>JAJJWX010002799.1:0-113274 GCA_023529315.1 Papaver bracteatum | reverse complement strand
CGAGTTCGATGACCGTTCCAGAACGATTCCGATGAGCCGATCTGACCCAACTTAGACTACTCAGCCGACTAAAAAGATGACTAAGAAGCTAACTCGTCCTCTGACTTGACTCTTGACCAACAGTTTGACTGACGGTTTGACCTTTGACCGTTAGTCCTAACGGTGGACTGCCGGAATATTCCGTCAACAGAGAGAATTTTCAGGTGTCCGGCGGTGACAAATTCCGGCCTATTTCCGTCCAAAAAAACCCAGTTTTTCGATGAGCAAAAATGCATAATTTTATGTGGACTTCTCTCATGTGTGTGAAGGCTTAGAATTGGGAATTGGATGAAAACTATGAAGTTTTGGAGAATTGGACTAGAAATTGGAATATGGCTCAAATTGGGAAAGTGGTGTTCTTTTGGAATGAGGATTATTTTCCTACAAAGATATGGAGAGTATTGAAGCCTATAAATAAAGGAGTTCTCTACAACTTTTTACACACATCTACTTTAGAGAAGGAGTTAAAGTGCACAAGGATTGGAGGAAGGAGCAACCATCATCTTTTCAATAAGTTTTTCTTTCTTCCTTTATTATTATTATTATTGTGCGAACTCCAAATTATGAGTAGATAATTTTCTTATTGATTGAGGATGAATTCCTAGTTCTTAACATATGGTTTGAGTTTTGTTTCAATTCTACTTTGAAGTTTTTCCTATGATTATCGATTGTTTTACTAATATTAATGTTTATGATTGATTGATAGGTTGTTTGGAGTGCACGCTAAATTAATTTGTTAATTTAATCTAAAGCTAGTGAAAGTTAGGGAATACGTAATAGTTTCTTGACTTTTTACACAAGTAGAAAACACGAGACCTTGCGGAGGGATTCCGTGGAGTAATTGTGTGTAAAAACAACGCTAGAAAGTGGACCAAGCGAACCGAGTCTAACTACTAGTACTAAACCTAAGTTCACAAATCTTAATGCGTTCGGGGAATTACATCTTGTAAGCGAACCTCAAGGTGGTTCTTTTGAATAGAATCTGATAACTAAGCGGACTTGTTACTCGGTGAAATAAGGAATTTTGGGGTTAGCTAAGCGAACCTGCTATCCTACGGTTGGTGATAATCTATGACTAATGAAAAGTTGAAAAGAACATAACTTAATCATTGTTTTGCAGCGAAGAAGGATTCCTTGATCTAATCTCTCTTATTGATTTCAATTTACACTTTTAATTGCTTTGTTTATTTTATTTACTTTCTTAAATTCTTAACCAATACCCCCCTTTTGTGACATTATAAGACAACTAGAATCTCGTGCTCCTCGTGGGATCGATCTTGACTACCCTATATTACTTGTTAATTAGGTAGTAAAGTATTAATTAATTTGTTGTGGTTACGACACGCATACAAATTTTGGCGCCGTTTCCGGGGAGCATCAGATGATTTTAGTTGTTTTCTTTTTATTTTTTGATTTATTCTTGATTTGTTGGATTCTTTATCGTATCTAACTTAGTTTTTGAGAATTGTTTTTCAGGTACCGGTTTTCCATGTATGGTGTACAAGAGCAAGCATATTACAACAATCAATACGGTTTTCAACCTCAACATCATGGAAACTTCCAACCATCTTTAGGATACAATCAAAACCAATCTTTTGGATATGATCAATATCCTTCGGATCCTTATGGATATTCTCATACATATCAACAACCTTATGACGGGTATGTAAGTAGACAATCACAAGGATGGACGGATAATTATACTTCTAATACATTGTTTTCTAGTAATGTGCAGACAGAGAATTGGGAATATACTCCTCTTCATCGTGTTTTTCCTTCACTTTTTAAGGAGGTACGGTCTAGCAACTCTATACACGGTGGTAAGCGTGTTAATGTCCGTAAAGTTGCAAAAAAATTATACAAATTGGAAGATGATGGAGACTCGGAAGAGCTTGTCGCAGAAATTAGTAGGACCATTCATATGGAACTCAAACGACGTCGGGATAAAGGTTTTGAAACCGATGAAGATTCTTATTATGGTGAGTCCGAAAGCGAAGATGATTGTGTTGAAAAGGACCAACCTTTGGAAACTTTTGATGACGCTAGTGTATATTACTCGAGCCTTGATCTTAATAATGATCAATCACCTATTCAAAAGGTAGAGCTTGAGGAAGATGCATTTAGTGCTTGGAAAAAATTCCTTAGGGATAGAGTGTATGAGCGTTGCAACAATGAGGAAGTTATTCCAACTCCGGATCATAATAACGATCCTTCACCTATTCAAAAGGAGGAGATTGGGTTGACTTTCCTATTATTGTAAACGGTGTAATACCCTCACAAGAAGATTTTACAATTTTTACCGACGAAAATCATTTTAGTAAATGGCCCGATTCCGATGATGAGAATGTTGAAGAGATGATGCTCGTTAATGAAACCGAATTGATTGAATTTGTGGAAGACCCAATTGAACTTGCTAATGATTTTAATGATGCCGAGACTTTGGTTAAGGTAGAGAATGATGAAGAATGGTTGCAAAGTTTGATAGAGGACCATGATATGCAAGAGGTAAGTAATTCACTCGAATTTTTTAAGAATGAAGAAGATACCGTGATACAAGAAATTGTGCAAGGTTTGTCTAACCCTTTGCATATTAATTCTTCTCCTTTACCTCTTATTGGATTGAATGTATGTACTTCGAAAGTATTTTTGAATGACTTTGTTTCTCGATATCCACTATTGGAAACACTTGATGTTAACACTATGCAGGTTTGTCAAGAGGAATCCATAGAAATTCCCAAATTCTTTGTTCTTTATACACTTCCGGGTGTGGACAAGAATAAGTGTGGGGGAAATTTCTATCGAGCTATAACTTTATTATTATTTTCTTGTGCTAATATTTGTATGGAGCTATTGTTTGCAAAACAGGTACTATGGGAGGATCCCCAAATTTTCAGATTGTTAGTATACAGGGAGTGAATCTTACAAGAGCCAAGTCGGGCCGTTGACTTTAAAACAAACGCTAAGTGGGAGGCAACCCACCGGTTTGTATTTCTTATCCTTTTATTTTGATTTTTTCTTTTTGCTATTTATTTTTCTTGTTCCATATCATATTAAGATTTCCCACCTTGACTTTACTTGGACGATTCAATTACATTGAGGACAATGTAAGGTTTAAGTGTGGGGGAGTGGTTAAGCATATTTATAAAAAAAAATGCATAAAACTTTCAACTTTTAGAGATTTTAAAGTCACTAGCATACTTCTAGGTATGTTTACATAGAGAATTCTGACCGACATAAATGAACTTGGAAGTGTTAGGGAACTACGTTCGATTTCTTGCTTGTTAGAGTGTTAAATAATGGATTTAATCATGCCGGTGATGCAAATTAGGAGCAGAGGAGAATGCATTATTAGAGTTGCTGATCAATCATTAGTGGAGACTACCCATTTTTATATCATGTGAGGCACCGACCAAAAATTCTTCCTTTACTAAAGAGCTTCTTTTGAGTGTGTGTCACCGTACGTTAATTCCGGGTAGAATGGTGAGCTACCCAATTTCAGCACTATTTTGATCTCTTGAGTGCTAATTTTTGTCAATCATGAGGGTGACATCTATGGATGAAAGCCTCCTTCTTGTAGTTCGATTTGCAGTTAGCACCATTCTCTCTCTCGACAACAACGGGTCCATAGAAACACCACATTTATCAACAAGGGAGCGATATCAAAATCTACAAGGAAAGTTGAAAAGGTTCAAGGTTTGCAAGCAACAATGGAACAAGAAAAAGAGCAAATTTTATATTCCAGTAAAGCAACATACAATGAGCAGATTTTTACATACATGTTGGAGACTTATAATACAATGAGGTAATTCTATATCTAAGTATTAAGACTTATTTACAAGAGCAAAGAAAATCAAAAGGTGAGAATTATTGAAGTTTATGATTTCAAGACGATACAAGTTGTGAAGAATCAAGCGGTAAAGTACTTTTCCACAGCCATGGTTTATTTTATTTTTCACTTTGTTTTATATTTTGTTTCTCTTGTCTTAATAATAAATAATAATAAATTTAAAAAAAAAATTAAAAAAATTTAAAAAAAAATTTTTTTTGAAAAATATGAGACAAGAGAAATATCTATTATTGTTTTGTTTTGTTTTTGTTTATTGAATAAGCCGTGGGGAAAATCTATAAGGAAGTTTCAAGCGATGTGGATTTTAAGGAAAAGGTTACAAATTGTCAAGGATTTATGAAGTTCAAGTGTTTATCATCAATAGTTGAAGCCGAAGACCAAGAAGACGAGGAGAGGAAGACGTTTCTTTTGGATTCCATGAGAGTGGGGTTATCATAATTGGCAATCGGATGTGAAGGTAAGTAAGTAATCTCATCCTCGATATAAGTGGTTGATTTCCATTCTTAGAGATCGTTAGAAAAATGGTTTTTCAAAATGTTAAAAGATGTGGGTTTTTCAAAATTTCGGAAGTTATCCTTCCTACCATTCAACGTGTTGCAGGAATTCTCTCTTCATTCCTACCTGCACACATGTGAGACCCATAAAAAAGCCATCTTTTTTAGTGCAATTATCATAAAACCCTTTTGGTGAGGCAGAAGTCGAGGCTAAATGCTTATTGATCGTTTCTCAAACACGCGTTCTGTCATTATGGTGTGGTTATTTCTCACTCAACATTTAAGAACGAGAATATGTTCTTTAGTATTTCTAACTTCTTATTACTAGCATGAAGAAACTCTATGTCCTCATAGCTCTTTGGATGCTTGAGACGCTGGAACGCTTTGAAGTTGTAAGTTTTAGTTTGATTTGCTCGAAGACTAGCAAAGTCTAAGTGTGGGGGAATTTGATAGGCGTAGAATACACCTAATTTACTATATAGTAGTTTATGCTTTCTTTGCTATTTTTCTTGTGAATTATGTATTTTACGTGTATTTTTAAGTTATTAGGTACTATGGAGTCACATGGAGGAAAAGAAGAAGGAATTACCCAAATTTGAGCAACAAAGGGCAGAATTGTCATTTCATAGGGCGAGCACTATCTGGAGCCAAATTAAGGATAAGGGGCAACTATTTTGGAGGAGTACTAAAAGGCAGCCAGTTATGGTTAAGGGGTTGCCATCTAGGTATCCCCTATCATTTATTAAGGGGTGTAATTATCAATGGATGGCTATATTCCAGCAGTGGGTGCAAATAGCGTCCCACTTTTATAACCCTAAAAATCGAGAGAAATATCTCTCTTTTGTTTTGAATCCGGTGTTGAATGTAAGAAGAGATTAACGAATCCTGCTGCTGTACTGATGTCCAAGAAATTGAAGATTCTTGATTGAAACCGAGAAAGATGGTTCTGAGACAAATCAATAGAAATTGGAAGGGAAACAAGGTCATGATGTTGTTGTGAATCAAAGATTAGGGGTGTAAGCTGAAATTGGAGGAAAATGAGATCGAAAAGAAGTAGCCGCTGCTGTTGTTCAAATCTCAGAGAGGATATCGAAAATAGAATATTGGTCGATGTTAAAGAATTAACGGAGATTAAAAATGGGTTTCTACCAGATCGAGGATTGATGGGTTTGATGATGAACAACGAGATTGAATTCAACCTGTTGGTGGTGCTGTTAATTAGTTCGAATCAAGAATGGGTATGTGATTGATGTGGAGATGTTGCTGTTGAGAGGAAAAGAAACAGGTTAGGGTTCCTGGAGATGAATTCATAGGAGATGAAGATATTGAATCTGATACTGTTAATGTGTTGGTAGTTAAAATAGAAGTTGTTGCCATTCGAATTGTGAATGATGTTGCAGTAAATTCTATGCAACTGGGTATAACTAGATGTATGTTAGGTTTGACGTAGGAATTGAAGAGAAGAATGGCCTGAATTCGGCCGGGAAAACACCCAGAAACAAACAGAGCTCTGCTGAAATTTTCCTCCAGCGATGACCGATCCGGACGAGTTCGATGACCGTTCCAGAACGATTCCGATGAGCCGATCTGACCCAACTCAGACTACTCAGCCGACTAAGAAGCTGACTAAGAAGCTGACTAAGAAGCTAACTCTTCCTCTGACTTGACTCTTGACCAACAGTTTGACTGACGGTTTGACCTTTGACCGTTAGTCCTAACGGTGGACTGCCGGATTATTCCGTCAACAGAGAGAATTTTCAGGTGGCCGGCGGTGACAAATTCCGTCCTATTTCCGGCCAAAAAAATCCAGTTTTTCGATGAGCAAAAATGCATAATTTTATGTGGACTTCTCTCATGTGTGTGAAGGCTTAGAATTGGGAATTGGATGAAAACTATGAAGTTTTGGAGAATTGGACTAGAAATTGGAATATGGCTCAAATTGGGAAAGTGGTGTTCTTTTGGAATGAGGATTCTTTTCCTACAAAGATATGGAGAGTATTGAAGCCTATAAATAAAGGAGTTCTCTACAACTTTTTACACACATCTACTTTATAGAAGGAGTTAAAGTGCACAAGGATTGGAGGAAGGAGCAACCATCATCTTTTCAATAAGTTTTTCTTTCTTCCTTTATTATTATTATTGTGGGAACTCCAAATTATGAGTAGCTAATTTTCTTATTGATTGAGGATGAATTCCTAGTTCTTAACATATGGTTTGAGTTTTGTTTCAATTCTACTTTGAAGTTTTTCCTATGATTATCGATTGTTTTTACTAATATTAATGTTTATGATTGATTGATATGTTGTTTGGAGTACACGCTAAATTAATTTGTTAATTTAATCTAAAGCTAGTGAAAGTTAGGGAATACGTAATAGTTTCTTGACTCTTTACACAAGTAGAAAACACGAGACCTTGCGGAGGGATTCCGTGGAGCAATTGTGTGTTAAAACAACGCTAGAAATTTGACCAAGCGAACCGAGTCTAACTACTAGTACTAAACCTAATTTCACAAATCTTAATGCGTTCGGGGAATTACATCTTGTAAGCGAACCTCAAGGTGGTTCTTTTGAATAGAATCTGATAACTAAGTGGACTTGTTACTCGGTGAAATAAGGAATTTTGGGGTTAGCTAAGCGAACCTGCTATCCTACGGTTGGTGATAATCTATGACTAATGAAAAGTGGAAAAGAACATAACTTAATCATTGTTTTGCAGCGAAGAAGGATTCCTTGATCTAATCTCTCTTATTGATTTCAATTTACACTTTTAATTGCTTTGTTTATTTTATTTACTTTCTTAAATTCTTAACCAATACCCCCCTTTTGTGACATTATAAGACAACTAGAATCTCGTGCTCCTCGTGGGATCGATCTTGACTACCCTATATTACTTGTTAATTAGGTAGTAAAGTATTAATTAATTTGTTGTGGTTACGACACGCATACAGTATAATATGCAAGTCAAAGTTTGGTAACGGCGAATGACTCCTAAACATCTTTTCATCTTATTGTTTATTATTATTTTAATTATTTAACAAACCCCCTTTTCTTTTATTATTTCGCTGAACTAAATAACATATCGATTACACTGCTCTTCGTGGGAACGAACTTGATTTCCATTATATTATTTAAATTAGTGGGAAATATCTTGATTAATTTGTTGAGCCTACGACAACCCATCACTAATTAACTGGTAATATAGCGGTAGTAAGAGATCGTTCCCACAGAGAGCTGTGTAATTGCTAGGTTATTTAGTTCAGAAAAATAACAAAACAAAGGGGGAATTGGTTTATGAAATAAATAAAAAGAATAAAAAGAGAATAAGATAAAAGGGATGATCAATGAGTCCTTCGCGGTTACCAAGCGATAACTGGATTAGTATACTTATCTATCTTCGTAAGAACCATTCATTACCAACCGACCACCACAATCTCTATTTACCACAGCCAACACCCACAACGTCATATTCCACGTCCTCCATCTCCATGCAACCGCCGAACTATAGAAGAAACCTCTCCATTCTCGGCTTCGGCAAACCACAGACCAATTCCATCACCGGCGATCATGACAAAGGCATCTGCAAACCAACACAGGCTCGAGTCTCAACTACAGTTTCCTCCATCTTCACGACCATATCAGCCTGTAGATCTTCCCATCATTCCATGCTCTACCTCTCTGTCCAACTCGATCTCTCGATCTATGATCATGATGACACCAAGCTCCATCTTCTCTTACTCTCTCGAGCTCAACTGCCATAACCACCATTAACTACAGCTTCCTCCATCGTCAGCTGATTTTCATTATCATCACAGCAAAGTTCGAGTCCACCTTCTCATTCAACCGCCGTTCACAACAGAAACCAACCACAGCCTTCGTCCCATTAAATCGAGTTGCCCGTAAATCAATGACAGTAAGCCATCACCATCGTCATCATTCTCTGTTAAACTTCATCCGTCTTCTATATAGATTCGAACTTGCCCATCATCCATGCTTAACTGCGTCGTAAAACTCCACCAGATAGCTGCCATGAACTGGAGAGAAAAGGAAGACGACTTGCATGAGGAAGAAGGTGGTGTCCCCCCATCAGAAGTATTTAAATTATGGTTTCCCCCCGGTATATGACTTGACTTCCTTTAGCAGTTCCTTTGAAACATTCACCCCTTAACAAAATGACCGCCCCTTAACGTACAGTGGGATGCCAATAGCATTTGGCCTAAATAATGACCATTTTGCCCTTTTGGTCTTCCAAGTTCTTGTTTTGCTCATAATTTCTTCATACGAACTCAGAATGACTCTGTTCTTTCGCCATTGAATTCGTCTTCTCATCCTCTACGCAATGATGACTAGAAATCCTCTATTTGAATGAGTTCCACCGGGTCTTTGGCCCTTCTCCACATGTATCTAACTTCTTTTATCGCACAATTAAGTACGAATTCACATATTTTGGACGATTCACCTAGAAAAACATAAATAAGAGAAAACACGAATAATATACAATAATTTGCAAGAATATATAGCAATTACTAGCATGGATTCGACACTAAATATGTGCAAAATATGCACATAACAGTATACCACCACAAAGCGATCAATGTACTCAGCAAACACATCATTCATCCGGTTCCAAAATGTTGCTGGAGCATTCGTCAAGCCGAATGGCATCACACGGTACTCAAATGAGCCATACCTTGTTACCATTGCAATCTTTGGTGCATCTACGTCTGCTATCCGCACTTGGTAGTAACCGGAGCGCAAATCCAATTTGGTGAAGTACTTGGCCTTATCTAATCTGTCAAACAAGTATGCCACTAGCGGAATTGGGTACTTGTTCAAAGCCCTATAGTCTACACACATACGAAGCGATCCATCTTGCTTCTTTTGGAACAGAACCAGAGCACCAAATGGAGCTTTAGATGGTTGTATATAGCCTGCCTCCAGCAGTTTAGAAATATGCTTGCGCATCTCCTCAAGTTCTAATAGTGACATACGATATGGTGCTTGTGCAAGCGGCCTCTCCCCTGGTATCAACTCTATCATATGATCGATCCTACGCCGTGGTGGTAGCGTCTTAGGCAGTTCTATAGGCATCGTGTCTACAAACTCTTCTAAGACCTCAGCTATTCCATCTTCAACTTCTACTACCTTTCCTGGTTTGATCTCAACCAACACTCCTAGGAATGTAGCCAAGCCTTGGCGTATCCCTTCTTTCACCTAAATTGCAGACAGATATGGCTTATGTATCTCGTATGGTTCACTTTTCCTCACCATAGAGACAAAACATGGGTATTGAGTGTGTTGTATCAATATCCCATATCTATGAGGTAATGGCGACGCCTTTGCCGCGCAAAATAAATCCATTCCCAAAATCAGGTCATAATCATCCATGACCATAACTAGAAAATCTAGTTTTCCTTTCCATTCTCCAACTTGCACATCTGCATTGTGAACTTTCCCTCAACTGGCTTGTGGTTCCGCGTTAACAGTTTTTATGGTGCTACTGCGCTAATAACTGTTAAGTTCAATGCCGTAGCAACATCTGGATGAATAAAGGACTTCGTAGCACCGGTATCAGCCATCGATAATACCCATTTTTCTCTATGCGACTACCAAAATGAAGGCGTGCGATAATCATCGGTCGCCCTTCAATCCTAGGAGCAAATCCTAGTCGTCCAAAGTTATTTGATAACACAAGGTAACCTTTGACCCAAAACACTAGTTTGGCCACGCAAAACCACACCAAGGCATGACACGCAAATGGCATGCTGACCTAGCCGCGCCACCATGCTGGCATTCCCTATACATCTACCAAAACGGAGGCGTGTGACAATAAATGGTCGCCCTTCAATC
Organism: Papaver bracteatum; assembly: GCA_023529315.1. NCBI lineage: Eukaryota > Viridiplantae > Streptophyta > Magnoliopsida > Ranunculales > Papaveraceae > Papaver > Papaver bracteatum. The sequence goes on along the minus strand of JAJJWX010002799.1, from coordinate 103,048 downwards.
CCCGGAGCAAATCCTAGCCGTCCAAGGTTACCAGACAACACATGGTAACCTTTGACCCAAAACCCTAGTTTGTCCATGCCAAGGTAGCCGCGCCACCATGCTGGCCTTCCCTATACGGCCACCAAAAATGAAAGCGTGCGACGATCAACGAATACCTTTCGTCTTAAGATGCAAAATATCGACCGTCGAAGGTCACCAAGCTAGCAAGTCTCCCAAACTTTACTTGTCAGGCAATAACAATATACTACATGTTTTCCACAAAAACATTCAAGATATCAACACATATCACAAATTGTGGGATCCTCTTTGGGTATTGGTTTGGCGGTTTATAGCATGCGGCGTACACTACGCCCATCATAAGAAAGTGTCATAAGGATGAGGCAGTTAGTAAATACAGGGACTTAATGGTAAAATGATTTTTTTATGGAACATCAATTCCATGCATTAACGGTTTTATGGAACATCAATTCCATGCGTTACCTCCTCCTCCCATTTACTCACCCATTTTTCCATTCCTTAATGAGACCAGAGTACGTTTCACTTCGACTTTTATAAATAGGTCTTACCTATTTCCACCGAACAACAAGTTCAGTCAGGAGCATACAATACTCAGAAAACATTTGCTATCTTCACATTTGTTAGCTTCCCACTTTCTGATACAAGTCGTAGAAAATAACTACTCTTCCAGAAAATCAACTATTCTGGTCTCATCACTCTCCTTGCTTCCCTCCCTAAAACCAACCCATTATCCTTCACTTTGTGACCAAAGAAAGTCTGGAACGGCCATTTCTTAGTTTAGGCCGGACTTGTACATATTGATCTCTCGAATCTAAAGTACTCCCTTGCAGTATATTGTTTAGGGTTTAAATTTGTTTCTCACCCACACACCCGAAATTACCGAAATCAGCAGAAACCGTTTTCACCCATAAACAGTGGGGAACCGATCCTAGTACCTAGTCAACCGAATTATGGTAAGCTAGTGTGACTATGCATAGTACTCACATGGAGGTAGAACCGAAACTTGTTTTGGTAGAACCGTAAACCCATGAGTTGTGATTGAGTGTTACTTAATCAATCACATAGTTCTTGAAAGTCAGATGAACCAATTCTAAACTTTTTTGGATGTGTGGTAAATCGGTTTCAAGTGAGCAAGTATGAAAAAGGGCTTGCAAGAGTAAGATGTCGTCACACTTTGAACACGGTGCATTAATGCTTATTCTATATTTTTCAAATATATTCCTTAATGGCTAAGAAGGAAGTAAATCCCAAGATTGAATTTAAATAAGTTAAGAATCTTTTTAATTAAGGGTTTTTAATTATATATGGAAAATAATAATTAGTAATGTGCATTTTCTAATTAAAGATTTTCAAGGAGATTTCGATCATTATTTTTGGACATTGCATTCACAGGAATAATGAAAACCTAATTTGGTGGAGTAATGAAAAATATCTTGAGAATATTTTCGGTTTTGGAAATTCCTTGGTGTCCAAACTTCCTTGTCTATAAATACTTTGAGTTTGCATTTCTTGCAAACTAATCTTACGTAACATAGACTTCCTCTTTTGTCTTTGTTACTTGTGAAGCCGCCTATCGGAGAGGAGAGTAATCTAATTAGGTGAAATCTCTTACGGCCGCTCAATTTAAAGTCTTCTTTGGGATTGAGAAGCTCTAGCGCGACCCGTTGGTGGGAAACTAGATATTGAGGTTTATTTTTAGTTTTCGTATTGATTTGATTGACTAACGGTGGTTGAACTTTGATTGCACCTAGTTTATTTATGCTTGAGAATCTTCTCTTCTGATATAAAATTCACTCTAACTAGTTCAAGGTTTCGATAGGGATCTTTAGACTGTTGTTAGATCTAAAGACGATCTTGTGATAATCCATTGTTAACAGACTCCGTTCTGTGTGTGATTGATCACAAGAGATTCAAGTAGTTGTGTGCAGGTGTTTATTGAAGATCTAAGAAGATTTGAAGACAAAAAAGATATTGAAGATTTCTGACTTGGTTTTTATAATCTTTGGTGTGGACAATACTTGTTTGGGAAAAAGAGGATCCAATTAATAATCGGTTTATCCTTGTGGTAGATTAGATTGATTAATTGAGGAAGATCAGCATCAATACGTTTCTTTGTGATTAAAGGTATTGATCGGCTTAATCTTAACGATTGCCTTTGGGTGATTTAACATAAGATAGATATTAGAACCTGGCAAAGGAGTTTATGTTAAGATAAACAAGGGAACCTTTGCGCAACTCATATTACTTGGTTAAAGGGAGTTGATACCAAACATATTTTTTGTTCTTTTACTGTTTGGAATACGAACCAAAGGAATTGGTCCAAGTAAGTGACTTGTTTACAGGTTGGAGGTGTAGGAATATAGACGGAACTAGGTGAACTATAGGTTTAGTTGCTTGGTCTCAACTATACGAAGTTGGTTTATTTGGTATAGCGGCTTAATCCTGAGAGTATTCAATTCTGGACTAGGTTCCGGGGTTTTTCTGCATTTGCGGTTTCCTCGTTAACAAAATCTTGTTGTGTTATTTACTTTATATTTCCGCATTATAATTAAAGTAAATTGCACAAACATTAATTCCTATTTACTTGATACATGAATCTTATTGAGTTTGGTTAAGTCCGAACCTTTGTATCAAGTAAATACACTTTGTTGTTATATTGTCTCGATCTCGTATCCATAGACGATCACACAAAGTGTGAACCAATTTGTTGTATTGTCTCGACTTAGTCCATAGACAATCACTTTCGGGGAAAAGACTTATAGGAAGGAAAAGTAATAGCTTGAGGTATATTTGGGTACCCTTGCCTTTTCACCTATCAATGGTGTACACGTTTAGGTACGGTTACTAAACCTAAATAAAGGGTACATTTTATTTGTATATAACAAGTTAAGTTCGATCTAACGGCTGAAATATATTAGCTTGAATCTAATCAGGTTTTCATCTAACGGTGAATATTGAATGCTTTTTTACCAAGGTAACTTAGATTGCAACCCTGATTTGGAGACTATATAAATGAGAATTCTAGCAACTGGGCAACATAATCTCCACACCTCCTATGTGATACTAGTTTTATAAGCTAGTGTCGATTCTCCTTTAACCTTAGGTTTCTACCGAGTCCATGTAGGTTAACGACTTAAAGACTTCATTGGGATTGTGAAGCCAGGCCCAACTATTTTCTCTGTAGTTGTGTGATCTGATCTGGTTGTTTCTATCGTGTTTGAGTACTATCTTCTTTAATATTGGCTTGAGATTTAATCTCCGATAGGCAAGATAAAAAGTAGTCACAAACATCTTCGTCTCATCGTTTGTGATTTAACAATATCTTGTTTCGCTACTATACGATTAAGATTATTATGAGGTGATTGATATTTCTAAGTTTTTCTTCGGGAATATAAGTCCGGTATATTAATTGGTTTATGTTCACCTTGATTTATCAAAAGACAGAACAAAACTCGTAGGTATTTCTTTGGGAGACTGATTTGTTTATCAAGTCTTCGACTTTGGGTCGTAGCAACTCTTGGTTGTGGGTGAGATTATCTAAGGGAATCAATTGCGTAGTATCTTACTGGGATCAGAGATGTAAGGAGCACAACTATACCTTGAATCAGTGTGAGATTGATTAGTGCTCAACTACAGTCTAGTCCGAAGTTCATTGGTAGTAGGCTAGTGTCTGTAGCGGCTTAATACAGTGTGGTGTTCAAATATGGACTACGTCCCGGGTTTTTTTCTGCATTTGCGGTTTCCTCTTTAACAAAACTTCTGGTGTCTATGTTATTTCTTTTCCGCATTATATTTTATTATATAATTGAAATTGAAATATCACAGGTTACGCGTTGAATCGATCAATTGAGAAATCCAACCTTTGGTTGTTGATTGAAATTAATTGATCCTTGAACATTGGTCTTTGGTACCGTTCAAGTTATTTATCTTATATTTTTGATAGTTTTCGATTTCATAGCCTATGCATGAATGTTTATATTTTTTCTATGTGTTTTCGGTTTATGGGATGTCTAATTTTGGTTTTCATTAACCTTAATATTCGATCTCATATATGTTAACCCTTATGGTTTGTGTGGATTTTTGATTTAGCAGGATTAAGTTCTATCCCATGTTGGTAGGATTTATCAAAGGATTATAAAGTGTTCCGATTGAAACTCATACGTGAAAAGTCACAATATATTGAATCAATTTGTGTTTTCATGAGTTTTGTTTAGAAAAAACATATTTGTTTCGGGTTTTCAACTTTTGATATTGCCACGCATTAGTTAAAAACATATTCAACCTTTCTGTGGTAAAGGTTGCTTTTTTTGTTGTTCTTTTGTCCTTGCGAGATCATGATAACATACTGGGGGAGAGTTCTTATTTGAACTTGCGCATAATGATATAATTTTTTTGGGGAAAAGAGGATGCAAAATATGAGGTAACGAATTTGTTAGTTAGTTGTTTTCCTGTTTAATAAAAGCTTGTTTATATTGCATATATTTTTATTTTGCTTAACAAAATTTCGGTACAATTGATATATTCCATTATGATGTGTATGGATGTGCGTGTGCGTGATTCAATTGTTTCCGGTTAAGAAAAACTGTGTCAATTATTTGGCTTATTGTTTGGTATCTTATTTATTGTTTGGGTATCAAGTGTTTTTGCTTAACGAAATTTCGGTGCAATTGCGGTGCTATAATGTCTATGTTTGTTTCAATTGCTTCCGGTTAAGAAAATAATTGTGCAAGTCAATTTATTTTATCATTTTATTACTTAAAAAATTTAAAAGAACATAAAGTACTGAGAATTACAAGCTTTTGGTTGGAAACCTATTAACAAGCTTGGCTCCAACTTCTTTTTGAATAGAAATACCTAATCTATGAAAAATAAAACTACCTCTACTACTACTAGCATCATTGCTAACTAAACAATTCTTCAGATGCTTGAAAAAACACAAGTATCCTCACCAAGTTCCCCTAAGGTAGTGAAATCTAGAACACCCAGACCATATCCATGTGAAACACACTTGTCCAAGTATTTAATGCGCTTCCGCGAACAACACTAGAAATAGATTTGCCTGGAACGAAAGAGCGAGTACCTTCACCTGTGAAGGGAGAGACCCCAGTAACATCCATGCAAACATCTTGACCATTTTCCCAGTTAATAACGAGGATATCAGCAGGCCGTAAGTCTTTGTCGTTATCTGACGGAAACCCAAGAGAAACTTCTTTGCGCGTCGGCACACCAGATTTGTAACAAACATCGGCGATTATGTCTCGTACGAAGTCATGGAGAAACTTAATTCCAACATCCTTAGCACAATGAAGCGCGTGATCCCCAAAGATATCCATAGATTTGTTACAAATTGAGCATAAACCATTCTCAACAAACAATAGAATACCCAGGAGGTAGCAAAGGACAACTCTGAACTGTCTCAGCCCAAGGCATTGATTAAGCCCACTAATAGGTACATCTAATAAATAATCTTGTGCATGCTTAACACGGTTACACTGCCACAAAATGGAATCTCTTGCAGACATAGAAAATTGGTATGGGATTCCATTTTATGGCTTAACGAAATATGGGGTCATTTTTTTAGTCCAATTTGATTCCGGATAAGACAAACTAAGTTAATTTGGATCTTAGTTAGACATATCAAATTTCAGCATTCGGTTATTCAAGTCTAATCAAATGCCTTGACAATAAAAAAATAGTTAACTAACCTAGTACTTGTCTTGTCTAAAGGGAAAGGTCTAAGTTATTGTCTGAATAATTAGAACCACATGAGAGAAATAAAGTTAATTCAGAACTTTATTTTGGTCTTATCAAAATAAGCGATTGTATGTTTACAATCGGTTTAACAAGGTAATTAAGTTTCTTAGTCGAATCGTTGAACTATTATGGAAAATTGCTCCGGGAAATTGTTTCCTTGATAACATATAAAACTAAACTACTTGTAGTTTCGGTTTTAATATTGGTTATCTAAAGTGGAGTGTGAAACCTTCGTGCTTAACTCTTATAGGTTGTTTACAAGTCTTTTTGATTGGTAAGATCCTTTCGGTTTAACCTTTATTTGCTCGAACCTTTGTCATTTTGTGGCAAAAAAAGGGGAGAAATATATGGAGTAAACAAGTGATTTTCAATCACTAAGGAAATGAAAATTGTGTTTAAACGTTATATCTAACGAAAAAGTAAAGCATTGACTAAGGGGAGAAATATATCATATTGTTGTTGTAGTAATTCTGACTATAAAAAGGGAATCACAAAGACGTTCAGAATAAGTATCTACTATTAGATCATTGCTCGGTCGAACTCCCAAGCATTGTTATCTCAAGCTTGTTGTCAAGTTTAGTTTCCAAACTATAAGTCTTGATTTCTAGTCTACTTATAGCTAAGTCTCGGACTAGGATAGAAAGTGTAGTTGAGATCTAGACTCCGCGACGTTCATCATGCAAAGACGAAGAACTACTCAAGGAACTGGTGGATCTTCATCGATAAAAAGGTATGTGAAGACTTGAACTTATCTATCACTCAAAAGTCTATCTACTCTATCTCCTATCTTGAGACAAAAATCGTATTGCTACATAGACTTCGATTATACACATTTGCTATTTCAAGCCGAGTTTATCTCGCCTATCTATTTCTTGAAATATGTGTTGGTAAGCTTTCGCTTTGGCCAAGTTCATCTTTACAAGTGACGAAAGTCATGTTGATTATTTCAATATCTTGAAAATTGCTTTGATAAAAAATAGTGTGTGAATAACCTCTATTTACCATCCTCTAAGAATGTTTTAATGATTGAAATAAAGAGTTTAGAACATGTAACCATCTTTGGATATAAGCATATAATGTGTTCGCATATTAGTGTATAAGTCCAAAACCGGGAACCAAATGTATGCATACTTGTGTGTGTACTAAATGGTTGATGGACACTGGGTAAGTATGTGTACCCAGCGGAAGTTCACGACCGTGAATTTCTGCTGAGTTTGGAAATAAAAACCAAATCAATCCGGTTACCTAATAATGCGTACCTATACGCATACTGGTGGAAAGTTCACGTCCTTGAATTTCTACTGAGTTTCGAAATCAAAACAAACTCAAATTCGGCTACTTAAGTACGCATACCCGTATGCATACTTAAGTGTGTTACTTTATAACATTGGTTTGTTCATGAACTAAAACATTTATATATTAAGGAATGCAATTTGCAAACATTGGCTATAATATTCATGAATCGATTCAAGTGAATCAAAACCGATTTTGCTTCGATTATGTCTTGTATACTTCTATAAGATCTAAGTAATTGAAAAATTCCCGAACTAGTTCATTTGAGTAATTTGGACTAGTTATGGTGAAGATGAATAAGGTTGATATGAAAGTGCTCATATTGCTAACCATTGGTTAGGTACTGTTAAACAAACTAAGTGTACATGTTTAAGTACGGCTACTCAAACCTAAATGACATATATTTCATTTGTGTATAACAAGCTAAGTTCGATCTAACGGTTGAAATATATTAGCTTGAATCTAATCAGGTTTTCATATAACGGTGAATATTGAATGCTTTGTTACCAAGGTAACTTAGATTGCAACCCTAATTTGGAGACTATATAAATGATAATTCTAGCAACTAGGAAACATAATCCCCACACCTCATATGTGATACTAGTTGTATAAGCTAGAGTCGATTCTCCTTTAACCTTAGGTTTCTACCGAGTCCATATAGGTTAACGACATAAAGACTTCATTGGGATTGTGAAGCCAGACCCAACTATTTTTTCTGTAGTTGTGTGATCTGATCTTGGTGTTTCTATCATGATTGAGTGCAATCATAAGATTAGCTTGAGATTAATTTCTCCGATAGGCAAGATAGAAAGGTAGTCACAAATATCTTCGTCTTGTCATTTGTGATTCCGTAATATCTTATTTCGCTAGTCGATTAAGATTATTATGAGGTGATTGATAATTCTAGGCTGTTCTTCAGGAATATAAGTCCAAGTTATCGATTGGTTCCTGTTCACCTTGATTTATTGAAAGACGAAAAAAACTCGTAGGTATTTCTGTGGGAGACAGATTTATCTATTCGTGTAGACTTTTCTGTGTGATACAAATTTGTTTATTAAAGTCTTCGACTTTGGGTGGTAGCAACTCTTAGTAGTGGATGAGATCATCTAAGGGAATCAAGTGTGTAGTATCCTGCAAGGATCAGAGACGTAAAGGGAGCGACTGTACCTTGAATCAGTGTGAGAGTTATTGGGGTTCAACTACAGTCCAGACCGAAGTTAGTTTATAGTAGGCTAGTGTCTCTAGTGGCTTAATACAGTGTGTTTTTCAATCTGGACTAGGTCCCGGGGTTATTCTGCATTTGCAGTTTCCTCGTTAACCAAACTTCTAGTGTCTGAGTTATTTCTTTTCCGCATTATATTTTGTTATATAATTCAAATATCACAGGTTGTGCGTTTGTATCGATCAATTGGTAAATCCAACCTTTGGTTGTTAATTAAAATTGATTGATCCTTGAACATTGGTCTTTGGTACTGTTCAAGTTTATTTCTCTTGTATTCAATCAGACTCGCGGATTTCTATTTGTTTGAGTTGGGATTGAATCGAGAAATAGAGATATAACTCTTTGATATACTTTTTATTAAGATTGAGTATGAATGCATAGTTGATTCTCTTAAAAGTATATTGGAGTTAGTCCATACAGATTGCTAAGCGAAATATTGGGTGAGGTTGTTAGACCCCCGCTTTTTCAATTAGTATCAGAGCAGGCAAACATGTTAAAGACCTTATAAGTCTGTGTTTATAAGCGATCTGACTCTATGGACAGAAGTGCTATCTCTATAAACGAACCACCACTCTTCGATGGATTAAATTACTTATGGTGGAAAATTGCTATATGTGCCTTTCTTCAAGCGCATGATTTTCAATCATGGGTTTATGTAGTTAATGGCTATGATGCTCTCGTTATGGAAGTAGGAGATACAACCATACCTAAAGATATTGGTGCATATGACGCTGCTGATATTTTTGCTGCAAAGCAAAATTCCCACGGTTTGAATGACATCTTTAACACCATGTGACTACGTGCACTCGATCTAAAGATGCCTAGGATATCTTAGAAACCGTATTTGAAGGGAATATCAGTGAAAAGGAAGCCAGGCTTCAAAAACTAAATTCTGATTGGGAAAACCTTCATATGGTAGATGAATATTCATTTCATGAGTTTAATCACAAAGTGTTTGAAATTGTTAATGCATCCTTTGCATTGGGTAAAACTATTCATGAAAAGGACATTGTGATGAAAATTCTCAGATCGCTGCCATCTAAATATGATTTTAAGAAGCATGCCATCGTTGAAGGAAATAACCTTGATGCTCTCTCCAGAAATACGTTGGTTGGGAAGCTAAAGATCTTTGATCATAAGCACACATCCAAAACCGGAAAGGATTTTGCCTTTAAAACACAAAAGAATACTAAATTACTTGATAAAAGTAAAAGTTCTTGTGTCTCTGAGGGTGATATTTATGAGGATGATTCATCAAATGAAGATCTTGACAAGTCAGTCTCGTTGATCACAAGACAGTTTAGAGATATTCTATTGAAGAGAAGTAAACGTTTCTCCAGAGACAAACCCAGATCATCAGTTAAACCTCACAATCATATTCCTCCTAAAAATAGGGATGCTGATGAGGCTGATGACGAGGATATGCCACAGTGCTTTAAGTGTAAAGGTTTTGGTCATTTTGCAAATGAGTGTCCAAATCGAAAGAAATATACTGGAAACAAAGGTCATGTTGCAACTCTTGATGAAATGTATGACAACTATGATTCTAATGAAAACGAAAAGTCAAGTGTTGCACTTCTTTGTGAAAATATTTATTTTGATAATTGTAGCAATACATACATCAATCTTGATATTCTTTCAGAAGAGAACTCAACCAATCTGGAAGAAAAAGATGACCTTTCCGTTGGAAACTCTCGGTTTATTTTTTCAGGCTCTACTATGTGTCTAGCAGCTTGCACATCTCGGGTACCTAAATCATATTCTAAGTTGACATGCTCATATTTTTCACTCAAGGGACATGAAATGTAAAAGTGTTTAAAGTATAAACACAAACTGAGGCATGCCAACAAACTTCAACGAAGACAAAATCGATTAGCAAATAAGCTCAAACTTTTTCAAAAAACCGCAGAGGTATTAAGAATTCATCTTCGTCAAAGAAGTTAGTTTCCAAGGATTTGTCAAGAACACTAGAGAAAATAGTATGGTCTTAGCATTTTGATAGACATGGTTCAATGAATTCCGTTGAAAGAGGTCATGGTGGAAAGATTGTTGTTCACCGCAACACAACTTGATTTTGTTGTTTGGTGCGTCTTGTCTCATGTGCCTGATCAAAAGAGATAAGATTGTGCACACCTCAGGCTTTAGGAAAATAATTTTTTTTGTTTTCTCTCTTTTCTTAGCTTTGCTGTGTTTTGAAAGCCTGAAATTCATACCTCTTTTTCCTTCCCTGAAACTCTTTTCATCTTAAGACTTGAGACTTAAGTTGTGATTTCCTCTCACAAACCAGTACGCATATGGATACTCCAAGCATCATGTCTTCTGATAGAAAATATGTTAATATGATTGTTAAGCCATCAATCATGAAGGAAAAAGAAAGATCTCCATTACCTCCAACTTTGAAAAGAAAAAGAAGGAATGTGAGGAATCCAAGAGTTGTTTCTTCAAATTCTCAGAAGTTTTCTGATGTTCTTGAAGAGTTGAAGGAAACAAGGAAGGAGATTCAACAAATAAAGTCTTTTGTTATGAGAATTCTTGAAATTTATAAAGCCCTAGTTCGACATCATCAACCTAGAAGCTTTGTTGGAATTGACTCCTATCTTCATGAACCGTATTTTCCAATGGTTGTTGTCGACAAGGATTTCAGGGACGATAAAGAACATTTTAGAGGTCTCAATGTCTAGGAAAGATTCGTATGAGAATTTTATTCTTGTGTTTTAAGAATAATAACTAGAGTTTGGAATAGCCATTATTGTGATTACACATAGCTATGTCCAACGTTTTCATCTTCAATGCTTTTAGATTTATTTACTTAAATTCTAAAGTTGGCTTGGAAGATGTTTTTGCAGTATTAATCTTTATGGTTTTATATATTGCAATTTGTTATGGGATATTTGGGTTTGAATCCGTGAACTATGATTGTCCCATAAGTGGTCAAAAGTTAAGTCCTTCATATGTCGATATGCAAGTATTGATAAAAGATTGAATGAACTTTTGACAAACAAAAGATAAGCCTTTTATGTCATTATGCAAATATTGATGGAAGAAAGGATGAGCTTTTGTTTACAAAGATTAAGTCTATTGTATGTCATTTTGCAAATAGTGATGAAGGATAGAATGGATCTTTGTTTATTCCGCAATATTGATCTTCCCTGATCCATATTTTTTATGTATATGACGTGCGGCTCCGTAAGTTCTCTTATGTTGAGCATTTCTGATTAAATTAATCATGGGTTCTCTTGTGATTAATTTAATTGAGTATTTTGGATACAAATTCATATTATTATGTGATGTGTTGTTGTCCAAAGAAATCCTTCTTTTCTTGTGAAAGTAAGGTCGCACTTGTTGTTTTTTCTGGAGTGACATTTTATGGGGTAGAGTTCTTAATTGAACTTGTGCTTAATTACCAAATCTTTGTGGGGAGTGCGTATATGGAATATTATAGGGGTTATCTTGTATCCTTATAGACTCCTTGATGAATGCATTTAGTTTCGGCTATATGATTGCATCTAAAAAGTTGATATGTGCTTTCTTTTGGTTATAAAGTGTCTCTATAGAAATTTCATTAGGATCCCACTAGTTTTCATACCTTTGCCAAATTTATTGTCAAAAAGGTGTGTGTGTGTGTTTGTTTGGGGAGGGGGGGGGGGGGAATTAATGTGTATTTCACACTACAAATACATATGGTTTTCGGATCATTGTGTAAGGGGGAGTGGTTTTCATGTGAGATGAAGTATTGACTAAGGGGGAGTGATAATATCACCATAGTATTATTGTCAAAGTTGTGATACAATTGAACTTTGATGATGTGTAATAATACTATGACACCATGTAACAATGATTGAGAGATTTTGTTTTCTCATTGTCATGGCTATGGATCTTCAACAACGGCGATGCTGATTTGAATATCTTTGGAATCATTGGAGTACTTGCAAGTGACGAAGATTTCGAGTAATGTTGAAGAACCAAGGAGATGATACATGTGGAAGAGAAGCTGCAAAGTTTATTTATTTTGTATTCCATATATATTGATAGTTTTGTCAATAAAATTGACAAATGGGGAGATTGTTAAGGCATTGATCGGTCGAACTCGCAAGCGTTGCTATCTCAAGCTTGTTGTCAAGTTTAGTTGCCAAAACTATAAGTCTTGATTTCTAGTCTACTTATAGTTAAGTCTCGGACTAGGATAGAAAGTGTAGTTGAGCTCTAGATTCCACGACGTTCATCATCCAAAGACGAAGAACTACTTAAGGAACTGGTGGATCTTCATCGACAAAAAGGTATGTGGAGACTTGAAAGTATATCCACTCTATCTCCTATCTTGAGACAAAAGTCGGATTGCTATATAGACTTTGATTATACACATTTGCTATTTCGAGCCGAGTTTATCTCGCCTATCTATTTCTCGAAATATGTGTTGGTAAGCTTTCGCTTTGGACAAATTCATCTTTACAAGTGACGAATGTCATGTTGATTATTTCAATATCTTAAAAATTCCTTTGATAAAAAATAGTGTATGAATAACTTCTATTTAACATCCTCTAAGAATGTTTCAATGATTGAAATAAAGAGTTTAGAACATGTAACCATATTTGGATATAAGAATATAATATGTTCGCGCATTAGTGTATAAGTCCAAAACCGGGAACCAAATGTATGCATACTAGTGTGTGTACTAAATGATTGATGGAGACTGGGTAAGTATGCGTACCTGTATGCATGCCGGCGGAAGTTCTCGATCGTGAATTTCTGCTGAGTTTGGAAATCAAAACCAACTCAATCCGGCGGAAGGAACGAAATTTGCAAACCGTGGCTATAATGTTCATGAATCAATTTGAGTGAATCAAAACCAATTTTGCTTCAATTGTGTCTTGTATACTTCTATAAGATCTAAGCAAATGAACAACTCTCGAACTAGTTCATTTGAGTCATTTGGACTAGTTATGGTGAAGATGAATAAGGTTGATATGAAAGTGCTCATATGGCTCACCATTGGTTAACTACTGTTGAACCAACTAGGTGTACACGTTTAGGTACGGTTACTCAAACCTAAATGACGTATATTTAATTTATGTATAACAAGCTAAGTTCGATCTAACATTTGAAAGATATTAGCTTGAATCTAATCAGGTTTACATCTAATTGTGAATACTGAATGTTTAGTTACCAAGGTAACTTAGATTTCAAACCCTGATTTGGAGACTATATAAAGGAGAACTCTAGAAACTGGGAAACCTAATTCCCACACCTCCTATGTGATACTAGTTGTATAATATAGAGTCGATTATCCTTTAACCTTAGGTTTCTACCGAGACCCTGTAGGTTAACGACTTAAAGACTTCATTGGGATTGTGAAGTCAGACCCAACTATTTTCTTTGTAGTTGCGTAATCTGATCTTGTTGTTTCTATCGTTATTGAGTGCAACCCTAATATTGGATTGAGATTAATTCCTCCGATATAGTCACAAACATCTTCGTCTCATCGTTTGTGATTCCACAATATCTTGTTTCGCTAGTCGATTAAGATTATTGTGAGGTGATTGATAATTTTAGGTTGTTCTTCGGGAATATAAGTTCAGGTTATAGATTGGTTACTGTTCACCTTGATTTATCAAAATATGGAACAAAACTCGTAGGTATTTCTGTGTGAGACAGATTTATCTATTCTTATAGACTTTTCTGCGTGATACAAATTTGTTTGTTTAAGTCTTCGACTTTGGGTCGTGGAAACTCTTAGTTGTGGGTGAGATCAGCTAAGGGAATCAAGTGCGTAGTATCCTGCTGGTATCAGAGACGTAAGGAATGCAATTGTACCTTGAATCAGTGTGAGATTGATTGGGGTTCAACTACAGTCCAGACTGAAGTTAGTTTGTAGTAGGCTATTGTCTATAGCGGCTTAATACAGTGTGGTGTTCAATCTGGACTAGGTCCCGGGGTTTTTCTGCATTTATGGTTTCCTCGTAAACAAAACTTCTGGTGTCTGTGTTATTTATTTTCCGCATTATATTTTGTTATATAATTGAAATATAACAGGTTGCGCGTTTGCATCGATCAATTGGTAAATCCAACCTTTGGTTGTTAATTAAAATTGATTGATCCTTGAACATTGGTGTTTGGTACCGTTCAAGTTTATTTCTCTTGTATTCAATCAGACTTGCAGATTTATATTTGTTTGAGTTGGGATTGAATCGAGAAATAGAGATACAACTCTTTGATATACTTTTTTTATAAAGATTGAGTCTAACTTTCTAGTTGATTCTCTTAAAAGTATATTGGAGTTAGTTCATACAGATTGATAAGCGAAATATTGGGTGAGGTTCTTAGACCACCGCATTTTCATCTACCTATATTATCTTTAGGGGGAGTATAAGCTTTGTTATCAAATGTCAACATCGTCATTTATTGATTGAATATATGGAGGTTATTATGTTTTTGAAATTTGGAATCTAGAGTATGTATAATGAATTCTTGTAATTTTTTTATCCATATGTATTAAGAGTTTTGTCACTAAAATTGACAAAGGGGGAGATTGTTGGAGCATAGCTCGGTTGAACCGACCAAGCGTTGGTATGTCAACTTTGGTTGTCATATTTTATCATTTCAAAACTCATCTAAAAGTTGCTTGATTATGTACTAGAGACAACTTCGTTTAGGTTAGACTAGAAAGTCTAGGAATGTTGATACAAACAAGTATTACTCGAAGACCTGAAGAACGTGAAGAACTAAAGAGCTACAAAGACGACATCATACATCCTCTTGAGGTTAGTAATATTGACTTGAATTGTTTCATTCTTAACGTATCATTCAAGTCGTGTTATATTGAAAACATAACTGTGAATCTGTGTATTGGATATATTACTCTGGTAGTAAGACATGATCACATGATCATAGTATTAGGGAATTAAACAACGAAGTATAACGCTTATCTTTTGAACTTCGTAGATATGACATAATCTTATAAATGATGTTATAAGTAATGGTGAAGATTTCATCCTAGAAAACAATGTTTTACATTTGTTTAAAAGAAGTACATTCTTGAACTTGTTTTATGAATCGAAAGGGAAATCGCTAGGATTATTGGTACGAATATTCATTGCAAATCTTTGGATTACCAATATGTGTGAGATGGTAGAATCGATCGTAACTTTGTTTTATATCTTGGTATAACTAATCACAATGCCTGACTTATGATTTGGTATGATTAATTTTGATTAATTAGTGTAATCGATCCTAAGTAATCACCTAATATAATATGATCGATATTTGTAACTGGTGTTACTGAACCTAGTAATTGGTGTGACTGATCACAGAGAGTTGTGTAATCGATCCTTATAATTAGTGTAACTGGTCCTAGTAATTGGTGTAACCGATCTTGGTAAGTGGTGTAGCCGATCCTAGTGACTGGTGTGACCTATCACAAGCAATACCATGAACATATGGTAACAGGTCCTGGTAATTGATGTAACTGATCCTGGTAATTGATGTAACCAGTTCTGTTAACTTGTGTGACCGACCACAAGTGTTTCCATATTAGGGTATAACCGATCCTAGTGATTGGTAGAACCGACTGAACCCATGGATGTGATTTAATATTTGATCAATCACATAATATTCTTGGAATATAGGTGAATCAATTCTAAACTTATTTGGAAGTGTGGTAAAACCGATTCCAATAATGTAAATATGAAAGATGATTTACAGAGAAAATGTAGCTCCCCCAAAGCTAGCAGCTGACTAATCCAAGAAATTAATTAAATAAAGAGGCACTAACAATCTAAATCATTTACTTAAACATACAATTAAGAAATCTGCTACAAAACTTAACCCAAAATCTAGCCCCGCTCAGAAACATATATATATACAAGAATTTCTCTCAAATGATACATATACATTAGTCATTTGGTTTACAAATATAATATGCAACATAATAAACATAGCCGAAGTTAACCAACTAACGGACTAAACTCCTCGAAGCTTTCGCTGCGCAACTCTGATCTGTCTCTGAAACTGAAAGTGGGAATGGGTGAGCATATCATCCATAAAAGGGGTTCCCAGTAGGAATAACATTTAACTTTCAAGTAATCATTAGAAATGATTTGAAAATAATTCATGTTTTCCCTAAACACTAAAACAAAACCAATTTCACATAGGTAAACAATCATGTAAATGGATCAAACAATTTACTAATATGGTGACTCATCCCGCACCTAGATAGATATATGGTGACTCATCCTTCACCTATTTATTTCAATAAAAGTAAGTAGGTATAAATGAAGGAGCCGTATCCTATATACCACAGATGGAAACTCTCAGTTTCCAAACAATCAAATAGAAATTCTTATTTCCCGAATAATTCATGAAGACATCAAAGCATTACAATTCCTTTCCAATCAATAGAAAGATTAAAAGAAATAACAACACTTTAGGAATTTAAAATAAAACAATGCAAGCAATACACACACAAACAATGCATGAATTTGTTAAACATAAACTTTGGTAAAAGAAAACAACAATAATCATAAAAGAGTTAAATTTAAATTCCCACCTCTTTTGATGACAAGCCACGCCTACCTCGAGATCCACGATCCACTGGTTCATCCTTTGAATCAATCGTTGTTAATATAGTCTAACTGTTAACCATACAAGCACTCTAAGAATCTAGCCAAAATGGCTTACACAAAAATCATACGAGTCTATCTAACTATTCTAAGCCTATTAAATAAGTCTTACTCCCAGGGTCTACGTCGAAAGATTCTATCGTAGAACTAAATATCTACAACTTTGTAGAAGAAGCCAGAGGTTAATTCAGACCGTAAGGGATCCAAATCATCAACATATGGTAACGAGTCCTAAGCCCAAGTCCATTAATCCAAGGCCTAATCTAAACTGGTCAACTAACGGTCATTAACAATCTACGGGGTCAACTGACGGTCAACGTCTAAAGGTCAGGTCAACAATCAAAGTCCAAGATCAAACGAGTCAACTGGCCATTGACTCAGGTCTAGTTACTCGGTGAGTCAAACTGATTCGACTCAGTCAGATTAACTGAGTCAAGAACAGTACATCAGTCAAACATATGATTGGATGACTGATAGGCTAAAAGCCTAAACTAAATTTCTATTATAGATTTCATTTCAATAACAATCTATTCATTCTTTCTAAATGAACTTCAAAATCAATTTACAAATACCACTATAGCTTACATGCAATTGCAGTTCCAATCTTTCATTCTTTTTACATACTACCAGCTTAACTTCATCACATTTATCTAACTTTCATTCAATACAATCAACACTTTAACTTCTCTCTGGTAACACCACTATGACTCAACCATAACAATAGAAACATAACTCCATCTCCTGAACATCAAATGCATCTTCAATACAACACTATTTCCATTTATGTAACACGAACACCAGCAGTACATACCTGCACAACAACTCCAATTCCACCACCCCTGCATCTATGAACACCGACACTGACAGATCCATTATTGTGCAATAACACTATCAATACACACGCTCAACTTGAATCCCAGCAACAACATCATTATCATTACCAAACCATAGCATTCTCAGTTCCAACACCCATACATTATATCTCATATGCACCACCAGACTATCGCCAATTCTATTTCAGTACACATCCATGATCCAGTTAAACCATGTCCATTACAACCTACTGATTCTACACAAATCTCATTAAGCACTTCTTTAACAATTAACAACACCATTAACACCACATGCAGATCATAATTATGTTTAATTCCATACAGAACATCAACTTCTACATCTCAAACATATACCCCTCAATTGTACTTCATTACAAATACCTAATATACATATGATGTCCCATTTCAGAATCACATATATTCAACAATGAACTGAATAACTTTACTAATTAACTCAGAAACAATTACCTCAAATCAGTTCAACCCAAATAGTTGATTCCATCAGATAAATCTGGTTCTTTGCCTTAACAGGAAAAACCAAAATCAAACCCCAGTCATCTTCTTTGATTTACAGAAGAACCCTAATTCACTCAAACTGTTAAAATCCATCTCAAATCCCCTTCCTAAATATAGATGGAGGATTTTCGACAAAGGCTATAATCGTAAACCCATAATTATACAAACTTCTGATCCAGCAATCAGACATGAGTATTGAGACACGGGTCTCTCATCGAACCTATGACTGAGAAATATTGTCTCTCAGAGTACATGTAGATATGTAGTCTCTCGGCTGGACAACGGCGTATCTCATGAATACTGAACACTTTAGTAATTATTTCTATATAGAATCACAAGATTGACGGCTCCTAGACAGCTTGCTCAGCTAGTATAGAGCGATAACGTCTTCAGGATACAAGCAACAATTTTCTTGACTATATAAAGGATATGAAGCTCCAGCAAGCTCATATCAGAATAATTAATGCTCCTAGATAGCTTGCTCTGCTAGTATAGAGCCATTAATTAATCATTCTTAAATTATTGGGTTCATCCACTGAATTCTGAAAATATTCAAATATTTTCTGAAAGTATTCAAATATTTTATGAAAGTATTCAAATACTTTTTTAATATTTCCTTACCTCAATCCATGGTTCTTCCCAGCAGAGTTCCATGGGTTAGTAATAAATATTCAACAACACGTGCATCTGAGCTACCTCCGAGTAAGCCCCGACTCAAATGGGGCAAGTGTACTCGACGATGATGCACTAACAATCACCGTATGAATAAGTATTTCAAAATACGACGAGACGATGAACCTATGCAAAATAGGAAGGAAAATAATAAATAATTAAATATTGACCAAGGCGCTGGAAGCATGGGCCCACTGACCGCCCGGACGTGCCGTGGTCAATCCCACGCCAGTTTCATTTTTTTTTCCTTGAGTTCATGAAAATTCTTTCACTTGAACAAATATCTTTCGTTTTGAGGAAACTCCTCAGATTCATGGTGTTTCCATCACACCAAAGAAATAATATAAAATTAAGCAAAAAATTATGGGATGTGATTATTGGCCAACCGGCCATGCCTTGATCCTAGCCGACCCCACACCTCATGGTTCCTCATTATTTTATTATTATTTCCCTAATTTCATGAAAACTCCTTAATCTCATGATATTTCCTTGATCCCATGAAAAAATAATATAAAATTAGGAAAACCCGTGTGACCTGGGCCTAGCCATCCGGTCAAGCCCTAGCTGGCCCCACAGGTTCCATTTTATTATTATTATATTTTTTATGTTTCCATAATCCCATGAAATTCATTGATTTCATGATATTTCCTTCAAATTATGAAAATTCCTTTAAATCATGAAATGATACATAAAATTAGGGAAAATTCACGGGACCGGGCCCTAGCCGGCCAACCATGCTCAAGCCGGTCCCACACATACCTTATTTTATTATTATTATTTTTCATGTGTTTCCTCATCTCATGGAAACTCCTTGATTTCAACAAAACTCTTTGGTATCAACAAAAACTCCTTGGTTTTAACAAATTCCTTGGTTTTATCATATTTCCCTAATATCATGAAAATATTATAAAAAATTGGGAAAAACGTGTGGTATTGGGCCCTTTGGACGGCCGGCCATGCCTTGTCCATGGCCGGTCCCACACTTCATGATTCCTTCCCTTTTTTGTTATTTTTCCTTCACCTCATGAAGTTTTGACGATTTCATCAAAAACCCCTGATTTCTTCATATTTTCTCAAATGATTGCTCAAATGCACATCTGAAAATATCAAAGTTCTCAAAACTGAGATACGAACACTTTGGTGACATGAGCATGTTACCTTGATCGACCAAGGTTGGATTTTTGGCTTGCAAGGAGTCGGTCCCGCGTATTTACACAATTTGACCTAATTTGCGCAACTGCAAGTATTAGGTCCAAAACTCTACCAAATAATTTTGGGATTTTCATGGAATGATCGTCAGTTGATCCCTTGACCACCCAGGGCCGGTCTTATGACCCCTTGGTTGGTCTCTCATCTCTTCATAATTACTTAGGTTTTATCACCTAAGGCTCAGACGAGCATTTTCGAATAAATGATTAAACCAGCATTTGATCATTCTTTCATCAAGAATCACCAACTCTTCGAGAGGCCTTGGTATTTGCTCACACGAGCATATGGGAGATGCATGGTCAAACCACGGTCCCATGAAGTCGGTTCTCCTTCATTCCATGATTAATTTTCAAATAAACCATCATTTGGTCATCAATTGATCAAATTAGGGTTTTTGAGTCCAAGGATTATAATTCCAGATTCAAACACTAATAATTTTATGACGATATCATGATCAGTATTCTTATTAATTATGCTCGGTTCAACTACCAGTATTTTAATTAATATTTTATTTTGGTCACGCTACCAATAATTCATCAGACGAGCAACACTTTCTCAGACGAGCAACACTTGCTCAAACCAAGGAATATTGGTTTAACTATCAATATTCAAAAATTCATCTAATGAGCAACACTTTCTCACTTCAACGTCAAAATTTTATCTTTTGTCTCAGCAGACACGTTCAATTCATGAGTGTCTGAACATTTTTTTAAATCATGTTCAACTCAGCAAATACATGGACTCATTGTCCCATTAAATCATGAATTCAACAACTAACTAATTAACCATGAGACGTCAATCGTGTCACTTGGGGTATATCAACTAGGATTTTGGTCTGGCGGTCTACGGCATGTGTGTTCAAACACACGATGGAATGTGAGCAAGTCGTGCAGTGAATTGAAGAAGTTAACAAAGTAGTGGATGGAAAATCGACCATATCTCCGCGCGATGAGCAACTGGTTTCAAACACGATTTTCATTTCTCCACTCCTTGATTCCATCAATTGTCACACTTCATGGGATCATGGTGTCTATAATTCCAGCAATATAAATAAGTCTCTGGATCATGATTTAATATACAACAAGAATCTCACGTCTCACTGACAATACGAGATCAACAACTCATCAATTGAGCAATTACTCTCAACTGAGCAATTTCAATCATTCAAAACTTATCTTATTCTCAATTCCCAGCACACCTACAATCTTTGATTACCATTGATTCCACACATTTCTCAGCTTCCCTCCTACAGATTGACCCGTCCTCTCTTGTGACCGAATTTACTCTAAAACGACCATTATCTAGGTTTAGGCCAGAGTACTATATATTGATCTCTCGAATTCAAAGCACTCCCTTCTTGTAGTGCATCTGTGTGAGTTTGAATATTTCGCTCGGTTCAAAGAGTCTCCTATGTACGGTCATCTCCTTAATTCCGTAAAAACTAGCAAATCATTTTGCCCCATCTACAGATTGGCGACCACAGTGGGAGATCATTCTCTCGGTTACAATCTCAATTCTCAAAAAGATGGTCGGTCTTAGGTCTACCAATCCGGGTTCAAAACCCGATCCTAATATCACAAGCTATAGTGGTACCGCTAACGCCACTCCTCCAAGCACTGATGCTCCAGTGATCACCCCTGCAAGTGACAGCACCGGCGCCATCATCAATCCAATATTCGGTTGATCTCTTGAAGAAACCAGAGGAAATCAGCCTATCATAGTAGATCTCATGAAGGTTCAGACTGACGTAACTGCAGCACAAAAAGAGTTGTGTGCTTATATCAAAACTCTCTCAGATAAGCTTGTGTCTGAATGAACTCAGCCTCAATGCTAGAAAGGAAAAGCCGAAAAAATATCTTCAACTGATGATCCTGAAATCTCTCAAATCCATGTTGTACATGATGAAGAATTCCGTAAAGCTGCAGATGACTCTCCAGCAAATGAAGCGGCAACATTCATCACTCGTGAAGACCTGGAGCACTTTTGAGGATCGAGGAAAAGACAAGGCATCATCTGTCCATCTTCACCAACTTTCATATCCTGCTTCCATACATAGGATTCCTCTTCCAAAGGTTATACCACTCCAACTTTCATTCTTTATGATGGAACATGCAATACTCAAAAACATATTTCTCGGTTTCTAGAATTATTGGGCGAACACAAGCACAACATGTCATTCGTCTGAAGAAATTTTCAAAGTCTCTGACAGGCAGAGCATACACCTGGTACAACAACATCGTACCGGGAAGTATCACCGATTGGAGAGAGATGATTAATGCTTTCTACAGAAAATACTTCTTCGTGTAAGAGCAAATCACTCTCTCAGATCTAGGAAGGATGTTTGAAAGGAGCAGCGTACATCCTGATGATTTTTTGAAATGGTTCACAGTTCAAGCCTTAAACTGCCATGACCCAAACGTCACATAAGAGCAACTTGCAGACTTGTGCATCAACAGAATGATCCCGGTCTACAGAGCCTCGCTGGAAAACCTCCGGTTCCACATTATATCAGAACTTCATGAAGCATCCAAACGATCATCGACTACTACACCTTCTTTATTGAGCAAAGTCTACAAGGTTGAGGAACCTCGGAGAAGCCGACGTCTGATCAACAAATAGTATAATGTCCAACCTTCCATGAACGTTGTTGCTCAAGGAGGAAAAATAAAAGCTTCTGCTCAAACATGCGACATCCAACATTTCATCCTACAAAAGCATCACAAAAGGATAATTAATCCTGCACAAACCTCGACCCGACATCGGACGGGAAATGATCGAACATACTTAAACTTCTCTCGTCTCATGAAGGAGTGATCGAGTTACTAGAAGTTTGGGTTCAAGATGGTGCGATCAAATTATCGTTCATCAGGAGAGATCCAACAAAAGAAGAAATGGAGAATACCAGGAGTACACAAGAATCCTCTCCATTCAGAACCTTGCGCTCTCTGAATTCAAAGAAGCAGTTCAATCATTGCTCGAGAAAATCTGTAGAATTGCTCTATCTGCCGAAGTCACAAAGGAGAGACATGTTTACAGCATTGAACCACATCGTGTCAAAAAATCCATTCCGGGAATACTTCTTGAGCCTCCAGCCACAGACCAAGATATGTACAACTGGGGACTGCCTACCACAGTCAATCTCAGAAGAAACGAATTTGGAAGAACGTTGATTGATGCTGGCACCGCCATCAACATCATTCCACTGAAAACCCTCAGAGCTGCAAGTATTACTCTACAAGAAGCTACTCATGCTCCCATCTCAATCAGAGACCTTTTAGGAGCGCTCGGAAATACTCATGGCTACATCACTCTCAAAGTCAACATAAGTCCAACCTGGACAGAAACCAAGTTTTGCATAATCAGGAAGATCCAGGATATGACATGTCCTTCAGACGAACGTGGATACACGCTGAAAATATGGATACTTACAAAGCGCCTTTGGTTACACATCTCTCCAACGAAGAAAGTTCTGATCCAGAAGGTTTGATGGACATTCTATCATCAGAGTACTTTGAGGAATTTCAAACTTTGACGAGGTTGAAGCAAGAACCTGCAAAAAGATGCATAGACATTCGTCAAGAGGTTCCGAATTCAAGCAAGTCTCATTACATGTCTATGTTATTTATTTCCTCACATGCTATCCTTGCATGGGGACTTAATTATGCTAGAAACTCTACAATATGTTGTGAATGGTAGCTTCACCGCATTAGTATTTTACCAAGTGGTTGAATCTGACGTTTTTCCAAATCAAGCACTGAAGCATTTATTACTGAAATGATGTCCAAACATGGTGAAAAATACTTTGGGAGTTTCTCCTGTAAGTCCATGTGTTCCACAAAATCAGAAGGCTCTGATGTCTGCACAAGTGTCGAATCCCACTACCACAACGAAAGGTATGCTGAATCAAAAGAATAAACTCCAAGACCGAGGTAATCAAACCCCTAAGGTATTTGATGCTTAAGGACTATACGCTTCAACGCTCAAGCATCTAATAAGCCATTAAATTGTACTCCCAATCAAAGAGTACAGCTTCAGCATAAATATATCGATGATGACATATTGATTCAACACCAGCACGATCAAAGTGTTACTAAACTACAATCGATAAGTCTTCATTATCCCATGATAAGACTTCTGAAGCAGATGCAACATAATTCGTACATGGATGGCACTAACCCTTTCAACATACACTGGCAACCTGAGGTGATTCCATGAAATTTCATCAACGAGATTTCTCTACATCACAATCCCCTGCATGATTGAGGAACTTTCTCTCTTCACAAATCATATCCAGTATGAAAACTGTTTATTCTATCTACCGCAACAACATCGACTCACTGACAAAGCTAGTTTATGCTAAAGTTATGCTTTTAGGAGCATTCAGGTTAAACTCTTAGTACACCTTCATCTTAGGTACGCTCAACTCATCAACTAGTTCGTGAATGTAAAAGCATCACTGGATGAAGGAGCAATGATTATATCTATAATCATGGTTCTAGCCTTTTCGGTCTTTGGAGCAACTTCAACCACGGTATCAGCATCAACAATAATCTACAGAGGAACACCATCCATGATCTCAGCATCGACAAGGATCTCTGGAGCATGATCATTCATAGTCTCAGCACCAACGACAGTCTCAGGAGCAACATCCTCAGGGCTTCATCAACTAATCATTCTCTGAAGTGTTACACATGAAGCTGATTTCTCTAAGAACCAATGATTCATATCAAGATGTGTAGACCTGATAACATGCTCACATGAAAGTCTTCCCAAAGCTGGCACGACTGGTGGGCATAATCCAAAGTCTTCTACAAGATGTTCTCATCACCTCAACAAATGAGATATAACACACTTCAGGTCATGGGTTTGCAAAAACGTACCAATAGGTGAGGAATGGGACAATGTTTCCTCAATGAAATAAGTTTGTATATGTCTCTTCTACAACATACCAAAAGGACACATTAATCGGACATACGATCTGAACATATGGCCTTTACTGTCAGGTCTACGAAACCTGAAAAATTTATACGGTATTACAAATTGCAAATGTGCATGCTTCGTTGTCGGACCTCTATAACTCCAAATTAAGTGATTTTTCTATCTTGTAATAACTCAGTCTCTTATCTTCAAAAGTAGGGGTCAAGCATCGAATTCCGACGTCGTGTGAGGTTCCTACAACTTCCAGAGCATACTACATGCAAGCAGAAATTCGTGGACGGGATTCATAACCTCTACAATCGATCGAAGTCCACCAGGTATTTTCGCTAAGTCCTTCATCAAGGTACCTCCAACTTTTACCACCTGGGTCTTTACATAAATTTTCCACCCGGGTCCTCTATCTAAGTCTTGCCAGAAGAAGAGAAAACGAAAAGGAGAGATTTAACAAAATACTGGGGACTGACGGTCCACTGATCATGACGATCAGTTTCACAGTCCAAGACTCATGTCACCATACTCTCATGTGCTAATTATTCATCATAAAAGTAATTCTACCAGCGGGACATGAAACCATGGTCATTACATCATCCCATCTCGAGAGCAGCCTCAGCTATGGCCCCGTGACCAGGGTTTCAGAAGTGATGTTTCTACGACTGACAGAAGCAAGATGTCACTGCAAGCACCATGCTTATGTATCAATCAAGGGGTCCTGATCTCAAACAAATAAATGACATTAAAATCCTTCACCAACCGTTCAAGACACAAGAGAATGGTCTAAAGACACAACATGAGTGTTTTACAGCAAGCTCGTCCGAGATGATTTTACAATGTCCTGTACAAACCGATGAGCTGGGAGCAATTGGTGAAGAATTTGGGGATGGGTCATACAGTCTCTTCGTATAGATGTCCTCTACAACATACCAAAATCTCACAACAATTGGAGAAATGAGCGAAGAGTCGTGAATAAAACATTAGACCGCATGCCAGCTGAAACTTTTCTGAAGGTCTCCTAGAAGTTTACCGTTTCTTCGATTTCGGATCCTAAACATGCTCGCAACCCAAAAATCTTCTTTTCTAAGTTTGGAAATTTTATGGGCATGAGTATTATACATGGGTAGACCGCGAAAATCCGACATCGGACGAAGATTCTACAACAATTTCAATGAAGACCTAACTTCTGAATTTTCTGATGACGAATTATGACAAAAAATTTCGTTCATCCATATCTGAATCAGGATCTACACCATCAACGCAAATCCTGCCTTCATCGTCAGCCGATAGTCTTATTTGCTGAAGTCTGCGGTACTTCTGCTGACAAGGGACGACCCACAGATGATCGAGAGACATACAAAGCACCATCTTTCCAGCGTCTCTGAAAGGTTGATTCATCCCAGGATGAACATCTGCAAAAGTCTTCATGTTTGACTTGATATTTTTGGAGCGTTCTACGGAAGATCAAGAAGGGTGGTTGTAACCAGAAGTCATCACTATTTGAGGTGAAATACAGGGAGTCATGGATATATCAATAACAAGCACGCGCTGAAACGGTAACAATCCAACTCTTGCCTATTTACAATTTCACTAGCTATAGTGATTATAATGTCAAAATTTCGAAAAACTTGCTCGTCCCTTCAAATCTGCAAAGACGAGCAAAATTTATTATTCAAAATCATGACTTGATTTTCATCAAACCGTGAACAACCCACGTGAATTTTAACATCCACTGGTTTTCAAAAATTGGACAGACGTCCATCTTACAATTGTGAAAACTCACATACAGACATTATTTCACCATGTATAATTGTCTACTTTAAACAGTTGTTCAAAGTCAAAACATTAATTTTACAAAATACATATATTTAACGTGAAACTCATGTAAATTTAAAAATATATCTATATATTTTGCTCCCTCGCACGAGCATCTGTCTTTGAAGCGAGAGTATATTTTCAAAATTTTGTGAACGCTCACATATAGAAAATAAAAAATTTCATGAAAGCTCATAGACAAATTTTTTATTAACAGACGCACGTCTTTTCAAAAAAAAAAACTTTTCTCTCGTACGAGCATTCACCTTTGGAACGAGAGTTTATTCTATTTTGTGAAATCTCACAAAGATAAAATTTTGGTTTTTGTGAAAGCTCATAGATAAAATTTTATATCATTAGACTCAGGTCTATTTTGTTTGTTCCTTAAACTAACGAACAAACGAGCGTCTATTCCTAAAATAAGGATTTCTTTTTTGGGCTCGGCCCGCGAATCCTAAATGACCAAGGTCTCGTCATCAAGATCAGCGGTTCAACACCAATCTATGCTCATTAGACGATGCTTCATCATGCCACGGGGATCTTCATTCAAGTCATGGTTTACTCGTACTATCAAAATCCGGTAATGTCTTAACTTACGACTAAGTTCAATGACTTATATTGTTTATGACCGGAAAATCACCATTCAATGCTGACTGAGGAACACGGCTTTCCTCACTAACTAGGGGACTTAATGTAGATGGTGGATTTTTGACAAAGGCTAAAATCGTAAACCCATAATTATACGAACTTCTGATCCAGCAATCAGACGTGAGTATTTAGACACGGGTCTCTCATCGAACCTCTGACTGAGAAATACTGTCTCTCAGAGTACATGTAGATATGTAGTCTCTCGGCTGGACAATGGCGTATCTCATGAATACTGAGCACTTTAGTAATTATTTCTATATAGAATCACAAGATTGACGGCTCCTAGACAGCTTGCTCTGCTAGTATAGAGTGATAACGTCTTCCGGATACAAACAAAGGTTTTCTCTAACTATATAAAGGATATGAAGCTCCAGCAAGCTCATATCAGAATAATTAATGCTCCTAAACAGCTTGCTCTGCTAGTATAGAGCCATCAATTAATTATTCTTAAATTCTTGGATTCATCCACTGAATTTCAGAAAATATTCAAATATTTTCTGAAAGTATTCAAATACTTTTGTAATATTTCGCTACCTCAATCCATGGTTCTTCCCAGCAAAGTTCCATGAGTTAGTAATAAATATTCAACAACACGGGCATTTGAGCTACCTCCGAGTAAGCCCGAACTCAAATGGTGCAAGTGTACTCGACGATGATGCACTAACAATCACCGTACGAACAAGTATTTCAAAATACGACGAGACGATGAACTTATGCAAAATAGGAAGGAAAATAATAAATAATTAAAAATTAACCAAGGCGCTGGGAGCATGGGCCCACTGACCGGCCGAACGTGTTGTGGTCAATCCCACACCAGTTTCATATTTTTATCATATTTTTTGTTATTTTCCTTGAGTTCATGAAAATTATTTCACTTGAACAAATATCTTTCGTTTTGAGGAAACTCCTCAGTTTCATGGTGTTTCCCTCACACCAAAGAAATAATATAAAATTAAGGAAAACATTGTGGGCCGTGATTATTGGCCAACCGACCATGCCTTGATCCCAGCCGGACCCACACCTCATGGTTCCTTATTATTTTATTATTATTTCCCTAATTTCATGAAAACTCCTTAATCTCGTGATATTTACTTGATCCCATGAAAAAATAATATCAAATTAGGGAAACCCGTGTGATCGGGCCCTAGCCGTCCAGTCAAGCCCTAGCTGGCCCCACACGTCCCATTTTATTATTATTATTATATTTTTCATGTTTCCATAATCCCATGAAATTCATTGATTTCATGATATTTCCTTCAAATTATGAAAATTCCTTTAAATCATGAAATAATACATAAAATTAGGGAAAACTCACGGGACCGGGCCCTAGCCGGCCAACCATGCTCAAGCCGGTCCCACACTTCCCTTATTTTATTATTATTATTTTTCATGTTTTTCTCATCTCATGGAAACTCCTTGATTTCAACAAAAACTCCATGGTTTTAACAAATTCCTTGGTTTTACCATATTTCCCTAAAATCATGAAAATATTATAAAAAATTGGGAAAAACGTGTGGGATTGGGCCCTTTGGCCGGCCGGCCATGCCTTGTCCATGGCCGGTCCCACACTTCATGATTCCTTCACTTTTTTGTTAATTTTCCTTCATCTCATGAAGTTTTGACGGTTTCATAAAAAAAACCCTGATTTCTTCATATTTTCTCAAATGATTGCTCAAATGCACATCTGAAAATATCAAAATTCTCAGAACTGAAATACGAACACTTTGGTGACTTGAGCATGTTACCTTGATCGACCAAGGTTGGGTTTTTGGCTTGTAAGGAGCCGGTCCCGCGTATTTACACAATTTGACCTAATTTGCGCAATTGCACATATTAGGTCCAAAACTCTTCCAAATAATTTGGGATTTTCATGGAATGATCGTCAGTCGATCCCGTGACTACCCAGGGCCGGTTTCATGACCCCTTGGTAGGTCTCTCATCTCTTCATAATTACTTAGGTTTTATCACCTAAGGCCTAGACGAGCATTTTCGAATAAATGATTAAACCAGCATTTGATCATTCTTTCATCAATGAATTTCCAACTCTTCGAGAGGCCTTGGTATTTGCTCATACGAGCATATGGGAGCTACATGGTTGACCCACGGTCCCATGAAGTCGGTTCTCCTTCATTCCATGGTTAATTTTCAAATAAACCATCATTTGGTCATCAATTGATCAAATTAGGGTTTTTGAGTCCAAGGATTATAATTCCAGATTCAAACAATAATAATTTTATGACGATCCCATGATCAGTATTCTTATTAATTATGCTTGGTTCAACTACCAGTATTTCAATTAATATTTTATTTGGTCACGGTACCAATAATTCATCAGACGAGTAACACTTGCTCATACGAGCAATATTTGCTCATACCAAAGAATATTGGTTCAACTATCAATATTCAACAATTCATCTAATGAGCAACACTTTCCCACTTCAACGTTAGAATTTTATCTTTTTTTTTAGCAGACACGTTCAATTCATGAGTTTCTGAACATTTTTGCAAATCATGTTCAACTCAGCAAATACATAGACTCATTGTCCCATTAAATCATGAAGTCAGCAACTGACTAAGTAATCATGAGACGTCAATCATGTCACATGGGGGATATCAACTAGGGTTTTGGTCTGGCGGTCTACGGCACATGTGTTCAAACACACGAAGGAATGTGAGAAAGTCATGCAGTCAGTTGAAGAAGTTAATAAAGTAGTGGATGGAAAATCGACTAAGTCTCCGCGCGATGAGCAACTGGTTTCAAACATGATTTCCATTTCTCCACTCCTTGATTCCATCAACTGTCACACTTCATGGGATCATGGTGTCTACAATTCCAGTAATATAAATAAGTCTCCGAACCATGATTGAATATTCAACAAGAATCTCACGTCTCACTGATAATACAAGATCAACAACTCATCAATTGAGCAATTACTCTCAACTGAGCAATTTCAATCATTCAGAATTCACAACACACCTACAATATTTGATTACCATTAATTCCACACATTTATCAGCTTCCCTTCTACAGATCGACCCATCCTCTCTTGTGACCGAATTTACTCTGGAACGGCCATTGTCTTGGTTTAGGCCGGAGTACTACAGATTGATCTCTCGAATTCAAAGAACTCCCTTCTTGCAGTGCATCTGTATAATGTTGAACATTTCGCTCGGTTCAAGGAGTCTCCTCCATACGGTCGTCTCCTCAATTCCGTAAAAACCAGCAAATCGTTTTGTCCCATCTACACTAAAATATCAAATTTATCTTTGAACTCCTTATGATAACCTAATTCTTCAATTCTTCATGAACAACTCCATAAACATCCAGTTAACTTCACCATGTTCATCAATCGAAAAATCCGCTCCTTAATTCTTGTTATTAATCTCTAATAGAAATTCCAGAGAAACCCTAACTCTTCACAGAATCACTAATACCTCAGTTTTTCTTCAAAACAATAATAAAACTTCAATTCAGCAGCAACCCTCTTCTTATTCATCTATCAGTAGCTCGGTATCATCATCAACTCGAATCTTAATTCAATTTCCAGAAAACCCTAATCTTCTCAAATCTTTATTAAATTTCTAAATCAACAGTTAACTCTTCTCACTTGTTTTGAACAAACAAAACCCATCATCAATTACTTAATTTCATACTCAATATCCCCTAAATCCTCAATTGATTTCATCTCTCATAAACCCTAAATTTTCTTTCTCCGATTCATCTTTTATCTTGAGTCGAATCAACTACAGACGACCACCCAATCACCATTAACTAACCCATAATATTCTCCTCCTTTTACTGAACATAAAGCTTTTTCTTAATCTCTCAATCACTCGCAGATGAAAAAGAACAGAAGAGGAGAAGAAGAAGAGGAAAGAGAAAGAAGAAGAAAATCTTCTCGGCTTGTCTTGATAAGGCCGACCAAAATTGCTAAAGGCACCTGTCCATACGATAAGGGTAGCCAGGTGGTTGTAAGTAAAATTACTAACTTTCCCTTCATACAAAACTGATAATATCTTCTTCATCTGATATCCGATTGACACGTTCGAGTAGTCCATTCCGCACAACTTTTCGAGATCTATTCAAAGATACTAGTTTCGCATCCAGGTCGTTGTTAGATTAATTAAAATCTACATTAACTAATCAGGTCATTAACGGTTAAATCGTCTCTTGATCGACTCTTGACCGTCTAATAGCGTTGACGAGCTTGAGGGTCTTTACATTCTCCCCACCTTATACATTTTTGTCCTCGAAAATCAAACCATCCTTATGGTCTTCAAAAACTCCCCACCTTATAGAATAATCCCATCTCTTGTCTAAGAGCAAACAACATGAAACAAAACACAAACATATATGGATTTTTACAACTAAAATTTGTGGCTCTAGGTTCAGTTGACGAATTTCTATTTCAATAAGTTACTGGTTCTAATTACGAGAGAAAAATTCTATAAGCTTCTAAATAAAACTTCAGATCTATAAGTTCACTATCAGAAGCAAGTTTTCCTTCTATGCCTAGTGATTCAAGAATGTAGTTTCCCTGTCTAGGTTTACAACGCCTGACAATGCCTGCCTACATAACAAGTATCACCCGAACACATCAGAATTCTCAACCTCACTATCCCCCAGTGCTGGATTAACTTAGTTTAATTTGATAAAATTAATTAGTCTCTAAACTTTTACCGTAACTGGTGTAAGTCTGATAAATTTACTTCGTAAAATATGTAAATAGTTAGCATCATTTTAAGAAATTTAATCATCAAAATTTATTTTATTTCTTTATTTATCATTATTATTTGTTTTATTTTGAAAATTTTAATTTTATTTTTTCATTCATTCAACGATTACAAGGTTTTTTTGAATGAAAATCCAAAAAACGTGATGTATATATATATAATCAAGTATTATTTTTTCTTGCAAAAATAAGATATATTACCAAAATAAATAAGCAAAAGATTTTTTTTGGTAACGACTTAATAATCAAGCCGGTTTTATTAGTTAGTTTTTTTTAGAAAGTCGGGATATTTTTAAATATTATATCCACGATAATATCATTCTACTAATAGATTCAGAATCCCTAGATAAAGCTTTCAAACAAAAGGTAAACCCATTTTTTGGACACTGCTTCTTTCTTTAAGTTTGATTTCTAGGATTTTTTTTTTTTGTAATTTATTTGTTCTTATATGCTCCCGTTGTTTGTTTTGCAGGTAGCCATATAAAGCATTCGTGCAACACCATACCTTTTTTTTTCCGTGCAAGTTGCTTCTCTCTTCTAGAACTAAAATTTTGTTTTTTTTCCTCTTTTTATTGGAATTTGGTGTTTTTTATTTGATATTTTAGTTATGCTCCCGTTGTTTGTTTTGCAGGTAGCCATATAAAGCATTCGTACAACACCATACATTTTTGTTTCCGTGCAAGTTGCTTCTCTCTTCCATAACTAAAATTTTGTTTCTTTTCTCTTTTTATTGGAATTTGATGTTTTTTATTTGATATTTTAGTTGTTTTACGGTATACCCTCATTATTCCAAATTTCGTTGCGATATCAAACACCATAACCTATTGTGTTTTGCGGATCTTAATGATGATGCATAAATATTGTTGCAAAACTAAACGCATAATTTTTTATTTTTTTTATAGGGATTATTGATGCATAAAACGATTGCTGCTTCACCTATTTGCTAAAGGTTTGTTCAATTTTATTACTTACCTTGCTCATATGATGGTTTCTTATTTTCTCTTTTAATATATTTTGTTGTTAGTTAATTACTAATTAATTTTATGAATTTTTATTGGTGATTACATAAATCGTCTTTCCTACGTGCCTATAGTTCTGTTTTTTTGATCTATTGTTGTTGTATTCAATTTGCATTGATGATGGTTGCGGCAATTCGATTGCATGAGTGTTGATATGAAGAAAATCCTAAGAATATATATACCAAAAAAAAATGATATGAAACACTTATTTGTTTTATTTTGCAGGAAACTGTTTCTCAATTATGTTATTTCTTTTTGGTTTCATATCTCCTCAACCCCAGGTTCTTAGCGACAACTTATTTATGTTTCTTCTAATTACTGCTCCATACTGACTAAACTTCTTTTGGGATTTTTTAGGTGAGGGTTTCTCAACATCATCATATTCAGGTAATGTAGGTACTACTCTGTCCTTTAAGCTCCATGTTTGAGTGATTGATTCGTGAAATACAAGCTTCGTACTAATGATACTTAAACATTGTAATATAGCATCACGGAAAAGAAAAAAGGCCAACACTGATAATTAAAAGTTAGAGTTATGTGTAATGGAAAAGTGAAGTTGAAAATTGTGGATTATAAAAATGGTATTTGTGTTCATATACTCTATAGTTGCGTTGTACCTAAATTCTTACGACCATAATGTTTGTAAACTAAAATCATATAATTTTGTCTACATTTTTGGATTGATTTTCTTTTTCTTTTGGTAGCTTACTTAACCATGAAGATATACGCATTTGGAAGTGCGACTTTGTATATATGTTGTAGAACAAGATGTAATATTTCTCATCAATTCATTTTGTTAGGCTCCGAAGAAGGAAAGAAACTCAAGTCTCGATACATGTTTGAGTTGAAAGGGAAGTGTTATACTTCGTGTGGATTGTTAAGGTTTTATATGTATCATTATTATAGGTATTTCCATTTTATTTATATTATTTGTTTATAGTTTTTGCTTTATTTTGGCTTTCGTTATTGACTTTATTGGCTCTTATTGTGCAAACAAACCCATTTACCTGAGAAGGACAGTATGACATATTAAACTGGTGAACATCTGTAGACAACAAGAGAGTTCACTTCTTGAACTTTCTTTGTTGGTCTTTCGGACAAAAGAATTTCCACCTTCCAAAAAAGTTTAACCATCCACATAATTGGTGTATTAAAAATTCAAAATGAGGTTCATATATGAACTTGCTAGATATTCAATTACTGCATGCTAATTAATTCATCAAACAAAATTTACTAATTTTAATTTATGTAATATGATGGCCTTCATATTTACTCTTGTTTTGTTTTGCTATGCACCAGTTTAGGTCTTATCACAAGATTTTGTTTTCGCGCGCTAAGCAAGTGAAAGGTGCATATGTAATTAGAAAAATCGCATTGTGATTTAACACAA
This sequence comes from Papaver bracteatum, assembly GCA_023529315.1. Classification (NCBI taxonomy): domain Eukaryota; kingdom Viridiplantae; phylum Streptophyta; class Magnoliopsida; order Ranunculales; family Papaveraceae; genus Papaver; species Papaver bracteatum. The sequence goes on along the minus strand of JAJJWX010002799.1, from coordinate 68,382 downwards.
GCTTAATTTTCTAAAGTAAATAAGCTTACAAATTGAGTTTATCATTTAATATATATGGATTAATACTATTAACTAACACTTACTTGATCATTAATTACATGATCCATGTCGTTTGCAATTTTGAAGCTCTACACGAAATAGAGTTCTGTCAGGAAAACCAAAAACTAAGATATATGTATCAATGACCTTTATCAAACATTTCCATAAACCCACACTAAATATATTAATGTATCTTTATCAGCCATCCCCACTATTATTATAAATTAGAGTATTCGTAGAGTTCTTCGATATCATTTTTCTTCTTCTTTTTGTTTCATGTAATATTAATCAAATAGGGAATCCTGAATCAATCCTAATGTACCTCTAATTTTTTTGGCTTAGTTTGTATGTACTTTTAAATACGACTCCACCATGTGCGGTCATTTCATTATATAATATAGTTACTTGTCCTCCGGTCATCGCCATATATGCCAATCGAAATCTGACAGACAATAACACCTCCTCACACTTTGTTTTATGAAAATACCTTTTGTGGTTGGAGGTTGAAACATCTTCTGGTACTTCAATATTTTTGTTCATTAGCATAGAAGATTTGTCGAAACACCAGCATCAGATATGGTAACCACCGACAAGATATATGATCTCCAATTAGGGTCTACCAGTTGATCGCGACGTTCTTATTTACAGTGCTAATTTTTAAACAGGGTTGTCGTTGAATCCCTCTGAAGTGTGTTTCAGGAATACCTCATCATGGTAACTTCGTCGAATACAAGCCTTGACAATGAACCATGGCACAAAAAAACCACAATTGTAGAATATTCATGTTGCAGTAATATGGTATTGGGCCAAAGTGGTTTTGACAAACAAGGGTCTGTTTTATGTTTGGATATTTGTAAAATGAACACTTCTTTGTGTCATCTTAGATATATTCTCTAAATATGTACAAGTATTCTCGATGATGTAGTAGTGAATATATAATTATAAACCAGGTTAATACTGGCCCCGTCCCCCATTTTCATTTCTATGTTGAACCAAATAGGAATAAGGGTGGATGTAAATCTCAAGCAACATTGTTAAGTTATTGTCCCAAGAGAATTCTACTCTCTCTTGGCTTTCCTTTATAAATTTTTCTGATATTTTGGATGGAATTATGCTAGATTATTGAATTATAGTCTTTTTAGAAACATATACTTATTATTCATTTTCTTTCTCGAACTGGCTATACGCAGGAAATTGCTTCGTTTTGTAGACCATGCAGTACGTAACGGCACTTTGTTAACTTGACCTACGGTAGATGTAAAAAAAATGGGCTCTTTAATCGTTCAATTCCAATAGGGTTCTCTGTTTTGTTTGAAGCCAAAATAATGTCCACGCATAATAAAATTAGCCATATGCATCACTAAAAATCCACCAACCACATTATTTAAGTAACCAATACAATTTAGATTCCCTTTGCTAATAAAGTATACTCCAATCATTAATTAGTAGACAATCATTGCGGTTAAAGTACCAATCAAACAGAGTCTTAGTGGGAGTTAGTTCATTTCCTTGATTAAAACTTCTTTAACGGTAAGCATTTCATCTGTTTTGTACTATTTAGAATTGGAAAACTATTTTATTATATTGTGTGTTCTTTTAATGTCATCAATATCATACACTTGATACAACTATATATTGAGTGTGATTTTTTATTTAACTATAAGGAGTTGATGTCTGGGTTGGGTTGGCCGCTTGATTCTTAACAAGTATATGATTTCTGAAGAAATATATATCAATGTATTTACTTGATTACATCATCTTCGATGGGAAACACTTCATATTCTTTGCACTATTTAGGGTCAAAAATTTATTTTCTATTAATATCGATTTTTAGTATCTCTAATATCAAATATCGATACAACTATATGATGGGCATGATTTTTCATTCAACTATACGGACTTGGAGCTTGGAAGAGAACTAGAGTTGGCCGCTTGATTCCTGACGCAAGTTTATGATTCTTAAGAAAGATATATTAGTGCATTTTCTTGATTACTTCTTTGATGGGAAGCACTGTACATGCTTTGCAGTATTTAGGGTTGGCAATCTATTTTATAATTAGATTGTGTTATTTTTAGCGTCTCTAATGTCAGATAACTATATAATATGTGTGATTTTTCATTCAACTATAAAGTTGGAGCCTGGAAAAAAAATTGAGTTAGCCGCTTTATTTTTAACGCAAGTACATGATTTATGAAGAAAAATATATATGTGTGCTTCCTTAATTACACTTTCTTTGATGGGAACCACTTCATATGCTTTACACTATTTTGAGTTGGCAATCTATTTTATATTAATAACATAGTTTTTTAATGTCTCTAATATCAGATATCGATTCCTATATAATGTCTTATGACATTTCCTTGATTACTTCTTTAACGGGAAGCACATTGTATGCTTTGCAATATTTGGGGTTGACAATCTATTTTATACCAATATCGTGTTATTTTTAGTGTCTTTAATGTGAGATATCAACACAACTACATAATCTGTGTGATTTTTCATTCAACTACAAGAAATTGGAGCCTGGAAAACAATTGAGTTAGCCGCTTTATTTTTAACGCAAGTATATGATTTCTGAAGAAAAATATATATGTGCGCTTCCTTAATTACATTTTCTTCGACGGGAAGCACTTCATATGTTTTGCGCTATTTAGAGTTGGCAATATATTTTATATTAATATCATGATTTTTTTAGTGTCTCTAATATCATATACCGATGCATGTATAATGACTAATGAGTGTGATTTTCATTTAACTATAGTAAGTTGGAGCCTGGAAGAGCAGTTGAGTTGATCCCTTAATTCTTAACGCAAATATATGATTTAATTATGAGAAATATATATGTGCGTTTCCTTAATTACATTTTATTTGACGAGAAGCAATTCATCTGTTGTGCACCATTTAAAGTTGTCAATCTATTGTATATTAATATCGTGTTTTTTTAGTGTCTCCAATATCATATATTGATACAATTATATAAAAAATGTGATGTTTCATTTAACTACCAATAGTACTGATATAGGTAATGTAATGAACTACTCATTGACTTCAAAGGTATGATAATTTATCAAAAGTATTTTCTTTAATAGGATTTCTTAATCTCCTACACTTTAAAGTTTAAACAGTACGTAATTAATTGATGAATAATTTGGTTCTAATTGTCAATCTACTAAATGATTGCTTTAAAAAAAATGATAATTGGTATTTTCATTGTACACTTCAGTTGTTAATTGAGATCCCTTCTTGGATGGGTGCGGGGTTTCGCCCAACTAAGGATCAATTTCTATCGTTTCCGGTTCGAAGCACGGGTTAAAATATATTTAATTATGTCTTTGTAGCTTAAAATATATTACATTTAAAATTACTTAGGTCTATTTATTTTAGTTTATTTGTGGAATTGATTATTATTTTATTATATTGCATGAAATTAGTTTTCAAAACCATGTTAGATCTTTAAATTATAATACTCCCCAGTTTCAAAAAGACAGTCCGGTTCGACTTTGTCAAGAAATTAAGGAGACCATAGTAGGTTACGTTCATACCCTTAATTATTTGCCTAATTTATTTCAATAAAAATATTAGTAATAAAAACTACCAAAAATTGATATGAAATTGTAAATAGGAAATTAAAAAAAAAACTAAAACATATCGGTTTATGGAAACATTATCAATAAATTAAAAGAAAATATATTCTAAACATCATGCGGCTAAGTAGATTTTCCTTTCACTGCTTCAAAAATAAAAGAAATAACCCTCCCGCGTGAAACTATAGGAGCGAAATTGAGCAGGAACATTGAAATGTAAAGATTATAGAGATAAAAAATGGTGTTTGGAAAAGAAAGAAAAAAAGATGAAAAGATTATAGAGATAAAAGATTGTATACTTATGGAGTATAACTTTTAATTTGGAACCATATACTTGTCTTCAAAAAGGAATGAATGATATATTTGTTTCCTTAATTATACATATTTCATTAATATTTTAGATTGGGTCCCATTAAAAAATAATTTTTGAATATAAAAAACTTAAGGGTATGTTAGAGAGTTCATTGGAAAAATATGATTATAAACAATAGCTGGACACATTTTTGAAACAGACCAAAATGAAATAGAGGACGGTCTTTTTGAAACAGAGGGAGTAATATTATACATTTGATTATTATAAAGCTTTAACCGTTAATCGTCAATTTGTCGGATAATAATTGTATAAGCTTATTATAACTTTTATAGGACGGGTGCGGGGCGAAGCCCGGTCTCAGTGGATATCAACTAACAGTGTAAGAAATTCCATCGGTCCTGGTGCGTAGCACGGGTTTCAAACTAGTTAAGATATAATTATATTTTGATATTTTCACAATTTTTATTTCTTTAATGTTTTTATATTACTTTAATAATATTATTAAATAATTCTTATTATAAAAGATGGTCACCAAGGCTTTTATTGAACAACAAATAGTATTTTACATAGGGATGGTTAGGAGTCTAGCAACAAGCTGAGCCCAAACCGCTTTTTGAATAACAAGCTCAATTCTATGAAAAAGAGAACCAACAACTTTGTGATTAGCATCATGACTCGCAAGGAAGTTCTCCAGTCTCTTCAGAAAAACAACCGCGTCTCACCTGATTCTACTAAGGTGGTGAAGGCCAGTACACCAAAACCATACCCGTGAGATGTACATTTGTCTATGTACTTGTTACGTTTGCGCGTAATGGTACAAAGATACGAGTAGCGACACTAGTGAAAAGAGACACACCAGTCACATCAAAGCAAATGGCATGTCGTTTTCCAAATTATACACAAGGATGTTAGCAGGTTTTAAACCAGATTCATTGTCGGACCAAAACCCAAAGATACCTCTTTCCTAGCAGCAACCCCCGTCCTTATAGCAGATATTAGCAAAGACATCCCTAACCATATAATTCCAAAATTTGAGGCCAATTTATTTCGCACGGTGTAGCTCATGATTGCAGAAGACATCCATGGTTTTGTTACAGTCAGAGCACGAACTGTCAGCATCAAAGAGGGGTATACCCAACTTGTACTTGAGTATAACACAAAATTACCGCGCCCAATAGATTGATTAAACCCAGAAATAGGTCTAGCCTTAAGGAATTACATTGCATGCTCCATTTTATTGCTTTGCCATAGATAAGCTTCACGATCTGACAAGGATAACTACATGGGAAATTCTCTTTTAACAACATCAAAGTATCTAACTGACAGTGAGTGCATATGATGGGGGAAGTTTCTTTGAAGTTGAAAGTAGAGGGAGAGAGCCTGCAAGCCTGTGTATAGACTTGTAAAGTATGCTGAAAACTAGGGATAAAATCGGCACATATTCAAAATGGTGCATTGTAACTCGTGTTTTTGTAAACAAGAATCCATAAAACTGTACTTACTTGTGTTATCCATAGTGTAAACACCTAGGCATCCATACTCGATAGGAGGTGTGACGGACCGAAAAATTTATGCATGGATGCCTGAGCGTGCAGGCCATAACTTCCCCGATACGCCATGATAATGATGCTTACTGGGCCTTAAATCTAGCAAATGAACTTGCTCGTAGAGCATAATGTAGCTAACTTAGCTTCCACACCGTTCCTTAGGCAGGCATATGCAAGCTCTGCTAACTTGCATGTTGATTTAGCTTACTTTTTTTTCCATGCCCAATTCACAATTGGTGCATATGCCAACTCCTTGTAGCTTGATAGGAAGTATGAGCATCCAGTGAATGGCATGTAACTATCCTCATCAAGTGTTTCCACAATCATCTCTTGCATCGATCTACCGAGCCAGATGGTATGAGAGGCCAGTATGTTGCAATCATCTCGCAATCAGATGATATGAGCGACATGGTGTTGGACCGTCAATGCTGCAACTCATTGTGATTGCCTACGTACCCTTCCCTACTCTAAAGGGATCAAGCACGGACCGTAGTTCATCCTTCAAGGGATGGAAAGTCAAGTCAACTCGTTTGCAAGGCCATGGCCTAGCAATAATGGTAATGGCCTAGTCTGTATAGGACGTTCCTTCAAAATGCACAAAGGTTTCACATTATCGAGTTCGGTACATGGCATAGTGATGCCTAAGCATCAAATGCCCTATTTGCAAGGCTATATAACTATAAATGATACTTACTCATCATTTATACTCTTTCGGCTAAGCTATGAAGCTTACTTGGTGCATGGTCTGCATATGCACTTTCAACCAACTACCCCTCCCTATATATGTTTTAAAGACATTTTTACAACTTAGATTAGGGGAAGAAAATGACTTCACCAAATCCCAAGGCCGTGATGGATGCACATTACTACACTGGACAGATGCAATGTACGACCGTGATGGCTGTACATTCAGTTCTGTCTCACAAGACAGTTCTAATGTCCAACGATGATGGCTGAACATTTCCTGAGGCATGTCCAGTGAAGGTAGGTGATAGTTGTATTTTTGTCTTTGGCCCATAGGCCACTCCAATGTCCATCCATGATGATTGTACGTTTCCAAGGCCAGCGTTCTCTGGCTTGTTGCGATATTTTCCATAGGCAAATGACCTGCGTAATATAAATCTAAGTTTTACAAATATATATATATATATATGTGTATATATTTAGTTTTTCTCATATCTAGGTAAAAATAATATTTTATTATTATTAATTCTTTTTAATCAGTCTTTCCAATCAGTAGACAATGAACATCATGAAACTACCGATTTGTGAAAGTAGAGAAATTCGAAGTTTCATTTGTTTTGAAAATTTTGAATTTGGGGCTAATATAACAATCGGTGGAAAATGAACATCACTAAACTACCAATTGTAAAAATATATAAATTCAAAATTTCATTAGTTTGAAGAAAAAAAAGAATTTGGGGAGACTATCACAATCGGCAGATAATGAACATCACGAGACTACCGATTGTACACTCGGTAGATAATGAACATCACTAAACTACCGATTGTGAAAGTAGAGAAATCCAAATTTCACTAGTTTTTAAAAAATTAAATTTGGGGCGACTAACACAATCGGTAGATAATGAACATCACTAAACTACCTATTGTGAAAGTACAAAAATTCAAATTTCACTAGTTTCGAAAAAATCAGAATTTGGGAAGACTAACACAATCGATAGATAGTGAACATCACGAGACTACCAATTGTACAGTTGGTGGATAGTGAAAATCACTAAACTACCGATTGTACAATCGGTAGATAATGAACATCACAAGACTACCGATTTTGCTTCTATATTTGAACAGAAAGGTATAATCGGTAGATAAAGTACTCTATTATCTACCGATTCTGAGACGTTAATGGCGCTGAATGCATTTAATCTTCTCTCTAATCGTTATTGGACCTCCAATATGATAGATATTCTTCATGATGTTTCTCATTTTTTTCTCCATACTCATCCTTCTTTTATTTTCTTTTTGATTTTAGGTACACCTAGTTTTTTTCTATTTCTCTTCTTCTTCTCTAAAATCTTAAATCTTAATAACTCAATATATAAAAATAAATAAATCCAGATTGTAATTTTTATTGGAATTTTGAGTTAAATTTATTATATGAGTGAAAATTATTTTCAAGATTTAAACTCCAAGAGATGTGTTTAAGTTATGCATTTTCACCACAAGACACCTAGTCATGAATAGGTTTTATGGAGAGTCACCATTGGCCATGGGAAGTCATCTATTGGTGAAAAGACACCTTATAGAGTCACCATTGACTATATATATACCCATCTCTAAGTTTTGTTTTGTATGGTTTTTACAAGTTTTGAGAAGAAAGAAAACAAGTCTTTATGATCAGGTGTCAGAGTCATTAAGAGCACGGTAATTGTCAACATTCGTCGGCCGAGTAGTATTGTAGTGCTACTTACTACAAGGCATGATCGTTGTATCTTAGGAGACGACATCCGTAGAACCATGAGCACTGTATGCGGGTATGAATTGTCTTTAAGGAAAGAGGATCACCTCGCATCGATCAACCAATCCGATAAGTTTTATAACTCTTTTCTTGTTAGTATTTTGTTTGTTACATGAACATGATTTCCGAGAAACCGAAACCGCGCACATCTTTTCCAACAATTTTCTCCCTATTGTAAACTTATCTACCGATTGTTAAGGATAAATTCGCCAATTTGAAAACATGAGATAAGAGGTGGGTTCATTTTAGGTTTTGGTGACCCTATATTATTTTATTAATCGCCCCTAATACCTTTGGGGTCGTCCCTAAAAATGCTAGGTAAATTTACCAAGATAACAAATGATAGTTCTAATAAATAAAAAAACAAATAAAGCTTACTGATCCCACTTTGTGCTCAATTTCTAACTTCGGAGTTTTTTTTTCCAGGCGAATGAATTTGGGGAGAAAATAAGGAGCTTCTAATGTGTTTTCTCTGAAGCTATTTGGAGAGGTTTGTCCCTTACCAGCATTTTCTATGGAGCTTCTAACCAAAGCTTCACTAACTGGTGTTTAGTCTGGCTAAAAGACGTTAAAAACATGGATTTTATTGCTTATATCCTTTGGCATATTGGAAATATAGCTATAGAGTTGTTTTTGATAAGATAAAGGCTAACATTAAGGATTTGATTGAGTTTATTAACAAGGATACTCATAATTATATTAAACCTAGGAGTTACAACTCTGTTGGGAATGATATTCAAGCAAATAGATGTGATATTTATCACCCTTGCTGTACTTGTAATCAACACAATATTCTGCAAAATGCTTCTTATATTCTCTTTGATGCAGCTTTTCAGAAAAAAACTGGAAAATTTTCTTTTGGTATTATTAAAATGAATAATTTTGGTCTAATTGCAGATTTCGCAAGAGGCACAGGATGGTGCTCCAGCCCAGAAGAAGTTGAATCCAGAGCTTGCCGAGAAGCAATCAGATGGTCAAGAGATTGCGAAAATGAAAGATTAATCTTCCTCAATGACAACAAAAAAGGTATCAGTTGCATGAAGGACAAGAACCATTTTGCTGTTAATTGGATATCAAATGCCATTTTGCATCAAACTTTTTATCACAATCAATTTCTTGGTAGTTCATCCTTCAATTATATTAGGCGGAAATGTAATAATTATGTGGATTCTTTAGCAAAATATTTAATTAAGTTTTCAGATATTAGCTTAGATTCTAGATATTGGGATATATTTAGGAAAGTTGCCTGGCTAAAGTAAGCTTTGTAACCAAAACATTGTTGTTTCCTTTTCTTCTTTTTTTCCGGAAAAGAGGCGAACCTCAAATATATTGCAAACGCCGATTTTGGAAATCGGAAACCTTACAGCATATTTTCAAGATCATATTACATTCATCATCTCTATTGTATCTCCACCAGTTCTTGAACATTTCAATCCTTTCAAACATTAGTACCATTTCAAAGTTCCCAGAGAGCCAAGTAACATCAACATGCATAATTTATTTTGAAACAAAATCAATATGACTCACTGAACAAAGCAGTGACTGGATCAGGTCCAACCAGATGTTATCAAGAACATGTACATTCAAGTACCATGAACTAAGGTTTTTAAAATACCTGTATTTACAGAAATTAAAGTAACAGGAATCAAAGTAACATGGGTCTTGTGAATAGGTCTTCGGAGGTCTGAATCGAACTGAATCGTCTTTGGAGTCTTGGTAGCAGTTGAGGTGATTGAAGAACTTGTTGATGATCTTGGTCTAGTTACTATTGTTGCTGTCTTAGTTTCCTTGGTTAGATCTGATGATGCTCTTGCTGCTGTTGGATTTGATTTTACACCATAAAGAAACATTTTCATCTCCTTCAGCAAGTCTTCAACTGAATGAAGAAGAACAAACAAAAAATCTAAACCACAAAAACCCAAAACAAAGAAAAAAAAATTAAAATTTCTTGTATCATTTTACACCATAAAGAAACATTTTCATCTCCTTCAGCAAGTCTTCAACTGAATGAAGAAGAACAAACAAAAAATCTAAACCACAAAAACCCAAAATAAAGAAAAAAAAATTAAATTTTCTTGTATCAAATCCTGAATTCAAAACAAGGGCAAAAGTCCTTGATTAAATCAAAAGAAGAAAACAAGGAAAGGAACCCAAACTTAGAAACAGAAGTATTTTGAATCTAAAATCAATCAGATCCAAACCTAGAAACTGAAAGAAATTGAAGGAAAAAAAAGAAATACAGAAGATTAAAGGAAGATTGAGGGTAGGTTGAGCTTCCCCTACTCAGATCTGCTCTAATGGAGCCAATCTGAGCAGGGGAAAGCTTTGGCTGCTAGGGTTTTCAAAGTTCAGAGAAAAAAGAGTTTTGTGAGAGAGAGAAAAAAAGCTACTTTTTTAAAAAAAAAAGAGCTTCTCTCATAGACATTGAATAAGATAGGGCCACTGCGATTGACATGAATATGACTGTTTGGTGGCTCAGTTTTTTTTTTTGATGGTTTAGTGGCTCAGTTGACAGTGGGCCTGTTGTGCGCATAATCTTGTTTGAACTTGCATATTAGTATTACTCTCAAAATTTCGAGGTGCCCTGATGGATAAATTATTTCAAGATCGACGGCCTTTGCCCTTTGGTTTCAGGTCTATCCCAAAGTTCACACATTCTACACTTTCGACGAATCCTCGTAAAAATGTAAACCACTTTAGATATTTTTGTCTGGAATTTGGTCGCTTTTGGGGATCAAATGTTGGCCTCTCTGGTCTCAAATCTTTCTTTGTTTGGTCATATCCGTGAGTCTGCGTCCATATATATATCTTCGTGTATTCTTGCCCTTCATTTATAATGCAATCTACTACTCTACTCTAGTAAAGAAAGAAAAAAAATATTACATTCGTTCCACTATTAGTTGACCTAATAGTATAATTTAAAAATGATTTATTTCTCAAATTATATTACGGATATTCGTAATTTAAACACCCACGTAACGAATATAAACATGAGTATTAAATGATATAAAATCAACTATTAATAATAGAAAATTTAAAAATAAATAAGTCAACTAATAGTGGGACGGAAGGAGTATTTTTCATCATGGAGCCAACAAAGAAAAAGAAACAAAAAGGTGTTGGCAACAACTAGTCTCTGAATCACACTGGTCAGGGAAGTCCTGCAAAGTATGTACGGGGTTCAAGGAATTCGATCGTTGTAATAATCCACGTTTTTAAGTCTATAAATAATACATTTTTCTACTTTCCCGCTAAAGTTAGAATAGGATTTGAATACTCCTATCTTTTTCTGATTTGAATCTGTAGCTTCTTAGTTTTGCGCCTATAAATGGTAAATCATCAATACTTGGAAGAGTAAACCAGACATCAACCAGTTAAACAGCTATAGCTACCTAACTAATAATGTCTTCTTGCTCATTATCATCACCATTTCTTGTTCTCGCATTTGTTGCCTTTTCTACACTGGTGAGTACTTATGACCATCTCTTAGTGGAAGCACAAACAAATGCACCTCCATTAGTAAAGGGACTCTCATGGACTTTCCACGAATCAAACTGCCCGAAACTGGAAACTATCATTCGGACTGAACTCAAGAAGGTCTTCACAAAAGACATCGGTCAAGCTGCCGGTTTGCTTCGTCTCCATTTCCATGACTGCTTTGTTCAGGTAACTCTAATCAGTACGTTAGTTTGCTGCATCAATAAAACAATTTGTTATTTTTATTGTTTCAGTTAGATGCATCAATGATCGTGTAGCTAGCTTCTGTAGCCAAATTCTGATGTTGGCTGAATTTTATTTTTGTTCGATTTAACTCTCAACAGATCTAAGTTTAGAGTATCCAGTTTGATGCTACTCTCTGTATGTGTAGGGTTGTGAGGCGTCGGTTTTGCTTGATGGGTCTGCTAGCGGACCAAGTGAGAAGAATGCACCACCAAACTTCTCACTCAGACCCCAAGCATTTAAGATCATAAACGACCTGCAAAGTCTTGTCCAAAAAGCTTGTGGTCGTGTTGTCTCTTGTTCTGACATTGTTGCTCTAGCTGCTCGAGACGCTGTCCACCTGGTAAGCTTATAACTCTGATTGTTTATTCGAAGATGGCATAGGAATCTTTTAATGTGCATGTATTGTGTCTCCGTAGTCTGGAGGTCCAAACTACAAAGTTCCACTTGGTAGACGTGATGCAACTGCCTTTGCAACCATAAATGAAACAATTCAGAATCTTCCTGCTCCTACCGCAAATACAAGTACTCTTATTACAGCTCTTGCTGCTAAGAATCTTACCACTACTGATCTCGTTGCACTCTCTGGTGGTCACACCATCGGTGTCGGAAATTGCTCATCCTTCACGAATCGCTTATACCCTACCCAAGATCCCACCATGAACCAGAGCTTCGCAAGCAACCTTAAAATGACTTGCCCTAAAGCCGACACTATCAACACCACAGTGCTCGACATTCGATCGCCAAATGTGTTCGACAACAAGTACTATGTAGATCTCATGAACCGTCAAGGTCTCTTCACTTCTGATCAAGATTTGTATATGGACAATAGGACCCGACCCATTGTCACTAGTTTTGGTGTGAACCAAACTCTATTCTTCGAGAAGTTCGTGTTCTCAATGATTAAGATGGGTCAGTTAAACGTATTGATTGGTACTGAAGGACAAATTCGGGTCAATTGCTCTGCTCGTAACCCAACCTCTTCTTCATCCTACTTGTCCTCTGTGGTTGACGATGAAGATGATCACGAAGATATATCAGCTACATATTAACATTTATTATGTAATTTCATGTTATATACATGAAGCTATGGCCTAGGAGACACACCTAGCTAGCCAGTTTATTCTGTTGTCTATATGTATGTAACATGTTCACACGCTTTGTTTATCAGAGCTGCAATAAAGATCAGAAGTACATTATCCAATAAAAATTTAGTTGAACAGTGGAAGCTATTGCCGGACGAAGTTACACTATGGCGGAGTTTGCAATTCGTCAGCTTTCTGATCTCTATAATCTTCTGATTCAGAAAAATGATCCGGTCAAAATGTTTTGATCAAAGTCAAGGACTGAGTATAGGAAATGAAGCTAAAACATAAGGGTGTTTTAGTAATAAAAATAAATTAAACCCCTTGTTTAGTTCTCTCTTCTCTCTACCTTCCTTCTATTGTAAGTTTGAAATGGTACCTAGTACGAAAGAAAAGAGCGGGATTTAGTACACAAAGGAGAAAATCACATCATTCAATGGCTAATGATCATGTAGAAATCCTGTCTGATGATGATGATCCATTACTATCTCCATGTCCATTTCCATACAACCCACCTCCTACCAAAAGAAGAAAAAATAACAGCGATGAGGGTGTTGCAACTCTTCTCCCTTCTTCTTCTTCTACACTTGTAATTCTCGATGACGATCCAACTCCTATTAAGAAACCTAGTCAATCGATTTTTGCCTCTTCCTCTTCTCCTTCTTTTGTTCTAGAAACCTCATTTTCATCGTTAAAAGATTCGTCCAAATCTGATGTTTCAGTTCTTAAATGTGCAAACTCCGCTGACCCTAAAGTTGGGGGTTCATCATTTACACTTCCAAGTGAAAACCACAAAACATACTCTGGTTAGTGCATTTCTTTTTTATTTTGTTATTTCTTCATAATTTACTGATTGTTTAGGGTTTTTGTTATGAGAATTTTGTTATGTTTTGGAAATTAGGGTTTTCCTTAGGTTTGGGGTTTAGCAGGGTAGTAGCTTGGAGTGTCATTGACAATGGAAAAGGAACTGGTCTCGAATTTAGGGTATTCTGTTAGATTCTAGGTATCAATATAGTTCATAATTAAAGAAAAAACATTCCATCATCCGTGTACTGGATGCTGCATCCTCGAAGGATGGCTTGAGTTAGTGATGAACTATCATTACAAACTAGTAAACTACAAGTTGGTGGCTAACCCGCACTTGTAAAAATGATTCCCACTGATTTAAGATCTGTAATGTGCATAGAATTTCAGTGAGACTGAATGCACCACCAATTGGAAAGAGGTATGAAGTCCTCTCTGCATTTTTGCTTTTTTTCGCGAACAAGTTGGGTTTCAAGCATTCAACACTTTGTGTCTCCCGTGTTATAACTTGAAGTAGAATGAAGACACTATTTGTGGTGCCGAAGTGAGGGGTCTAGTGAAACATAAATTTTGTCGCTTGAAGACGGTTTGTTTGTTCAGCAAGTGGACCTCCTTTTGTTTGCCTGCTAGTTTGTTACGTCCCATGATACATTTCTTCTATTTATTGGGGTGTCTGGACGAGTTTCAAACGTTATCATTATTAGCTCTGAAGTAGTTTGTAACTCACTCATTTTGATTATTTTTACCTATAGCAGGAAATAATGGTTTTATATGTTTGGACTCCGATGACGAAGCAAGAGGTGATTGTGAAGCGGAAATCTCAAAGGAGAATGAAGACATGGCTGCTGGATCGAACAACATGGAAATCAACTCTAGTTTTCCCGACTCTACTTCTTCTCCGTGTAAGACGTCTAAAACAATGTTTATGTCAAAGAGATTGGAGAATGCTTGCATTAGTTAATAACTAAAATTACATTTGTCAATGACGATAGTTGAATTGGGTATCCATCATTTAACAAGAAATAAGGAATCAATGTTTCTCAGGGATGGACGATCATGTAGAAGATATTGGCGGCAGACCTTTAAACCTTGAATGTTCTTTTGGAGATACTATATATCAGGTAAGGATAGAGTAGTACAGTACATTATTCGCGTTTCAGTTTTCCTGGAAAAAGACATTACTAGTGAAGGACAAAAAGGAAACAATGTAATGGCAAGCGTATGATGTGTAGCTCTTCCTAATTGCTATTGCATATAGTTATAAATTTTTACTTAAGAATAGGAGGATTAACGTCCTTTTTACTTGTCAATAACCTGATGGCCAATTTAACAGTCTCAGGGATGCTATGAGGAAGAAAATGGGATCTCGACTTCCCAGAAAGATAAAGATGTTGAACTAAATCCAAGAAGAAATAGTCGCAAGGATGACACTGATGATAGGAAGAAGAAAACGAAAGAAGACAAACTTCGTTTGATTGAGGAAAAAAAACTCAAGAAAGAGGTCAGCTTTTCTAAACATTCTATTATATGACAGGTGTTTTAATTATGTTAGTATGTTAAGCATTTAAGGTTCAAGTTTGCAGCAAGAGAAATTGCAAAAGCAAGCTCAGAAAGCTGAAGCAGCGGAGCTGAAGAAATTGCAAAAAGAACAGCAAAAGTGGGAGAATGGTAAATTTGCTCTAAAATCTATAGTAGCTGAAATTGATGCTAAGGTAGTGGAGATTGGTGCCATTGGAGGTACATCAACTGTTTATGACTTATCTTCTTGGTTATACACTTTGGATGTTCAATTGAATTTATTTGATGGCTTGGATATGTTACTATCCAGGACCTATTCTTACAAGGCTAGCAGAGAAAGGTCTCAATTATCGTGTAACTTCCAATCCTATTGAAAGATCAATTTTGTGGACAGTTACTGTTCCTGATGAGCTTTCAAAGGTAATGCAAACCTCTGCTTGCAAGTGTTTGTTCTTTTGCTGTGTAACCAAAAGTTCAATTATGATAAAGATAATTTGCAACAAGATTAGTTCCTCCATAGACTGTTATACTATAATTATGTAACAATTCATACATGTCCTCATATGCAGATAAGTTTTTTCAAAAGGTATACACCTTAAACATGACATATTCGTGCCATTACTTATCCGAAACTAACTTTAGGTGAATGGTGCAGTTATCATCCAAGGGATCAGAAGTTCCATACATATTAATTGTGCGCCAGGCAGAAGAATTTTGTAATCTTGTCACCAATGGAACTTTAATGGATGATGTCTCAAAGGTTCAAAGTAGATATCCCTCGTACACAGTTTGTTATCTCACAAATAGACTAAAATCATATATCAACAAAAGGTATGTGAAGGCATATATTTTCTAAAGTTTTTGTTTCGTTTCGTTTTGTTTAATTTATTATTCCTTTTGTTTTACCTATCCTTGTGATTTCATAGTGTTATTTCCACCTCGAAAATTTCTCTATATTTATGTCAATGCTTCAAAAATGTCCAAATTTGATTTTTTTTGGTTGTAATAGGGAACAAGAGCAGTTTAAGGATCCATCAAACAGTACTTGGAAACGCCCACCGGTTGATGAGGTTTGTTATCTTGATAAAATACGCATATAATTCATCACTATCTTGAAGTCACGCAAGATGCATACTCTAGTGACCCTTGAATGAGATATCATTTTTTCTGAATATATCAAATTGTTGCAGGCGTTCTCAAAATTAGCTACTGATTTTGAAAAAGTACATTCACGGCAATGTGTAGATGAAGCTGAATTAGCTGAGCATGTTGTTGGTTTAACATCTAGCCTTGCTACATGCCAATTCAGGTAATGCACGCTTGAAACTCAATCTTAGCATAAGTGACTATGTTGCTGTTCATTTTATAAGTTGATCCTCAGTTCAGTTGGTGGTTCTTAATTTTTATTCTGGCCCACCATTTAAAGATTACTCAACTTCACTGCTTTTCCTCTTAGGGTTTGTTAAGTATATCTTTTAAACTGTAAGAATTTGATCTGCATCACCCGTGTGAGTTCCCTCTATAGAGAATCTCTGTTTTGTTAAAACTTTCAAATTAGTAGTGCATGTCTTTGTTCCTATCTGCGTGGAGCTTTGTGTCATTGTTTCTTGTAGAAAAAGCAGAGGGAAGAAACTGGACAGTGTGCCAGGTTTTGTGAATTTCATTGTTGTGTATACCACTCTCTTCCTATATAGATTAGTGTAGTTAACACGAGTGTTTGGTAAAGATGCATGGCTTTGTATCGCTGTCCCGTTGTTCAAGGGTGTGGATAAGCCAAAAAATAATTATATACTCGGTGATAGTACAATATAATCATTTTTCATCCTGTAAGAGCAACTGCAGTGTTGCGATCAAAACCAAAGATTAAAGAGCAAAAAAAAGACCAAATTTTGGGTTTAGTAGGTGTTCATACACTACAGGGGAAGGAGTAAAATTGGTGGGGTGCAACTTAAAGTTGCGCCCCATTAATTTTTTTTTTTTGTCTTTTATCGTCAGGCGGAGTTATAAATGACGCCTGTTCGGGCGTAACTTAAAGTTTACGCCCGACTAAAACCAAACTAAAGACTATATTTGGTCTGATTTTTAGTTTTAGTCTGGTCTTTGATCTTTACTCCCTCTCCACTGCGTCTGTTGTTTGATCTTTACTCTGGTTTTTAGTCTCCCACTACGGATGCTCTAAGTGGTCTTGGGCATGATTCAGTGCTCGTAATCTGACTTTCATGCAACTGGACCTTGCTAAAAATTTCCCTTGTCATTGTTTCAATGTTTTCCTTTTATCTATTATGATTTTCATTATGAATCGTTTATTTTGTGTTCATTGCCAGAAAGAAACTAACACGGCTGTCAATAAATGCCAATGGATCCATCGTCCCCAAGGATTTCATTGACAAGAAACTTATAAAAAATAACATCTGGTGAGTAAGTTTGTTTGTACTGTGGCGAATATTAAATTCGGTGATTCTTTTCATCTTTCTCAAAATTCTATTTTTCCTTTTTCTTGAGAATGTTCTCCTCTAAACTCCAGTTTTCTTTGATTTTATAGTAATTCCTCGAAAAGAATCTCTTATTATCAAGGAATTAGAAACTGAGACAAATTATGTTCTTTTCAAAGCACAATAAATTTAAAAGGCATTGTCCTTTACCGGCAGATACCCTTGTTTTTTGTTATCACTCCCTTCATTTCATTTTTATTGTTATGTATTTGTTAAGTTATGATTTACTTTTTGAGCAGCCACGCCCACGGATTTTGATATCTAGTATCCATATTTTCAGGTTGAAGGCACTAGTGGCCATTCCGAAGGTACAACCAAGGTTTGCCGTCGCCATTGGGAAAAAGTACCCGACCATGAAATCTCTTCTGCGTGTCTACATGGACCCAAGTAAATCCGTGAGTATCAGCATTAACAAGAGTTAATTGGTTACTTTTAGTGCTCACCTTGACTGGTTAATTTCTTTTATCCATATTAACCATAGTGATTACATAGTTCGTCTTTCCTATCAAAACAAATAGTTTGATTGTCAACTTTCCAAATATTCCTCGCACTAAGAGCATGCATGCGGGACTCAAGAAAAGAAGTTTCTATTTTCTTGGCTGTCTAAAGACATTGGAGCTATCCTTTATAGGACTTTTGTATACTGTGAGCTGTTACTGTAAAACAATACATCATCATGAAATCCTAAGATTTTCATTTTTTGACCCCGCAAAGACGTGAAAAGTTAAAATCCAGATGTTTGGATAGGTTGTTTTTGTCTGAGGCATTTTTAATACAGGTGCATGAGAAGGAATTCCTGCTCAAGGATATACCAACAGAGGGATTGCTAGGTACGGAAGATGGGAGGAGAGTAGGGGAGGTATGCTCCAAGAGAGTGTACAGAATCCTCATGGCCCAAAATGGAGGCATCAAAACTGATGATGTTGAAAATGGTGCGGACTTCTTTAGGTGCTAAAGGTTAGTTATTGAATGTAAGTGGATGAATGAGTGTCCCCCCTCATCATTCATCCACATCTGACTATTTAGCTCGCTGTATATTTACTTGTACAGTTCTATGTATTTATGTGCATCACCACTTACGGTCTGAAATCTAACTTGGACTAATGGACTAATATGTGATGAGTATAGGGTAGTCGTAATGGACAACTAACTAACAGTCTTCATGGATGTATCGATGTGATCAGCAGGTACAACTATAGGTAAAGCCGTCCACTCATTTAGTTTATAAAAGAGAAAGGGATGTCTTTACTTTCTTCTTTTTATAAAGTGGGAATTTTGTTATTTCTAATCAACACTTTTATTTTGTTACATTTAATCCATGATTAGACGTGGTTTCCCGACTTGGATTTGCACCACTATTTCAAAATGAATAATTAAACTTTGTTCAAAAGTGGAAATCATAGGATGGGTATCCTTTTCAATTCCCTTGTATTAATCCTAATAGAACAAACGGTTCACAGTTCATGAACTTCAAATTCTTTAGTGAGCTTTAATGAGAAAACTTTGGCTTTTCATCACAAAGAAAAAAAGGTCAAAAAGAATAAAGCTTGGTAAGTGGCGTAAAGAAATGGTAGAGGGGCGCGTCAAACTAATAAGACAAAAAAGGTCATTAGAATTAAATTTAAGTACCTCTTATCAATGAAAAATATGGAAATGACTAATTAGGCCTTATTGTTAATAATTAAGTTTAGTAATGATAATCAAGTTTAGTAATGGTAATTAAGATTAGTGTTGATAATCAAGATTAGTGTTGATAATTAATTTTCACTTATTATAACTCTAAAATCAGATTTTTAGAGTTATAAAAAAAAAAAAAATTTGAGGAGAAGAAAACTTACGTGATTTTTGTGAAACCCTAGATTTTGATTCACTCCACCAAAATGAGTGATTTCAGTGGCAAATTAGAGGTGGGTGAATCTCTATATGATGAAGAAAACAAGTACTACATACCTCTTGATGGAGATCCTGATATGGAGTATTTTTTAGACCAAAGTGAAGGTCAATCTCAACCAATTGAAGAAATTTGCCAACAAAGTGAAGCACCAAGCACTGAAAATGACCAGGTATACTTCTAAACTAGTTCTCATTAGCTTTTTGTTGCTCTAAATTCTCTAAATTACGTAAAAAGATCAAAATTTTAAAACTTTCAGATGAACATACGGTTGGAATTTAGCATAATACCAACCGTAAGTACATGTTACGGTACATAAATATATAGTTCCCAACCGTAACTGGTTGAATTTTGGGGAAAACCCAGAAATTAAACTAGTTACGGTTGGTTAAATTTGTTGGATTACCAACCGTACTTCAGTTACGGTTCCTAATTACGTGCAGTACTTACCAACCGTAAGTTATCTTGTGCATGTGAGTGTTTACTGCACTAATTACGGTTACTAATTATAAATCGAGACCAACCGACACCATATTACGGTGTATTGGTGACTTTTAGTTACCAACCGTATATTTAACTGTGTGTTTCACTATTCTTTTTTATTTATTTACGGTATGTTGGAGGATGACAGTTACTAACCGTAACTGTTTTACGGTTTGTTTTTTCTCTTTCTTTACCAACCGTATATTCATATATGTTTTCGTTTTATTGCCTCGTTTAGACTAACCAAAGATTCACTATTCTTTTTATCCAGGTCGGTTATTTACCTCCTATAATGGATGACCAACCTTTAGCAAAAGAACTTCTCACACCGGATTCTAGCTCTCACTATTTAACCGAGGAGACATGGAAGGAGAAAGACGATGCAAAGGAGTGGGCTAGAGAACGAGGAAAGTTGATTATGTGTATCATAGTTTGTAATGGTACCACTAGTGATAGTGCCTTTCAAATGGTTTGCGAGTGTAGTGGACAACATAGAAGTCACGCAAAAAAGGATACCTTGCAAGTAGCAAAGAAAAAGAGGAAGAATACTACTTTCAGTAAGAAGACCCGATGCCCCTTCAAGCTTCAATTTAAAAAGAACGCGGCAAAAAGGTGGTTTTTGGAGAAAGTTGTATGTGGTAGTCATAACCACCCTATACCAGAGAGTTTGCTATCACACGCTTATGTTGGACGCCTTACCCAAGAAGAAGAGAAGATCGTAGAATCACTTTCACAAATTCGTATGAAGCCTGTTGATATCCTCGCTCACTTAAAGGAAAGAAACCCACAAAATGCTTCTACTTTGGATAACATCTACAATGCAAGAAAAAAATTGAAGGCTAAGAAATGGGAACAAAGAAATGAAATGCAACAATTAAGGAATTTGGGGGAGTTGCATAATTACTCGGTTTTCCACGATGATGACGAGAAAGGACGAATAAGACATCTTTTATTGGCTAATCCCGAGTTTGTGAAGTTGGCACGGTGCTCTCATCAAGTGCTTCTAATGGATTGCACATACAAAACCAACAAGTTTGAGATGCCGTTGTTGAACATTGTCGGGCAAACTTCTACCAATGCTCCTTTTAGTGTTGGTGTTTGCTTCTTGAAAGATGAGCTCGAAGAGAGCTATGTGTGGGCACTAGAACAAGTGAAGTTATTCTACGTAGAGGGATATACTCCAAAGGTGATTATTAACGACAAGGAGCAAGCTTTGTTGAATGCAATAAGGAGGGTTTTCCCGGAAGCTCATAACCTTCTTTGCACGTTCCACTTGTGGAAAAGTATTAAAACTAAGTGCATGCGCCTTGTCTGTCCAACCCGGAAAAGCGAAATGGATAGAATAAAATGGAGTGGAGAGCCTTGACCTATTCTATCACCGTGGTTGAATATGAGGATAGAGCTCGTATGTTAGTGGCTCATTGGAAAAGAGGTTATCCAAGTGTTGTGAAGTATTTGTTTGATAATTAGTTGGATCCTCACAAAGAGAAGTTCGTATCGGCGTGGACTAACCAATATAGGCACTATGACAAGTTGGCGGAACTAAAATGGGAAAGTTTCAAAACGGAGTGGAGAGCCTTGACCTTTTCTATCACCGTGGTTGAATATGAGGATAGAACTCGTATGTTAGTGGCTCATTGGAAAAGAGGTTATCCAAGTGTTGTGAAGTATTTGTTTGATAATTGGTTGGATCCTCACAAAGAGAAGTTCGTATCGGCGTTCACTAACCAATATAGGCACTATGACAACCAAGCTACAAGTACGGCGGAGTCATCTCACAACCGGTTGAAGAAAAAACTTCATAGTTGTAATGGTGGGTTAGTTACGTTATTTGAAGCCATGCATTCGTATTTCCTCCGTGATCACGATAGAGTTACGGAGTCTTTTGAAAAAATCCGAAGTAAACATCACACTAAATGGATAGACAATGAGTGGCTAAGGGGAATTACACATCATGTTTCGCACAAAGCAATTGAGAAGATAATGTATGAAGTACAACATTATGAATTGGGGGATTATGAAGAAGAGTGTGTTTGTCCAAACATGACAAGTTTGGGACTCCCATGTCGGCATGTTATAGCCACATATCAAGACAAAGTGATCCCGATTCAAGATGTTGATCCATTCAT
This sequence comes from Papaver bracteatum, assembly GCA_023529315.1. Taxonomy (NCBI): domain Eukaryota; kingdom Viridiplantae; phylum Streptophyta; class Magnoliopsida; order Ranunculales; family Papaveraceae; genus Papaver; species Papaver bracteatum. The sequence continues at coordinate 46,300 of JAJJWX010002799.1, read as the reverse complement.
TAGGAGGTCTCAAGCTCGGAAAGTGGTCATACACCCATGCCTAGGAAAATATAAAACAATTTAAGCAGTTGGGACATGAATACAAAAGATAAATATAACAAACAATCATAAAATACATATATTTGAAAATGTAACCAAACTTACCATTAGAAGCGCAACATTCCCAGCAATTTCAGTAGCTCCAGCCCTCGAGGCCTTTCTTAGACTTTCAAGTAGATATGCAAGCGTGGCGGTGCCCCACGAATACTCTCTAGTTTTCTTCAAATCCTTCAACAATTGTAGGTAATGGACATTCACCCTATTTCCCGAGTTATCGGGCATGAATACAGTCGCAATAGAATACAACAAATATGTTGTGGCTGTACGCCTAGCCCTTGTGTCATCTATCACCTCACCTGCCAATTGCTTTTTGAGGGTGTCTCCAAACTTCGTCCTCAAATTTTTCAACAACAACTTCTTTACCTTGTTAATCTTGTTTGGTTCTGAAGGGTCATAACCACCAGCCAACATAAACTCCATCTCGGTCTCGTCTTTACCCCACCCAAGTGTTTCTTCAACAAGGCTGTAAAGATCAGTCCAAGACATGTTGTTATCAAAACCTTCATACACAGATGTTCCTTCAACTTCCAAATTAAGAATTTTCTTCACATCGTCCGGTATTATTGTCATCTCTCCAAATGGGAAGTGAAAAGTATCGGTTTCTGGCCAATATCGTTCCCGGAAGGCTGATACCATTATACTATCATACTCCGATTGGGTATTTAGAATTCCAGGCCCTAATCCCGAACTTTTCATTAGAGTACGAACATCGCCACATTCTTCACCTAAAGGCCAATGACTAGATCTTTGATGCTTGACCAATTTGATTGCCCTTTCATGATCCTTAAAAACAATACAAACATATTTTGTTAAACTGAGATTAATGAAATATACATACATAAATAAATAAATAAAAACATAGAATAACTTAAAACAAAACAATGTGTTAAGAGAAACATACCCTAGTCTCACAGACTTTTGCGGCCCAGGAATTGGTATAACCAAATAAGATTGAGTACTTATCTGGTGCCTCTCCCCAAGGTCTTTTATTCTTCTTCCTTGGAAACAATAGGTCTTTTCCTTTAGGAATATGCAACCCTTTTGGTGCAGGTTCCTTTCTCGGCTTCTTTTCTTTCCTTGGTTTAGCTGGAGCTGGAGTTGTAGCTACAACAATTTCTTTCCCCTTGTTTTGTACCCCTTCTTCATCATTTGCTTCCTCTTCCTCATCTTCATCTTCATTATCTCCTTCCTCTTCCTCATCTTCACCATTTCCTTCTTCATCCTCCTCTTCAAGGTTCTTTTCAACTCCTACCTCTTCAATTTCTTGAACATTAGGTTCAGCTCCTTCTAATTCAACATCAGAGTTACCGACAAATGGTTCTCTAAGCCTACTCTCAAATAGATTCTTCTTCTTCTTCGCATTCTTGGGGACACCTCTATGATCTACCCCTAAATGCTTGTCACCGCGAGGGGTGGGTGTATGATCAATCGGAGTTAAGTTATTCCCTCTCTTTTTCTTCACCCTATCAAGATTCCTACACAAGTAATAATTTGAATGAATTCCTAAGGGTTGAACAAACAATGTGTTACAAACAAACCAACAAAAATGTGACCAAAACAATATACGGTTTGTAACTTTACAATCGTGTCAAACCGTATCATGGATACGGTTCGTAGCCTAACACTTAAACACGCCGTATATAAAATCGGTTGGTAACTTTATTATCGTTATCAACCGTAACTAAACTTCACCAAAAGTTTTCAAACACAGGATAATATACGGTTGGTAACTAACATACAATAGGCATTGTACCTAATACACGGTTGGTAACTAACATACACATAAGCACCGTAAGAAAAAATTTAACATGCAGAGAAACAATCAGTTCGTAACTCCGTGACATTAGCAACCGTAACTTGAAAAAAAAACTGAAACCCAAGAACATACGGTTGGTATTTCATAAAATTTCAATTGTTACAAACCGTACGAGCATCAAAAGCTTCATACACGGTTCAAAATTTCAAGTCATTGCAACCGTAACTAACCAAAACCCATGATATGGAAACTTGATTTTTCACCTAAAACCCTAATTTTTGATAGAAATTGAAATTAAAACGAACAAATTAAATAAACCCTAAATGGGTTCCGCAAAACATACCTCATGTACGTCATGACACCTAATTTATCCGGTGGAGGGGTTTGAAGTTGAGATTTTTGTTCTTCACCTAATAGAACATTTGTTTGATTGGAATCACTACAATCTTCGTCAACTTTCTTCTTATTCGTCATCTATAATGTAGACTTCAATCAACGATTATCAATTTTGCGAATCGCCGATTAATCGAAGACGATGAATTTTCGAACTTTAATGGAGGTGGTGCTTACGGTTACAATGGAAGTGGAGAAGATGAAACAAAAATAAAAACTGATTTTGATTCTTCTCATAATTAGGTTTATAGGATGGAGGACAATTCAGTCTTTTCAATCAAAAAAACAAGGGTAAATTAAACCATTTGAGGTGAAAAGGGTAATTTAGTCAAACTACATCCCCTATAGGACACCCCCTAACCAGTAAGAGGGACATTTCTATCACACTTGCCGCCCCTCTACCATTTCTTGCCGCCCCTTTACCAAGCTCGAAAAGAAATTCTTATTTAAACCACCACCTTCTTATTTTTTTCGCATTTTATTTTACCAATCAAATACGATTCATAAGAAGAGTTACGGACTACAAGTAGCTGGATGGCAGCCTAGCAACAAGCTGAGCTCCCACACCTTTTTGTATGACTATTCCTAATCTGTGAAATAAATAATTACATTTCTTAGCCTTAACATCAAATCTAGATAAGTGATTATTAAGCCTTTTCAAGAAGTCCATTGTTTCGTTGCAAATTTCACCAAAGGTAGTAAACGCTAAAGTGCCGAAGTTGTAACCTAGTGCTACGCATTTTTCCAAATATTTCTTATGCTTGCGTTTCACTGCCTTATCCAGAGCCACCCCAGTAGAAAAGTGTGCACCCCCACCGGTGAATGGTGATACACCTAAGTTACATCTAAACACTTGTCCCGCCCGTTTTCCCGATTAAGGACAAAAACATCAGTGGACGAAGAGCACTTCCATCATCCGCCAATAGACCTAGTTCAACTTCTTTTCTAGCCAGTACCCCTGCACGCAAACACATGTCTACAAACGCGTCCCGAACTAAGTCGTGTCCAAATTTGATGCCTACCTCGTGTGCGCAGTGTAAGGCGTGATCCCCATAACAGTCCATATCTCTTTTGCAAAAAGTGCATAGGCTACCTTCCACAAACAAAGGTATACCCAGCCTGTACCGTAGAACAGCACCAAATTGGAAATCGCTTTCCTGATTTCATTTTTTTTTTTTTTTTTTTTTTGAAGAAATGCAAAGCTCCATTTTAATTTAAAACTCACATTGTGAGAATGTAACACCTTGCCATTTTAATGAAGTCCCATGTTTGCTATGATGGATCAAATGTTTTTAAGCCTGATTCAAAAGGCTTAAAGAGACGTGTTGGTGTTGGTGTTGGTTTGTGGAGCTTACCAGGCTCGCACCCCACTAAAAATGTCCCACCACCATTTCCATCTGATTAGATTTGAGCCACTTCTTCCTTGGTTAGTTGGAGACACACTAACACCACCATCTTCATCAGCATTTCATTTTCATTATCATTGTCCTCATCATCATCACTTCGGACACCACACCTCTTCTAGTTGTTCTTAACCATGATTTGATATTATTCCCATGGTGGAAAAGAAAATAAAAGAAAAGGCACAAATGCTTTGACACACCACACCAACAACATCCTCACATGGGGTCTTATGCCAATTCAGTCTTGTCCCCACCAATCCCACACCCACAAACACACATCATTTACATGTTCGCATCACCCCCCCAATGTCCATCTACCATCGTTTCAGCCATTCGAGGTTCCTTTGGTTTTCTTTTTAGTTTCTAGTTTTTATTTTTGTTTGCTTGCAATAAATCATCTGAATCAAGTATTCAAGTGGTACATTACAAGCTAGCATGCATTCATGCTCATGTATTTTGTACCTTACATTTGAACCCAAAGGAAGTTCACTCCCCACTTCCAATGTCTCTCTCTAGTCTCTATATATAGGGAGAGGTTTAAAGAAGATATGCTCTTCTCTTTTGAGCACATATTCTCAGTCTCTCTGATAGTATACTCTATAGTAGTTAATATCAAAGCTTTTTGATATTGTAATAATAAGATCAAATATATGGAGAAGAGCAAAACATTCCCGGATCAGTACTACTCATCGTCTAATAACAGTGGAGAATTCGAAGAGGACGGGCCAAATAATTTCAGCTTTAATGGTCCGAGTGTCAAAGGAGATGGTTTCGCGACTTCCAGCGACCCTGAGATAAAGAGGAAGAAAAGGGTGGCGTCTTATAACGTGTTCACGACGGAGGGTAAAGTAAAATCGACCATGAGAAACAGCTTTAGATGGATCAAGACCAAGTTCACTGATGTCCGCCATGGCGTATGAAGAAGAATCACTACAAGCTTAGCAGCCAGCTAGAAGTTCTACTACTACTACTACAACACAGAATAATTGGTTTCGTAAGCAATTCTTCTGCCTAGCTGAGCTGATTGAACTGAATTTTGTAATACCTTAATTTGCATCCTAGATTTGTGTCATGTGTTTTCTGTGGTGATCAATAATCCAAGGGACATAGAATAATAATTTCCCTGGTTATTGATTCAATACAGTACAAAATCAAGTGTGTCAGTGTGAGTGTATGAATCATGTTCATGTATTTCATCCAAGGTTGCTTGTCGGTCGTAAGACGGAATAAGATGACATTATTGTACAGTATTTATACACTCTTATTAAACTACTAATAAATATGTTATCATCGTCATAATTTAATTTGTACTATCAAAAGAATGGTTGCTTGAATGGGATGTGTGTATATCCGTATCTCCTGTTTAGCTAGTGAGCAGAGCACACTCCAATGGTGGTAATTGGAGGGAGAATTCCGTGTGAATCGTAAATTTTTTACTGATATGTTCAGGAGCATGGTTTTCTGTTTTTTTTGTCCAGGGGCAGTTTTTTTTGTTCTTTTATTAAAAAGGAAAAGAAAATTAAATTTGTTGTACGATTAATATACCGATTACCGGATGAGTAAACTGTTCTACAGGTGTCCTCCATGTTTTAGGAATAAAAACTAACCATGTTCCTTCATGTATCATCAGAACTAGGATTCATATATTACCACGCACAAAATTCATAATTAGTATATTAATAAAGAAGAGACAAGACAAAATGTGGGGAGAATATGAGAACTAAGTTCTCTATTTCATTTCCTTATTCGTAAACTGAATGCTACAAGGCTATATATAGCCGAGAGAGAAAGAAGTTAAGCTATGTGTCCAAAATAGGATTATAGATAATCCTTATCATTAAAGAAATGTAGATTCGTTTAATCTCATCATTTCGTGAGATAAGGTCGAGTAAGTGGCTCCATAACTAAATAACGCGTGTGTCTAGAAATCTTTAGAAGTTTTAAAGATTAGCTTAATCCATATCAATTAACTATTTGGAGTTCTCTAGACATGTAATTGTGTACTGGTGGGCCACTCCATGATGTGTATATAATACTCCCCTTGGACCACCATTTCTATGATCGTTGCCTCGTTAAAACCTTGGCGGTAAAACCTAAAGGGATAAAACCCGGACAAAGGAAAAAAGAGTACAACAAAGATTTCTTAGAACGGTGTTGGACACGCATATGCTGCCTCGTTAAAACCTTGACAAGGAAAACCCCGCGGGGCAAAACCTTGACTAAGGAAAAAGAGTACAGCGTGTTATAGTCCATATCTCCCCCTCAACAAAATCTCTATCAATTAGTCTACTTGTATATGTGGCGCATTTCGATCCCGTAAACCAGCTTTCGGAAGAGAGTTGTCGGTAATGACTTGGTGAACAAATCAGCATAATTTTCCCAAGATTGTATCTTCTGGATCTCAATCTCTTTGTTCTTCTGGAGATGGTGAGCGTAAAATAGTTTTGGCGAAATATGCTTTATCCTATCACCTTTGATGTAGCCTTCTTTAATTTGTGCTATGCAAGCTGAGTTGTCTTCACAAATTATTGTTGGCGTACTAGTAATGGACGGTAGGCCACAAGAACTTCTGATATGCTCGACTAATGATCACAGCCACACACATTCTCGACTTGTTTCATGTAAAGCAATTATTTCAGAGTGATTGGAGGAGGTAGCTGGCATGCTCCGCTTACAATACCGCCATGAAAATGCCGTGCCGCCGCCTGTAAAGACATACCCTGTCTGAGAGATTGCTTTGTGGGGGTCCGAAAGATAACCAGCATCTGTGTATCCCTTAATATTCGAGCAGTTTTCTGAGTCTTTCGAGTAGAACAGTCCCATGTCCGTAGTCCCACGCAGATAGCGGAAAATGTGTTTTACTCCAACCCAATGTCTTTTTGTTGACGCGGAACTGTACCTGGCTAAAAGATTTACTGCAAAAGAGATGTCTGGTCTAGTGCACTGAGCTAAATACAATAACCCACCGATGGCACTCAAATATGGTATTTCTTGTCCAAGAAGTGTTTCGCCTTCCTCTTTGGGGAGAAATGGATCTCTTTTGGGATCAAGAGTTCTTACAACCATTGGAGTGCTAAGCGGATATGATTTTTCCATATTAAAGCGTTTGAGAAGTTTCTCTATATATGCTGATTGATGGACAAGAATACCGCTCTCATAATGCTCAAGTTGTAGACCAAGACAAAACTTTGTTTTACCGAGATCTTTCATCTCGAACTCCTTCTTTAAGCATTTTTGTGCTTTGGAGAGTTCATCAGGAGTTCTAATAAGGTTGGTGTCATCTACATATACAACAATGATATCAAATCCATTGTTTGCAATTTTGATGAAAACACATGGACATATGGGATTGTTCACATAACCCTGAATTTACAAGTATTCACTTAGACGATTATACCACATTCGTCCAGATTGTTTCAAACCATACAAGGCTCGGTTTAATTTTAGTGAATACATATGACATGGTTTATCTGCTGATAACTGAAAACCTTCAGGGATCTTCATATAGATATCTGTATCTAGTTTTCCATACAGATATGTAGTAACCACGTCCATTAGATGCATGACGAGTCCTTCATGGACTACCAGGCTAATCAAATACCTAAAGGTAATTGCATCCATTACAGGAGAATATGTTTCCTCGTAGTCAATCCCTGTTTTCTATGAGAAACCTTGTGCCACTAGCCTCGCTTTATAGTGAACGATTTCATTTTTCTCATTTCGCTTGCGCACAAACACCCATTTGCAGCCAACCGGGCTCACATTATCTGGTGTTCGGACTGCAGTACCAAAAAAATTGCGCTTAGCGAGAGAAAGTAATTCTGCTTGGATTTCCTCTTTCCATTTTGGCCAATCATCCCTTTGACGACATTCCTCTATAGAGTGTGGTTCAACACCATCATCATCCAAGGCAATATCAGTAGCTACTGTAAATGAAAATATTTCGTCAACAATCATTGTACTTCGATCCCAAACTTCTCTATTACATGCATAATTAATAGAGGCTTCCTCATTTTGAGGTTGCATTGTCTCCGTCGAGACATTCTCCTCGTCAGGAGATCTATTTTCAGAGAGTTTGGATCCTTCTTTAATAGTCTCCTCAAGAGCACTATTAGTCAATGATTGAGATTGTCTTTTCTTCTTTCGAGGAGCAGAATCCTTTGACCCAACTGGTCATCCACGCTTACGGCGCACTTCAGACGACTTATTTGCTGCCACATCCACAGATTGTCCTACGCGAACATCAATGCTTGATGGAGCATTTTTAGCTGGCACATCTACTTTCATTATTTTTGCTGTATATGTAAATGCATCAGGCATTTGATTTGTAATATTTTGAAGATGTAAAATCTTCTGCACCTCAGTTTCACACTGACTTGTGCGTACATCAAGATGAGACAATTCTGGTGTATACCAGGATAATTCACGTCATTTTTCAGGCGGTAGTTTTCCTCCCCGTAACGGTGGGAAGACTATTTCATCAAAATGATAATCTGCAAATCTTGCCCTAAAAACATCCCCTGTTAATGGTTCAATATATCGAATTATAGATGGTGAGTCAAATCCGACATATATTCCAAGTCGACGTTGTGGGCAAAACTTGGTGCGTTGTGGTGGTGCAATGGGAACATAAACAGCACAACCAAAAACACATAAATGAGATATGTCTGGTGGATGACCTAACACATGTTGTAAAGGGGAATACTTATTATTCGCACAAGGTCGATAACGTACTAGTGCAATAGCGTGCAAAATAGAATGTCCCCAAGCTGAAACGGGGAGCTGAGTTTTCATAAGCATAGGTCTAGCAATGAGTTGAAGATGCTTAATGAACGGTTCTACTAAACCGTTATGTGTATGCACATGAGAAACAGGGTGCTCAACCTCAATGCCTAATGACATGCAATATGCATCAAATGCCTTTGAAGAAAACTCCGCTGCACCATCAAGCCGAATGGACTTGATAGAATATAATCAGGAAAATGAGCACGTAATTTTATAATTTGGGCAAGAAGACGAGCAAATGCTAAATTATGTGTTGAAAGTAAATAAACATGTGACCATCTAGCAGAAGCATCAATCAGAACCATAAAGTACTGAAAGGGTCCACTATAGGGATGTATAAGACCGCATATATCACCTTGTATTCTTTGTAAGAAAGCAGGTGATTCCAGAACTACTTTTGTCAAGGATGGTTTTGTAATTAGTTTCCCCAAAGAACAAGCAATACAACCAAGTCTTTTGTTAAGCATAAGTTTCTGCAAAGGATGTCCCTGACAATTCTGAGCAATTCTACTCATCATAGTAGAGCCTGGGTGTCCAAGTCGATTGTGCCACAACACAAATGTATTCGGGTCATAAAACTTTCGAACCATGATCGAATAAGATTCAACTTTCCGAATCTTTGTATGGTACAACCCAGAAGCGAGAGATGGAAGCCTCTCAGCAATGTTCCTTCCATTAGGAGATGTAATATACAGGTACTCCTTATCGTTCTCATCAACCATTTTAATGTGGTATCCATTCTTGCGTATATCTTTGAAACTCAACAGATTCCTATGGGATCTGGAGGAATATAACGCATTATTGATAGTGAATATGGTACCACATGGTAGTGAGACACAAGCTTTACCATCACCTTATAAAAGGTTAGCTGAACCACTGATGGTAGTGATACTAGACTTGAACCTTTTCAAGGTTAAAAAGTACTTAGTACTTTGAAATATTAAATTTGTCGTTCCACTATCAACGAGATAAAATTCACCATTGGGATTACTTTTGGAGTCCATACCCTTTCATATACATAGAGAAGGTATAAGATAGTTGCACAAAATAATTTTTAGCAACACACGTATATTACATACACTCATACATATTACACACATGCAAAACCCAAAAATTAGTACAAGCCAAAGATACCGAAAAAGGTAAGTACAAATGCAGGCATCATACTAAAACAGGAGATTACAACCTTAATTTATACTAAACAAACCATCATCAAACTAGTCAAAAGCAGTCTGGTATTTATTGCCTTCAAGATCGAGTAAGTAGTCAGAGACCTCTAACTTTGGAGATTTAGTGGGAATATTGTGTTCTTCCAAATTCATCTCAACATTTGATTCCCTTATATTACGAGGCTAACAGAGATCAGCGTGGCAGCATCTATACCAATGGTCTTTAGAACCACAACGATAGCAACCCTCGTCATTTTTAATGGGGGGATTTTTAGATTTCTTTTGAGAAGTGGAAGTCGATCCCTTCCCCTTATCATACTTCACTTCCGTATTTTTATTATACAAATGGTTGTTGGCATTTCTATGTCTATAGCCTCCGCGTTTACGCTTCTTTCCACGATAACCCTGCTTACCAAGATCATGTCCATGTCCATGTCCAGAATATGATGCCCTATTTACTTCAAGCACCAGAGCAGATCCACAAGGACGGGACTCGTGATTTTTAATTAACAATTCGTTATTCTTCTCAGCCACGAGAAGACAGCATATAAGATCATAATACCGTGTAAAATGGCGTTCCCGATATAACTGCTGGAGTACAATATGGGAATCATGAAAATTAATCAGCGTCTTCTCTAGCTTGGATTCTTCTGATAACGGCTCACCATACATCTCGAATTGAGCAGCGATCTTGTGCAATTCAAAATTGTAAGACGATACAGATTTAAAATCCTGAAATCTCAGATGAATCCATTGGTCATGAATTTTTAGCAGGGTGACCACCTTAAAATGGTCATATTTCCCTTTTATGGTACTCCATAATTTTTGAGGTTCTCTACAGTGTGCTACCTCATGTTTCAGGGTTGGGGAGAGGTGACGACACAAGTAAGCTACAACTCTGGCGCGTTTGTCTGATGTACAGTCTCCCCCAATGATCGTATGACCAAGTTTATTCGCTTCCAGATGCAACTCAGCATCGAGCGCCCACGAGATATAGTTCTCACCGGAGTCCTCAAGTGGCATAAAATCCAGACTAACTAAATTTGCTGACATTTTAAAAGAGAAAAAATGTAACAGAAAAATCAAACCTGCAGATGTCTGCTTCTTTAGTTTGATGAACTAGCTGGAAACTACGTACACGTCGAGAGCTTCGTGCTGATAACGTGTTGTACGATTAATATACCGATTATCGGATGAGTAAACTGTTCTACAGGTGTACTCCATGTTTTAGGAATAAAAACTAGCCATGTTCCTTCATGTATCATCAGAACTAGGATTCATATATTACCACGCACAAAATTCATAATTAGTATATTAATAAAGAAGAGACAAGACAAAACGTGGGGAAAATATGAGAACTAAGTTCTCTATTTAATTTCCTTATTCGTAAACTGAATGCTACAAGGCTATATATAGCCGAGAGAGAGAAAGAAGTAACAAAACCACGTATTAAGCTATGTGTCCAAAATAGGATTATAGATAATCCTTATCATTAAAGACATGTAGATTCGTTTAATCTCATCATTTCGTGAGATAAGATCGAGTAAGTGGCTCCATAACTAAATAACGTGTGTGTCTAGAAATCTTTAGAAGTTTTAAAGATTAGCTTAATCCATATCAATTAACTATTTGGTGTTCTCTAGACATGTAATTGTGTACTGGTGGGCCACTCCATGATGTGTATATAATAAAATTAAACCAATATGGCTGGTCATATAGAGTTCGTATCGGCCACAATCTTTTTTTTTTCTTTTACTTATAAGTCTCATAAAAATTCATTTATGATAAAATAGAGATTATAAGGATTTTATCAAGATTAAAATTCAATATACAATTAAAAGGAATTAACAAAGAGTAATTCGTAAATAGAAGTAATGGAATACCAACAAGAATACCAAGCAATTCCAAGATTAAAAGAAGTGATTTGGGATTATAATCCAACTATTTTGATAGAGATTTTTCTTCTAAAAAAAAGAGTTATGTGACCAAAGTCTTGAATCCTGACTACTGTACTTTAATTTTGTACGAAGAAAAACGCCATGAAAGCGCATAGAGAATCTCCACAAATGAGAAGACACAAATAAACGGGGAAAAACACTTACAAAAACACCATAAAATCTCATGAAGTGATGGAGATTGAAACTAAAACTAACCTAACCTAAACTACTAGTAGCTAACTAAGAAAACAAGAAAAATAAAAAAAATCTGCTTAGATCCGTCCCCAAATAGACCAGACCTGAGAAGCACGCTTTGGTGATAATGAAGGTTTACTTTTAGGTTTTTGAGAAGGAGCTAGAGGGGAGAGATAATAGCGAACAAACTCACACTCTCACTGTTAATGACTAAGTATACAGATCATCTACCCTGATGCTATTGATGGTTGTTGTAGGTGTAATCAAATTAGTGTTCTTGTTTCCAATCAATTATAAATAATATAATGGAAGTTAAGTTCGTTCCTACGAAGAGCAGTGAGTTTTAGTTGTCAAATTGTCACGGGGGGTGTTTGTTTTAGATTTTTAGGAAAACTAAATTAAAGCAACTGAAAAGATTAAGTTGTAAGCAATAAAGACAGAGATGGTCGAGGAATACTTCTTCGTTACTAAATATTCATTGAAGTAGTATATTCATCCATTCGTCATTAATCATAGATAATCACCAACAGAACCGTAGAATAACAAGTACGCTTAGTTATTCCCGAAATTCCTTAAATCACTGGGTAAAATGTTCGCTTAGTCACCAAATTCTATCTGTCTGAACCACCTTGAGGTATGGGTACAAGATGCAATTCAGTCGAATGCTTTAGGGTTTGTGAATTTATGTTTGATCCTAGTAGTTAGACTCAGTACGCTCGTTCTACTTGCTAGGTTTGTGTTTACATGTGATTGCTTTACATAATCCCTCTATAAGGTCTCACTTGTCTACTTGTATAAGGAATTATTCAAAATTTATGGATATCCTAACCCTTACTAGAAATAGATTAAATCAACAAATATATTTAGTAGGCCTCTTAAACAATCTATCAATCAATGATAAACATTTGTAATAGTAAACACAAACCATAATCATACAAAGAAATCAAAATAGATTTATATACTAAACTAAATCTTATTTAGAACTTTGAATTCATCCTCAAACAATAGGTGTTTAGCTACTCATGGATGTAGAAAAATCTATGATATACATATAATAAAAGTAAAGAGATAACGTTACGAAAGAGGAACCACTCTGAAACCCTAGCTTTCGCTCCGTGTGTAGTTTCTCCTCTCCAAGACTTACAATTTCGTGATCTCCCTCTATATGGCCTAATACCTATTTATATAGGTTCACATTGCTTGTCCTTAAGGTATCTAAGTCGGTTAAGGAACCCGACGCTAAGATATTAAAGAAATACCTAAAAGATAGTTCGTGAATTTTGGCCTTCATGGTATACGTACCATGTACGTGTACCCTCCTTTAAAAAAGTGTCCAGGAACTTTTAGTATGTGTACCAGGTGCGCGTACCCCTTCAGTTTACTAAATTCATGTTTCCGATGGTACACGTACCCAGTACGCGTACGCTCCTGTAGACGTCGATAAGCTTGTTTTGGCCGTAACTTCTTCGTCCGAACTTGGAATGGCCTCATTATTTTTGAATCCTCTTTGTAATTGAATCGTATTCAAGGTTGTGATAAAAAATTATGAATTTGAATTATTTAAGCTTGGTCGTTGGCTCATCTCTTGATTTTGAGCACTTTTGCTCCGTTTCATCGCACTTCTTCCACTTCTCTTCGGCTTGGAATACTTATCCTCTTAGTTATTTTAAGCACTTTATAGATCCTTTATGGATTATTCACCTAATAGAGACAAATAAGAGAAAACAAGAGTCATAACAAGAATACATGCCAGAATAATAGCTAAAACAAGTATGGAATGGACACTAAAATCATATGAATTATGCACTTATCAAATTCCCATACACTTAGATTTTGCTTGTCCTCGAGAAAACTCAACTAAACTAATCCTAAATACAACAACTCCATGTCATTGAGGATACAGTTACACTTAGAAAATGCAACATTCCTTTAAACCCCTAGGTGTCCCTAGTGGAAGAGTTATAGTCTCGTGAGGGTTTACAATAGTGTTTATGGGTGAAAACTATTCCTGCCGAATTTGATAATTTGGAGTGTGGATGAGGAATGAATCTAAACTTTAAACAAATGCACTGCGCGGTGAGTGCTTGTATATTCGAGAGATCAATCTGTGCAAGTCCGGACTAAACCAAGAAATGGCCGTTCCAGACTTGTTTTGGTCACAAAGTGAAGGAGATGGGGTTGATATTAGGGAGGGAAGCGAAGAAGGTGTTGAGATTGTGAAGGTGTTGGCTATGTATGACTTGTATCAGAAAGCTGAACTGGCTCGCAGGATGTAAGCTATCAGTTCCGGTGTTTGAATACGATTGTATCAACACTTTCCTCTGTTATCTCGTCTTGTTCCGTTCTTTGTAAAATAGGGCGGAGAACCTATTTGTACAAGTCTTTTAGCCTAACCTTCGTGTCTCATGGGAAGTGGATAAAGTGGAGTGATGGAGTAGTGTGTTGGTGTCACACGACCAGGCTTGCCCACTTCTCCCATCATCACTAATCGTCCATGACTTCCTGACACGTTCTTATGATGGTGCATTGTGCGCTGCACGCTATAAACTTCCAGACCAATACCCCAGTATGTATCCCCCAATTTGTTACATGACTGATGTCTCGAGTGTGTGGATCGTGGGACCCACAAAAAGTAGCATATAATGCTACGTTATTTAGGAAATTGATACTTATGAAGAATCGTGTGTATACTATGCAGGTACTGCATCGGGTATATTTCAACATGTATGATGCATCGCTGTTTGGTAGTCTCAAAATAATCTCATGCCCAGCCTACTTCATGTGATAGTTTGGAGGTTGCGCAAACAAGTCCTCCCTTGGCCGACCACATGGTTTGGTAGAGTGACGGGTGGTGATCACCATGACTCCGCACTGACTAATTAACTCCTGACCAGGGTTGTATAACCAAGTCGGTGAAGTTGGACGGACGAGATGGTCTTTGAGACACTTATCTGCGACCGTTGATGAAATTAGGGTTTATGAAAAGGTGCGCAAGCATCACTTTTCATCTTGGTCAAATCCAAGATTGGGACACAATTTTGGCTAGGAAGGTCATGAATGCGTGTAGACGGCATGACGGTGTAGGCGCCCATACCTCATTGTATCATTAAAGTGTGATCTGGGCCACTCAATTCGTCCGGGGAAGTTGAGTGGTTGAGATCAATTTGCGACAGAAAACTGGTGCCACAAAAGTGGCTCTTCATGCCATCTTCAGGCGCATGTTCCAAGACGACCAGGCTTGGTCGGTCTTGGATGATTACTCCAACGTGTAGGTGGTAGGCTGGAGTTCACGTCCATACCCTAACATCCCATAGAAACATGATCTAAGCCACTCAATTTGTCCGGTGAAATTGAGTGGTCAAGATTAGTTTGCAGCTTGGGAGGTGCGACCACGCTAGTTTGGGCGGACGATTTGGGATAACCAGGCATGGTATGCCTTGGTCGATCAGGTGAGGGTATAGATGGGTCCACGGTGGTCATGTTGGTATGACCGGACCTGCTTGATCTAATCTCGGACCCTCCATTCGTGCCGGAGAAAATAGACGCTCGTGATTTTAAAACCCTGACTTTGGGTTTCAAGGTCGTGCGTCATGCTCCATTCGAGCGCACGAATTGGAATGACCAACCATAGTTGGTCCTGACCGATTGGTCAGGTGTGTAGGTGGGCCCACGGTGATTGTGTTGAAATGCTCTGTGCCCTTTGAATCAACATCTGCACCCTCCATCTATACCTGCGAAGATGGATGGTTGAGACTGTTTTGCGACACATGTAATGTGCCGCAAACCCTAATTTAGGGTTTTGCGTCCATACTGCTATGGTTTGGACGTTTTGGCAAGATATGACAATCTTTTGGAAAGGCTGACCATGCGGGGCCCGCATTGTTTCGTCAGCGGATGTTCCATACCTTCTTGGAGGTTATGGAATCGATCTGGGCCATCCAATCATGCTGGTGGAGTTGGATGGTCGTGATCATATCTATACTGATACGGTCAGTCCGGATGCTCAATCGGGATAGTATAACACACCGAGAGTGGCTCAATCGGGCTAGTATAACACACCGAGAGTTGAATCTTGTACGGGTATTTCGTACATGTTTCATTATAATGCTTGGAGATTCGTGTTGCTATGCTGAGAGAAACACTCATTCGTCATGCCGCACTGATAATGAGTACTGGAAATACAAGGCTGGTTGCACATTAATTAATAATGTTTTAAATTCACAGGGTATATGGGATTGTTGCTACATGCTCCAACCTGGATGAATTTCGTGTATTTTATTCACAGAATGGGATTGTTGCCACATGCTCCATTCTTGGTGAATTAATAAAGTGAAGGAGTATCCATCACTTATTAATGGATTTATCTTTTACAAGATGTTAGCGCATAATTTTTGGGTTTTACAATTTTAACCTTAAATGAAAATCCACCATCAACAAATAGGTTTACCCACAAAACATACTCTGATTTCTAGCCTTGGAAGAAATATTAAGGACAAAGACACAATAGAAGCTAACCAAATAATCATCCTACATATGTTCTTTAGCTGCATCAATATCCCACATGAATTCCAATCAGCACACATAAGCAATTACTTACGTGTGGCATTCAACTTGATTGCGTAACTCCTCATATAGTCATTGAAATAAACTTGTTGCAATATTTTTCAATATTTTTGTCACAACACTCGCGTATTGAAATCATATGGACGTATAAGAAAATGGAAATAAAATAGTCAAGTGTGCAAATGTTGACTAAGGTGAACGATGTTACCCAGAATACCTATATGAATGTCGTCAAAGGAATCTTTTATATGTATATTTTTAGCATAGTTGAGATAAACACCCATTTTACTCGAAAACATGATTAGATACTCTAAGCGTATGTTTTTTTTGCAGCAAATATGTGATAGTTTCTATGGATCCTGCATTCCACGTCTGTTTAGGCGACGAAGACAGGGAAAGCACACACATATTACTTTCCAGGTGTCGAGAACCTCATCGAATCTTTTTGACTTGGTACATAATGATGATAGGTTTCGCTCATTTCATCAACTATATGATTAGTTCCCACAGATCCTGCATTCCACACTTGTTTAGGCGACAAAGACAGGGAGAACCTTCTCATTGTATTTTTAATAATGTCGATATTTGAAGGCGAGCCTTATGTATTTTTATTTTTTTGTCCCACTCTGCTGAGTGTTAAGAAATTGTCTATGGGGATTTTATATTTCTAACCAATGATTATATCCTTGCTACAACACCATGGCAGTACTAGGGTCCCACTAAATTACTTAGAAACATATAACTGCAAAAATAAAAAGTACGATATTAACTAATCATAAATTTCGAAAACTATTTTCCAACGACTACCATGCTATTGCTAGCTGTTAGACCACTGCTCGGTCGAAATCGCAAGCGTTGCTATCTCAAGATTGTTTGTCAAGTTTAGTTGCCAAAACTATAAGTCTCGATTTCTAGTCTACTTATAGTTAAGTCTCATATTAGGATAGTAAGTGTAGTTGAGCCTTAAACTCCACGGCGTTCATCGAATGAAGATGAAGAACTACTCAAGGGAACTTGTGGAACTTCATCAACAAAAGGTATGCGGAGACTTGAACTTATCTTGTTAGAGAATTGCTCGGTCGAACTCGCATGTGTTTCTATCTCAAGCATGTTTGTCAATATTAGTGATCAAAACTACACGTCTTGATTTCTAGTTTACTTACGACTAAGTCTCGGTCTAGGATAGTTAAGTATTGTTGAGCTCCAGACTCGATGACGATTATCTTACGAAGACGAAGAACTACTCAAGGAACCAGCGGAACTTCATCAGACCAAAAAGGTATGTGGAGACTTGAACTTATCCAGCACTCAAAAGTCTATCTATCTCCTACTCTTGAGATAACAGTCGTAAAAGTATGATAGTTTTCATACATACACATTTGTTATTTCGAGTCGAGTTTACTCGCTTATCTTTTGCTCGAAATATGTGTTGGTAAGCTTTCGCTTTAACCACCTTTCATCTTTACCCATGACGAAAGTCATGATGACGTTTCAATCTTGAAAATGGCTTTGATGAAGGTAGTCGATTCTTTATGTCTAACGACTATTAACATTATAGAAGAACGTTTCAATGATTGAAATGTAGAGTTGAGATTACGTAACCACTTATAGATATAAGTATATATAGTGTGTTCGCACATTGGTGTATAAGTCTATGTACCGGAAACCAAGTGCATGCATATGTGTTCATCTGGTATGGGTAAAGGAGACAAGTTGGGTACGCGTACTGGAAGAAGTTGATGTCTGTGAATTTTTGCTTAGTTTGGAGTTTACGAACTTACAAACCAGTCACCTTAGGTATGCGTACCCGTACGTGTACTCACAGAAGTTTTCATCTGAGAATTTCTGCTGGGTTTTCAAACCCAATTCCGGTAGCTAAGGTACGCATACCCGTACACATACCCAAGCTGGTTGTTTATGAACTAAAACAATAAAACAATAAGGAATGCAATCTTTGCAAACCGTGGCTATATTTTTCATGAATTTATTCAAGTGAATCAAACCGATTTTGCTTCAATTATGTCTTATATAGTACATAAAATTTCCTTGCAATTGAACAACTCTTGAACTAGTTCTTATTAGTCATTTGAACTAGTTATGAGAAGATGACTACGGTTGAAATGAAAGTACTCATATGGCTAACCATTGGTCAACCATTTGTGAACCAACTAATGTACACTTTTAGGTATAGTTACTCAAACCTAAATAAAATACATTTCATTTGTGTGTGTGTGTGTATGTGACAAGCTAAGTTTCGATCTAACGGTTGAAAGATATTGGCTTGGATAAATCAGGTTTTTCATCTAACGGTGAATATTGAATGCTTTGTTACCAAGGTAACTTGGATTGTAAACCCTGATTTGAAAACTATATAAGGAGACGTCTAGCAACTGGAAAAACTAATCCACACACCTCCTGTGTGATACTAATTGGTTTGCTAGAGTCGATTCTCCTTAAATCGTAGGTTTCTTCTCGAGACCCCGTCGATTAACGACTTAAAGACTGCATTGGGATTATGAAGCCAGACAAAACTACTTCTCTTGTAGTTGAGCGATCTGATCTTGTCATTTTATATTGTATGAGTTCAATTTAATAATTGGCTTGAGATTATATCTCTGATAGGGCAAGAGAAAAAAAAATCACAAACATCTTCGTCTAATCGTTTGTGATTCCACAATATCTAGTTTCGCTACCATACGATTTAGATTATTATGAGTTGATCAATAATTCTAGGATGTTCTTCGGTAATAGAAGTCCGGGTTATTGATTGGTTCTTGTTCACCTTGATCTTATCAAAAGATGGAACAAAACTCGTAGGTTTATCTGTAGGAGACAGATTTATCTATTATCGTAAACTTTTATGTGTGATACAGATTTGTTTATTCAAGTCTTCGACTTTGGGTCGTAGCAACTCTTGGTTATGGGTGAGATCATCTAAGGGAATCAAGTGCGCAGGATCTTGCTGGGAACAGAGACGTAAGGAGCGCAACTGTACTTTGAATCAGTGTGATGTTGATTAGGGTTCAATTGCATTCCATACTGAAGATAGTTTGTCGTAGGCTAGTGTTTGTAGCGGATTAATACAGTGTGGTGTTCAATCTGGACTAGGTCCCGGGTTTTTTCTGCATTTTCAGTTTCCTCGTTAACAAAATTTATGGTGTCTGTGTTATTTCTATTCCGCATTATATTTTGTTATATAATTGCAATATCACAGGTTGTATGTTGTATCGATCAATTGCGAAACCCAACCTTTGGTTGTTGATTGGAAATTTATTGATTCTTGGATATTGGTTTTTGATACCATCCAAGTTTATATCTCTCTTGTGTTTGATAAAGACTCGCAGATTTCTATTTGCTTGAGTATAGATCAAATCGAGAGATAGAGATATTAACTCCTTGATATGCTTTTTATTAAGATTGAGTCTGACTGTCTAGTTGATTCTCTTAAAAGTATATTAGAGTTAGTCCATACAGATTGCTAATCGAAATATTGGGTGAGGTTGTTAGACCCCCATTTTTTCAATTGGTATCAGAGCAGGAAAACTCGTTTAAGACCTCAAAAGTCTGTGTTTGTAGCGATATGACTCTATGGAAATAGGTACTATCTCTGATAAATGCGTCACCAGAAACAAATACTTTGTTCCTAATAAGTCTATTAAAGAGAAAGATCCATCAATCTCTATTATAGACGAACCTAGAGTTCAAATGGAACATACTAACACTGACATGTGTTATCCTGATGAATCTGACTCTGTTACTCAAGAGGAAACATCTAGTGAGAGTAAACTAATTCTAAATCTTGTTATAATTCAAGATGATAGATTCAAACAGTTGAAAAAACATGTCAATGTTCTTCTGGGTATAGTAAAAGGTTGTGGCTCCAGTGAAAAGGCTTCTTATAAAGAAAATCCTGAAGTTCGATCAACTCGTATCTTACTTGAGGAAAAACTTAAAAAGTATGCTTAGAATATTGAACATCTCCTGAGTAAACTCTCCATTCAAGGAATTTCAGAAAAGTCTGCTATACCATCTACTTCTATTCAAACTGAAAGAGCCCCAGTTTCAGAAGTAATCTCAGTTTCTCTTCCCAGTCAAACTAATGTGCAGGGGATTTACACATCAGTTGGAAGAAAGAAATCTCCATACGATAATATTAGGTTTGAAATCTCTAATCACTCCCATGATCAGAAAGTGTGCCTCTTCTGTGATTCAAAAAGGCATACAGTGCAAAAGAGGAAATCAAAGTTAAAAAACAAATCGTTGTTTCAACTTTAACACACCTTAGATTTAATTCTTAAAGGTGTAACTGACATCCGTATGTCAAAACCAATTGTCTTTAACACACATCTTGTGTCCCCTACCAAGAAAGTCAGTTCCATGAGTTCCTCAAATGCACAAAAGCATAATAGACTTTTTGATAAATATCGTCCAAGAAGAACTCATGTTCTCTCTCCCGTTAAAAATGGAGATAATGATGTGAATCATGTACCAAGAGAAGGATGCAGATATAAGCAGATGGATGACAACCTAAAATTGATTATTGAGGGATACAAGGAAATCATCAACATATTGTGTAGTTCATCCTGACGACATTCTTCAGGTAAAAGCCCTTACTATAAGTCATATTATGATGATAGTAAATTTTATGATAACTTTTCACATCATAACAGTCTTCCTCCAAAGTACAGAAGGAAGAGGTTTAACTAAAAGCAATATTCATTTGATGAGATAAAAGCTCATACTTGTGCTACTTAATCACAAGGTTTGAATCTCTCACACAATAAATACTGGTTGAGAGATATGCTCAGGTACACTTGTTGACAATGGTGTTTATTTTTTCGGATTCTCAAGCTATTTTATTATAGTCTTTAGCATGAGTATCTTTGGAAAAATGCTTGCACAAGTATTTGTATTTGATGTGTCAAATTTATATTATTATTATTATTGTTGTTTGGTTAAACAAGGTGTTGCCCATATACTATAAAAATTGCTTCTCTTACGAGACATAGATTTTTTGAAGTCATTTTGATTGTCTCTTTTTGCAAGAGTCTTTTTTTTCCAGCAAGGTCTTGTGCGTACGACTCTTGTTCTTCTTTTGGGTAGAGATTGATCTCGTACATGTTAGTCATGTGACCGGCGCGAGTTAATTAAGGAAACCCTAAAATTCCTTCCCTGAGAAACCGTTTAAGTACCCAACCTATTGAGTTATGTAAGTCACGTACGCATACTCTGGGATATTTATTTTTTTGGGTTATCAAGAATATCATCTTCTTCATCTCGCAATGGTGATTTTGCAAAAGGATTTCTTAAGAATGGTTTTGGTTTCGAATCACAAGTGAGAAAGAAAATAACTCTTGTAGAAAAAGGTGCACCTAATGCCTCATGCTTCTATGCCTACTCACACCAAGATGTTGAGAATGAGGATATGGTTTCTGCTGAAGTGGTTCATGACTTTCTTAAGTACTTTGAGGAAGCAAAACTGCAACTTGTTGATATAATGTAGGATCTTGATGTGGTTAGAAGTGAGTTGAAAAAGGTTACTACTGACCTTGGTCTCATGAAAACACATGTTAAATAACTTCTTAATGAGGATATCTTCTCCGAAGACACAGTTGATAATATGAATCACAAGCTTAAAGATCTCGAAACCCGTGAAGTTTATGAACGTGAACTTGAGCTCGTGATCGGTTTCTAGTAGATTTATTATTTTATCTAGAAAGTCTTCTTATGAGAATTTTATTCTTGTGTTTTAGGAAGAATAACTAGAGTTTGGAATAACCATTATTGTGATTACACATAGCTATGTCCAACGTTTTCATATTTTGTTTTTAGATTTATTTATTTAAACTCTAAAATTGTTTGGAAGATGATTTTTGCAGTAGTAATCTTTGTGGTTTTATATATTCCAATTTTTTATGGGATATATGTGTTTGTATCTGTGAACTATTATTGTCCCATACAATGTCAAAAGTTATGTCTTTTATATGTCGATATGCAAGTATTGATACAAGATCGATGAACTTTTGACAAACAAAAATTAAGCCTATTATGTCAATTCATTGATGGAAGATAGGTTAAAATCTTTTGTTTACAAGGATTATGTCTATTGTATGTCATTGTGCAAATAGTGATGAAAAATAGAATGAATCCTTGTCTATGCCGCAGTATTGATCTTTCCCTGATCCATATTTTATGTGTACTGCAATGCTCCATAAGTTTTCTTGTGTTGAGCATAAAACGATTGAGTTTAATCATTCTTTTATGGTTAACAAAGTCGTAGCTCCATAAGTTCTCTTATGTCGAGCATGTTCAATTAAATTGATCGCTCTTGTATTTAATTTGATTGTGTGTTCCGATTAAATTGATCATGAGTTCTCTTGTGGTTAGTTTAATTGACAATATTTGATATAGAAAATCATTTCTTATAGTTTTTGGTGTCCAATAAAATCCTTCTTTTCTCGTAAAAGTTAGGTCGCTCTTGTTGTTCTTTCGGGAATGACATCATATGGGGGGAGAGTTCTTTTGAACTTGCGCTTAATTTCCATTTCATTGTGGGGATGGGTGTGGAATTTTTAGGGGTTATCATGTATATTTATAAACTCCTTGATGAATACATTTAGGCTTGGCTTTATGATTGCATCTAAACAAGTTGATATGTCCTTTTCTTTGGTCTTGAAGCGTCTCCGTGAAAATTTCATTAGGATCCCGTTTTCGTACCTTTGCCAATTTTATTGACAAAAAAGGGGGAGAATTAATATGTAGTTCACACTACAAATACATATGGTTTTCGGATCATTATGTAAGGGGGAGTGGTTTTCGTGTTGAGACGAAAGTATTGACTAAGGGGGAGTGATACATATCACCATAGTATTGTTGTCGAAGTTATGATATAAGAACTTTGATGTTGTGTAATAATACTATGACACTGTATAACAATGATTGAGAGCTTTTTTTTTCTCATTTTTATGGCTACGGGACTTCAACAACTATGATGCTGAATTGAACATCTATGGAATCATGGGAGTACTTGAAAAGACGAAGTTTTCGAGTAATGTTGAAGCACCAAGGAGATCAAGCATATGTGGACGAGAAGCTATAAAGTTTTATTTATTTTGTAATCCATATGTATTGATAGTTTTGTCACTAAAATTGACAAAGGGGGAGATTGTTAGAGCATTCCTCAGTCGAACTCGCATGCGTTGCTATCTCAAGCATGTTTGTCAATATTAGTGATCAAAACTATACATCTTGATTTCTAGTTTACTTATGACTAAGTCTCGGTCTAGGATAGTTAAGTATAGTTGATATTCAGACTCCATGGCGATTATCTTACGAAGACGAAGAACTACTTAAGGAACCAGTGGAACTTCATCCGACTTGAACTTATCTAGCACCACAAAAGTCTATCTATCTCCTACTCTTTGGACAACAGTCATATACGTATGATAGTTTTCATACATACACATTTCCTATTTCGAGCTGAGTTTACTCGCTTATCTTTTTCTCGAAATATGTGTTTGTAAGCTTTCGCTTTAACCACCTTTCATCTTTACCCATGATGAAAATCATGATGACGTTTCAATCTTGAAAAATAGCTTTGATGACGGTAGTCGATTCTTTATGCCTAACGACTATTAACATTATAGAATAAGAATGTTTCAATGATTTAAATGTTGAGTTGAGATTACGTAACCACCTATGGATATAAGCATACATAGTGTGTTCGCACATTGGTGTATAAGTCCATGTACCGGAAACCAAGTGCGTGCATATTTGTGCATGTGGTATTGGTGAAGGAGACAGGTTAGGTACGCGTACTGGCAGAAGTTCATGTCCGTGAATTTCTGCTGAGTTTGGATTTTACGAACTTACAAACTAGTCACCTTAGGTACGCGTACTCACGGAAGTTTTCATCCGAGAATTTCTGCTGGGTTTTCAAACCCAATTCCGGTAGATAAGGTACGCATACCCGTACGCGTACCCAAGTTGGTTATTTCTCAAATAGGTTGTTCATGAACTTAAATAATAAAACAATAAGGAATGCAATCTTTGCAAACCGTGGCTATATTGTTCATGAATTGATTCAAGTGAATCAAACCGATTTTGCTTCAATTGTGTCTTGTGAAAAGCCGAGGGTACCCCAAATATACCTCAAGCTATTACTTTTCCTTCCTATAAGTCCTTTCCCCGAAAGTGATTGTCTATGGACTGAGTCGATACAATACAACAAATCGGTTCACACTTTGTGTGATCATCTATGGATAAGAGATCGAGACAATACAAAAACAAAATGTGTTTACTTGATACAAAGGTTCAGACTTAACCAAACTCAATAGGATTCACGTATCAAGTAAATAGGAATTAATGTTTGTGCAATTTACTTTAATTATAATAAAACAATTATAATGCGGAAATATAAAGTAAATGACACATCAAGATTTTGTTAACGAGGAAACCGAAAATGCAGAAAAACCTCGGGACCTAGTCCAGAATTGAATACTCTCAGGATTAGGATGCTATACAAAATAAACCAACTTCGTATAGTTGAGACCAAGCAACTAAACCTATAGTTCACCTAGTTCCGTCCGTATTCCCACGCCTCCAACCTGTAAACATGTCACATACTTGGACCAATTCTTTGGTTCGTATTCCAAACAGTAAAGGAACAACAAATCTGTTTGGTATCAACTCTCTTCAACCAAGTGATATGAGTTGCGCAAAGGTTCCCTTGTTTATCTTAACATAAACTCCTTTTCCAGGTTCCAAGATCTATCTTATGTTCAATCACCCAAAGGCGATCGTTAAGATTAAGCCAATCAATACCTTTAATCACAAGGAAACGTATTGATACCGATCTTCCTCAACTATTCTATCAAAATACCCAAAAGGATAAATCAATTATAGTCGGATCCTCTTTTTCCCAAACAAGTATTGTGCACACCAAACATTATAAAAACCAAGTCAGAAATCTTCAATATCTTCTTTGTCTTCAAATCTTCTTATATCTTCAATAAACACCTGCACACAACTACTTGAATCTCTTGTGATTAATCATACACAAAAAGGAGTCTGTTAACAATGGATTATCACATGATCTTATTTAGATCTAACAACAGTCTAAAGATCCCTGTCGAAACCTTGAACTAGTTTGAGTGAATCTTATATCAGAAGAAAAGATTCTCAAGCATAAACAAACTAGGTACAATCAAAGTTCAACCACCATTAGTCTATCAAATCAATACGAGAACTAAAGATAAACCGCAATATCTAGTTTCCCACCAACGGGTCGCGCTAGAGCTTCTCAATCCCAAAGAAGACTTTAAATTGAGCATCTGTAAGAGATTTCACCTAATTAGATTACTCTCCTCTCCGATAGGCGGCTTTACCAGTAACAAATACAAAGGAGGAAGTCTATGTTACGCAAGATTAGTTTGCTAGAAATGAAAACTCAAAGTATTTATAGACAAGGAAGTTTGGACACCAAGGAATTTCCAAAACCAAAAATATTCTCAAGATATTTTTCATTACTCCACCAAATTCGGTTTTCATAATTCCTGTGAATGCACTGTCCAAAAATAATGATCGAAATCTCCTTGGAAAATCTTTAATTAGCAAATGCACATTACTAATTCTTATTTTTCATACTCCCTCCGTCCTAGTTTAGATGTCAAAATAGGATTTTGCACAAAGATTAAGAAACACAAAGAGAATAGTTTTTTTTCCACAATTACCCTAGGTTGGTATTTAATGTTTCTAGTTTTTAGATGTCTAGGTTTTGTTGTTTAGTTGGAAAAATTCAAATTAGAAGAAATATATAGAGAAAAATATTTAAGAGTGTGTCTTGAAAATTGAAATACACAATTCTCCATCTTATGGTATGATTACAAGTCAGGGGCAAATCAGGATAAAAGGTGGAAAAATATGAAGTATAGCAAGTATTCTAGGACAAAAAAAATCCCAAATTTTAGCATCTAAACTAGGACGGAGGGAGTATATAATTAAAAACCCTTAATTAAAAAATTCTTAACTTATTTAAATTCGATCTTGGGATTTACTTCCTTCTTAGCCGTTAAAGAATATCTTTGAACAATATAGAATAAGCATTAATGCACCGTGTTCAAAGTGTGTCAACATCTTACTATTGCAAGTCCTTTTTCGTACTTGCTCACTTGAAACCGATTTACCACACTTCCAAACAAGTTTAGAATTGGTTCATCTGACTTTCAAGAACTACATAATTGATCAAGTAACACTCAATCACCAATCATGGGTTTACAGTTCTACCAAAAAAAGTTTCGGTTTTACCTCCATGTGAGTACTGTGCATAGTTACACTAGCTTACCAAAGATACGTCTGACTAGGTACCAGGATCGGTTCCCCACATATATTTAGTATCTAACTTGTATGCACTGCACATGTCCATAGAATCGGACCCCCCTTCCCAAAAATCGTGTTGCACATGTTCATAGGATAGGTTCCGCTTTCTTCCATAAACCTTGATGCACCTCATACAAGGATCGGTTCCCCTTGTGATGCACTGCACCTCTTACTAGGATCGGTTCCCCTTCTCCCAGTAATAAGTTCAGACACTCACAACCCGATCATACCCCAGGTGATTACTTAAGATCGGTTTCACTAATAAAAGTCATACCAATACATAAGTCAGGCCTCATATGAATAGTTTTACCAAGAACACAAACAAGTCATGAGCGGTTATACTAAGCATACATATTGGTCGTTCATAAGATATGCAATGAAGAACAACCCCAATAAGGCCTGGCGATTTTCTATTTCGGTTCACAACACATATCATGAACTTACTTCCTTAGAACCCATGTAAACATTGTTCCCTAGGATGAAATCCTCACCTCATACCCATACATAATCACAATAGCATTCATACGATTATGTTGATGTCTTATATACAAAGTTTAATGGTTAAGGAAGAAACTTCATATTGTATTCCTTAATACTATGTCTATCTAGAGTGTTCATGCTTTGCAGTTTTATGTTTTCAATATGCACGACCTGAAAGATACGTTAGGGAATGAAAAAAATCAAGTTAAATATCACTAACTTCAAGTGGAAGGATGATGTTGTGGTTGTAGCTCCGTTCTTCTTCAAGTCTTCGCAATACTTGTAATGTCTCATCCTAATACTTTAAACCTAACCTATACGAAGTTGACTCTAGTACATTTAAATCAAGCGACTCTTAAATGAGTTTTGGTTCACTAAAATATGACAACCAAACTTGACATACCAACGCTTGGTGGGTTCAACCGAGCATTGCTTTAAAAATCTCCCCCTTTTTCAATTTTAGTGACAAAACTCTTATAATCATATGGATAAACAAATTACAATAACTCATTACACATACGCTTGATTCCGGAATCCAACAACACAAAACCTGCATTTATATAATCCTTAACATACAGCAGCTGCACTATAATAACAAAGCTTATACTCCCCCTAAAGGTGAGATAGGTAGATTTTCAATCTGCGCGTCTTTGTTATCCCAATCATATGATATGTTACCCCCCCTTAGTCTGTGCTTTTCCTCATTCGTTAGATAAACATTCAAGCACCATTGTCCTCTTCCCTAGTGACACCAATCAACCATAAAATTGATACCAGCATCACCTATTTACTCCATATATTTCTCCCCCTTTTTGTCACAAAAATGACAAAGAAACAAAAAAAATAAAGGACAACACGAAAAGGATCTTACAAATCTCAAGAATAGACTTGCAACCTGTTGAGTCAAGCATGAGGGTTCCACATACCATTTTTGGCAACCAATATCAAAACCGAAACTACAAAGTAATTATGTTTTGATATGTTATCATGGAAATAATTGCCCGAAGCAATTTTCCCAACTAGTTTAGGAAACCAAAAATAAACTAAGCAAGTTAGTTCCTTTGCTAAACCTATTGTATAAATACAACCGTTTCATTCGATAAGACCAAAACAAAGATAAAATCCATTTTTCACATCATGTTCTAATTATCCATATAACTTAGACCTTTAGATTTTAAACAAGCCAAATACTAGGTTAGTTAACTAGCATTTCCTTTTTTAGGCTTTCGGCTAGACTTGAATAACCGAAACCTCCACTTTGATAAGTCTAACTAAGATCAGAATTAACTTAGTTTATCTTATCCGGAATCGAATTGGACTAAACAACTCCGTCAATATATTCAATCATTAAGCCATAAATAATTCAAACAAACCAATAAATCAACTTGCATAATTATTCACCTCAACCAGATATAATAGAAACAACATATATATATCAAGGTTTCACTATTTCACCGAAATTTTGTAAGCCTTAACAATTGATACTACACAATAAAGCAAAATAACAATTGTTTTACTTAACTGGAAGCAATTTAATTAACATAAACATTAAAGCACCGCAATTGCACCAAATTTCGTAAGCCTAAACTATTGATATCACACAACAAAACAAGATAACAAAATTTTTACTTAACCGGAAATAATTGAATCACACAAACATCCACACATACATAATGGAATAAACAAATCAATTTTACCAACTATTTCGTTTAAGCAAAAGCAATATATATATCAAATAAAAATAGGCTTTTCTTAAAAACAGGAAAACAATTAACTAACAAGATTTTTACCTCAATTTCGCATCCAACTTCTCCAAATATGATCGCATCGTTTTCTTCTTCTGGGAAAATTGATATCGAAATACCATTATGTTGTCATTCTCATGCCAAAAACAAAAGAATAACAAAAACCAACCTTTACCAGAGAAAGGATGAAAATCGGTTTTAACAATTGCAAGCAAAAGTTGAAAACCGTCGAAACACATATGCTTTTATGCTAAACCAAAACCGATTTAACATATTGTGACTTTTTCACATATTGTTTCTACATGAACCCTTCATGATCCTTTGATAAAGCCTACCAACATGTCTAGAACTTAATCCTGGTAAATCAAAAAGTCACCCAAACCATAAGGGTTCACAACATATTATGAGATCGAATATCAAGGTAATAAAACCGAAATCAAACATCTCATAAACATACATAGCAAATAAATAAAGCATTAAAGTACCGGCTATGTAAATCAAAAACTACCACAAGAAAAATTATAAATCAAATAACTTTATTCATAATAGTTTTATTCATAATAGACTTGTACAATCAATGAAAGAAATCAAAAATTGATGTCTATTTTTCTAGATTAAATATTACAGCATATAACTTAATCTCTAGTGGTGCTCTTGTTGTTCACTGATGTTTCTTCAGTGTTCATAATGTTAAAGCATGTCTCAAGAGAATTGTCTGCAACCACTTCTTGTTTCTCAAGTTTCTCAACTTGAATTTTCATGTCAGCTATTCCAGCTTTAGTTTCCTCAATCTTATCCTTGAGCCAATCTTGGTTTCAAATCATTGCTATGAGATTGGTTCTTACAGGGGTTTACTCAATAAATATTTTTATTGATTTCCAAAGAGTTTAATGGATTTACAAAGTATTGTGTTACTGGTTGTATACTTTTAAAATCTCTTTCAAAGTTTATGTTACTCGTTGTAGATTGTCCAAAGGTCTTCTAAAGTTTGTGTTACTCGTTGTAAACTTGAAAATTCAAAGACTTTGTATACTTACCTATTTTCAAGACTTTGAGTGACTTTTGTGCATATATTTGCCTTGATAAAAGTTTTGCAAAATATGTAAGATTTTGGAAGACTTCCAAAATTTTTTATAAAGATGTTTTTTGCTCTCTTTTATTTTATTTAATGAATACACAATCTATAAAACTCATATTATAGATGATATAAATTATATGGTATGATTAAACATTTTTTAATTTTTATTATTATGCACAAATTATGTACAATAATAATTATTTTAATTTATTGTATTTTATTGAACAAATATATAAAATAATAATAATTTAATTTAAGTTACTATAATAAATAAGTTACAATAAATTTTGTATTTATGTCTATCATGCATATTTCCATATAAAATTTGTTTTTACAACTCTTTAGGACTCTACAAATGTCTACAAGACATTAGACAACTCTGCATAATTCCGCAAAATTTTGCTCAACTCTGTATAATTCTCACAAAGTTATTAATTTTCATGACTCTTTTTAAATCTCTACAAATGTATTTATTGAGTAAACCCCTGTTAGTTCTTCAAAACAATGGATATAGTCAATCATATTATCAGAATGAACCCACTTGGTTTTGGTTGGATCTTGTAGATTATAGGCCAACAGACATGACTTATCTTGTGATCCAACCGAACCTTCATAATCATAATCGGACATGATTTTTGATCTGCTTCTTTTCTTCCTCTCGGTATTGATTCCTTGGCAATCTTTAACCCTTTGAGCCTCCTCCTTATTAGTCTTTGAGACACTGCGAGTTATTGGAGGCATGCTTGATTATATATAAGATGATTGACCAGGGTATCAATATACTGAAGGTAATAGTTTCTCTTTAAAAGGAGACAACTTTAGGACCGAAAAATATCAGTAGAATTCGAAAATATTAAGGAATATATTTCGTTTCCTTTTGTCTGAACTTCTTGGTTTTATTCAAAAATTCCAAATAAAACTTCTCTAGAAAATCATGATAAACATGAACGATATATTGGATTTACAACTATCCAACAAGTTACAACCTTTCTGATGATCAATTACACAAATTACATGTGCTCCATATTTATTCTGCCATTCCCATCCATGAATACGAGCACAAATTGGGATGAGAATGCAAAATTTTGATACAATTAAGTTATATCGGAATAAGGTTTTTCAAGCTTATATTGACTATCAGAAACATAGTTCATGTTTCTCTTAGGGAATTTCTGCCCAATATATTTTCTCCCAAGACGATGATCTTTTCTAACTCTAGAGATATGATCATGTGGAGAAACTGTACCGATGTGAAAATTCTCAGAGACTGATAGATCTCTCTTAATTCTTTTAATGAGATTTTCATAAGATTTTCTCATTCTAAGGACTTCATTATGATTCACATTAGTGTGATTATCTGAAACAATTATTGGAAATCCCTCATTGTTTCTTTTGGCAGAGATTCTCTCTTTCCCTTCCTTCTGGAATTCTTCATCAAAACAGGAATTGTTTCGATATGGATGAGGAAGAATCTTCTTCTAGAAGCTATTGTCAACTCTTTCCTATGATTTTGAGTTGATCTTATAGGGTTGTGGCATAATCTGTCTTTCTACTGAGGAATGATCTTTCAGTTTTTTAAGACAAGAAACTTCCTTCAAAATTTTTACCACTGTATATTGAAGAAGTATAAGTTTCCTGTCAAGTGACTGAAAAGTGTATTCCTTAAGATCATTATCATAGAATCGGTTCAAAGTTTCCTTTGGACAAGATTTCATTTGATCATCAGTAGATATAGAAGCTTGTTTCTCATCCTCTTATGACTTGATGTAGTTCGGTAAACTACCATCATCTTGATCTGTTTCAGATATGACTAATACAACATCATCATTTGTCGGAGTCATTGGACTTGTCTCTTTATCAAGAGAATTAAAAAGAGCTTCTAATTTGACAGTGAGATTCATATTTTCTTCAGCCAGACTATCCAGTTGACTGTCTTTATTTTTGATCTCATGTTTAAGAAGATTTGACTATGTCTTTAAAATCATCAATTTAGAAGACAGAGATTTTATGGCTTTAGGAATTTTACCAACTCTTTATCAGCATCTTATTTTTTATCAGAAAAAGACACAGATGTTTGCGCAACTCCTGGATCATGAGTCAACGAAGTAGTAACATATTCAACCTTTGAGTAGTCATACTCCTGCTTAACGTTAACTGAATTAGACGTGGATTCAATTCTTATAGGATGGATCGCACATAACACAGATTGTTAGATATTTTCGTGTTTGCCTGCTCTGATACCAATTGAAAAGGAGAGGGTACCCCAAATATACCTCAAGCTATTACTTTTCCTTCCTATAAATCTTTTCCCCGAAAGTGAATTTCTATGGACTAAGTCGAGACAATACAACAAATTGGTTCACACTTTGTGTGATCGTCTATGGATAAGAGATCGAGACAATACAACAACAAAGTATGTTTACTTGATACAAAGGTTCGGACTTAACCAAACTCAATAGGATTCCCGTATCAAGTAAATAGTAATTATCGTTTGTGCAATTTACTTTAATTATAATAAAACAATTATAATTCGGAAATATAAAGTAAATGACACAGCAAGATTTTGTTAACGAGGAAACCGCAAATACAAAAAAAAACTCGGGACCTAGTCCAGAATTGAATACTCTTAGGATTAAGTTGCTATACCAAAATAAACCAACTTCGTATAGTTGATACCAAGCAAATAAATCTATAGTTCACCTAGTTCCGTCTGTATTCCCACGCCTCCAACCTGTAAAAAAGTCACGTACTTAGACCAATTCCTTTGGTTCGTATTCAAAACAGTAAAGGAACAACAAATCTGTTTGGTATCAACTCTATTCAACCAAGTGATATGAGTTGCGCAAAGGTTCCCTTGTTTATCTTAACATAAACTCCTTTGCCAGGTTCCAATATCTATCTTATGTTCAATCACCCAAAGGCAATCGTTAAGATTAAGCCAATCAATACCTTTAATCATAAGGAAACGTATTGATTCTGATCTTCCTCAACTATTCTATCAAAATCCCCATAAGGATAAATCAATCATAGTCGGATCCTCTTTTTCCCAAACAAGTATTGTGCACACCAAAGATTATAAAATCCAAGTCAGAAATCTTCAATATCTTCTTTGTCTTCAAATCTTCTTAGATCTTCAATAAACACTTGCACACAACTACTTGAATCTCTTGTGATCAATCACACACAGAACAAAGTCTGTTAACAATGGATTATCATAAGATCATCTTTAGATCTAACAACAGTCTAAAGATCCATGTTGAAACCTTGAACTAGTTTAAGTGAATCTTATATCAGAAGAGAAGATTCTAAAGCATAAACAAACTAGGTACAATCAAAGTTTAACCACCGTTAGTCAATCAGATCAATATGAAAACTAAGGATAAACCGCAATATCTAGTTTCCCACCAACGGGTCATGATAGAGCTTCTCAATCCCAAAGAAGACTTTAAATTGAGCAGCCATAAGAGATTTCACCTAATTAGATTACTCTCCTCTCCGATAGGCGGCTTCACAAGTAACAAAGACAAAAGAGGAAGTCTATGTTATGCAGGATTAGTTTGCTAGAAATTCAAACTCAAAGTATTTATAGACAAGGAAGTTTAGACACCAAGGAATTTCCAAAACCAAAAATATTCTCAAGATATTTTTCAATACTCCACCAAATTCGGTTTTCATAATTCCTGTGAATGCACTGTCCAAAAATAATGATCGAAATATCCTTGGAAAATCTTTAATTAGCAAATGCACATTACTAATTCTTGGGATTTACTTCCTTCTTAGCCGTTAAGGAATATCTTTGAACAATATAGAATAAGCATTAATGCCACCGTGTTCAAATTGTGTCGACATCTTACTCTTGCAAGTTTTTTTTCATACTTGCTCACTTGAAACCGATTTACCACACTTCCAAACAAGTTTAGAATTGGTTCATCTGACTTTCAAGAACTATGTGATTGATCAATTAATACTCAATCACAAATCATGGGTTTACGTTTCTACCAAAACAAGTTTCGGTTCTACCTCCATGTGAGTATTGTGCATAGTTACACTATCTTACCATATGACAATTTATAAATGATAGATTAGTTCTGTGCAGTTATCCTCTGTACAATATGACAATTTATAAATGGCATTTCTCTGTTATTAAGATCTATGAGAAGTTAATAAGAAATTTTTTATGGTCAGGGGATAGCGAAGTTATAAAATACAAGACAATCTCTTGGAAAAGGATTTGTGTTCCTTATGAGGAAGGAGGCTTGGGGATTAAAAGGCTAGAAGTAATTAATAAAGTTTTGCTTATGAAAATGCTGTGGAAACTTTTATCTTCTTCTGAGGAATGGGCATTATTTATTACATCTAAGTTCAAGAATAAATATGGCATTTGGTTTTCTAGCTGGAAGTTATCTTCAATCAGAGCTGGTCTAAGTTGGGCTTGGAACTCTTTGCACGAAGACATAATCTGGAAAATTGGAAATGAAGATAAGGTGTCTGTATGGTTTGATAGTTGGTATAGCTATTCCCCTTTAATTCATGAAATTGGCTATTCAAATTTAGTTCATAACCATATGCATTTAAAAGTCCAGGACTTAATTTCTGACAATGAATGGAGTGTGAATCCTCAACTACAACAAGTTTTGCAGTTAAACAATATGCCTCAGATTCATAGTGGCCATGATTCAGTTATATGGAATTTGCATAGTAGTGGTCTTTTCAATAACTCAGCTGCAATGAACAAAATCATGAATAAAGAGGATATTGTGATATGGTCTTCTTTCATCTGAAGGAAATCTTTGCATCCAAGTATTGCTAGCAACATTTGGAAACTATTACAGGGAGTTTATGTGGATGACGAAGTTAAAAGATATCAAGGTTATAATATGCCCTCTAGATGTTGTATTTGCAAATCAGAGCAAGAATACATGGTTCACACTCTGTGGTACTGTGCTTTTTCTGTTCAAATCTGGAGCTGGTTGGTAAGTATATTCCAGTTTGTTCAGCCATCTTCTTTTCATGACATATTCTCAGCAGCAAAGCAATGCAGTCCCATCATTGAAGAAATCTGGATAATAGGTGCTTGTTCTGTAATTAAATATCTTTGGTTTCAAAGAAACAAAATTTCCTTTGAAGGAGGAGAAGTCAATACACATAGTTTCAAACTCAAGATCAATAAATCTTCAGAGAGCAAGAGTAAATGGGACAAGATGGAAGACTGACTATGAAAACAACATTCTTAGTCATTTTAAGATAGATCCTTAGTTTCTTGTTTTCTTTTTAGTTTTGCTTTACATTAGCAATTTTTTTTGGTTGTTTCTTCTTTGAGAACTTTGTAACATTTTGTAAGCCTTGAGTTTTTAATTAATAAAATAAATGTGATTTAGCAAAAATAAAAAACACTAGCTTACCAAAGATACGGCTGACTAGGTTCTAGGATCGGTTCCCCACATATATTTAGTATCTAACTTGTATGCACTGCACATGTCCATAGGATCGGTTTCCCCTTCCCAAATATTGTGTTGCAGATGTTCATAGGATCGGTTCCCCTTTCTTCCATAAACCTTGTTGCACTTCAAATAAGGATCGGTTCCCCTTGTGATGCACTGTACCTCTTACTAGGATTGGTTCCCCTTCTCCCAGTAATAAGTTCAGACACTCATAACCCGATCATACCCCGGGTGATTACTTAAGATCGGTTTCACTAATAAAAGTCATGCCAATACATAGGTCAGGCCTCATGTGAATAGTTTTACCAAGAACACAAACAAGTCATGAGCGGTTATATTAATCACACATATTGGTCGTTCATAAGATATGCAATCAAGAACATCCCCAATAACGCCTGGCGATTTCATTTTCGGTTCACAACACATATCATGAACTTACTTCCTTAGAACACATGTAAACATTGTTCCCTAGGATAAAATCCTCACCTCATACCCATACATAATCACAATAGCATTCATACGATTATGTCGATGTCTTATATACAAAGTTTAATGGTTAAGCAAGAAACTTCATATTTTATTCCTTAATATTATATCTATCTAGAGTGTTCATGTTTCGCAGTTTTATGTTTTCAATATGCACGACTTGAAAGATACGTTAGGGAGTGAAACAGTTCAATTCAAATATCACTAACCTCAAGTGGAAGGATGATGTTGTGGTTGTAGCTCCGTTCTTCTTCACTTCTTCAAGTCTTCGCAATACTTGTAATGTCTCATCCTAATACTTTCAAGCTAACCTATATGAAGTTGACTCTAGTACATTTAAATCAAGCGACTCTTAAATGAGTTTTGGGTCACTAAAATAGGACAACCAAACTTGGCATACCAATGCTTGGCGGGTTCAACCGAGCAATGCTCTAACATCTTGTGTAGTACATAAGATTTCCTTGCAATTGAACAACTCTTGAACTAGTTCTTATGAGTCATTTGAACTAGTTATGAGAAGATGAATACGGTTGATATGAAAGTAGTCATATGGCTAACCATTGGTCAACCATTTGTGAACCAACTAATGTACACGTTTAGGTACGGTCACTCAAACCTAAATGAAATACATTTCATTTGTATGTGTGACAAGTTGAGTTTAGATCTAATAGTTGAAAGATATTAGCTTGGATAAATCAAGTTTTTCATGTAACGGTGAATATTGAATGCTTTGTTACCAAGGTAACTTGGATTGCACACCCTGATTTGAAAACTATATAAGGAGATGTCTAGCAACTAGAAAAACGAATCCCCACACCTTATATGTGATACTAGTTGGTTTGCTAGAGTCGATTCTCCTTTAATCGTAAGTTTCTTCTCGATACCCTTTCAATTAACGACTTAAAGACTTCATTGGGATTATGAAGCCAGA
The DNA here is from genome assembly GCA_023529315.1 of Papaver bracteatum. Lineage (NCBI taxonomy): Eukaryota > Viridiplantae > Streptophyta > Magnoliopsida > Ranunculales > Papaveraceae > Papaver > Papaver bracteatum. The sequence goes on along the minus strand of JAJJWX010002799.1, from coordinate 9,462 downwards.
CGAAACTACTTCTCTTGTAGTTGAGCGATCTGATCTTGCCATTTTCTATTGTACAAGTTCAGTTGAATAATTTTCTAGAGATTATATCGGAGGCAAGATAAAAACAAATCACAAACATCTTCTTCTCATCATTTGTGATTACGCAATATCTAGTTTCGCTACCATACGATTTATATTATTGTGATGTGATCAATAATTCTAGGTTGTTCTTCGGGAATATAAGTTTGAGTTATTGATTAGTTCCTGTTCACCTTGATTTTATCAAAAGACGGAACAAAACTCGTAGGTTTATCCGTGGGAGACAGATTTATCTATTATCGTATTCTTTTCTGTGTGATACAGATTTGTTTATCAAGTATTCGACTTTGGGTCATAGCAACACTTATTTGTGGGTGAGATCATCTAAGGGAATCAAGTGCGTAGTATCCTGATGGGATCAGAGACGTAAGGAGCACGACTGTACCTTGAATCAGTGTGAGATTGATTAGGGTTCAACTACGTTCCAGACCGAAGTTATCTTTGTAGTATGCTAGTGTCTGTAGTGGCTTAATACAGTGTAGTGTTCAAATATGGACTAGGTCCCGGGGTTTTTCTGCATTTGCGGTTTCCTCGTGAACAAAACTTCTGGTGTCTGTGTTATTTCTTTTCCGTATTATATTTTACTATATAATTGAAATATCACTAGTTGTGCGTTGAATCGATCAATTGGTAAATCCAACCTTTGGATGTTGATTGAAATAGATTGATCCTTGAATATTGGTCTTTGGTACCATTCAAGTTATTTCACATAATAATCAGGCTCACGGATTTTTATTTGTTTAATGTGCTGATTACATTGTGAAACAGAGATACGAACTCTTTGATATACTTTTTATTAAAATTGAGTCTGACTATCTAGTTGATTCTCTTAAAAGTATGTTAGAGTTAGTCCATACATATTTCTAATCGAAATATTGGGTGAGGTTGTTAGACCGCCGCTTATTCATATCTATCACTCAAAGTCTATTTATTATATCTCTTATTTTGAGACAAAAATCGTATTGTAATATAGACTTCAATTATACAAATTTTCTATTTTGAGCCGAGTTTATCTCGCTTATCTATTTCTCGAAATATGTGTTGGTAAGCTTTCGCTTTATCCAAGTTTATTTTGACTCGTGACGAAAGTCATGTTGATTATTTCAATAACTTGAAAATTGCTTTGATGAAAATAGTTTGCGAATAACAACTATTTTAACATCCTCTAAGAAAGTTTCAATGATTGAAATGAGAGTTTAGAACATGTAACCATGTTTGGATATAAACATAGTGTGTTCTCACATTTCTGTAAAAGTCCTAAACCGGGAACCCAAAGTATGCGTACTTGTACGCGTGCTGGCGGTTGTTGGAAATCCGGGCAAGTATGTGTACCCCGCATGCATACTGGCGGAAGGTTCACGTCCGTGAATTTCTGATGGAGTTTGAAGCGGAAAAAAAACTCAATCCTATTACTTAAGTACGCGTACCCGTTTGCATACTTAAGTAGGTTACTTTCAAAAATCAGTTTGTTCATGAACTAAAACATTTATATAATAAAGAATGCAATCTTTGCAAACCATGGCTATAATGTTCATGAATTGATTCAAGTGAATCAAAATCGATTTAGCTTCGATTGTGTCTTGCATACTTCTATGAGATCTAAGCAATTGAACAACTCTCTAACTAGTTCATTTGAGTCATTTGAACTAGTTATGGTAAAGATGAATAAGGTTGATATGAAAGTGCTCATATGGCTAACCATTGGTTAACTATTGTTGAACCGACTAAGTGTACACGTTTAGGTACGGTTACTCAAACCTAAATAAAGTTACATTTCATTTGTGTATAACAAGCTAAGTTCGATCTAACAGTTGAAAGATATTAGCTTGAATCTAATTAGGTTTTCATCTAACGGTGAATATTGAATGCATTGTTCCCAAGGTAACTTAGATTGTAAACCCTGATTTGAAATCTATATAAAGGAGAACTCTAGCAACAGGAAAACCTAATCCCCACACCTCATATGTGATATTAGTTGTATAATCTAGAGTCGATTCTCCTTTAACCTTAGGTTTTTCACAAAACACTATCGGTTAACGACTTAAAGACTTCATTGGGATTGTGAAGCCATACCCAACTATTTTCTATGTAGTTACGTGATCTGATCTTGTTGTTTCTATCGTGTTTGAGTGAAATCGTAAGATTGGCTTGAGATTTATATCTCTGATAGGCAGGATAGAAAAGTAGTCACAAACACCTTCATCTCATCATTTGTGATTCCACACAACATCTGAAAAAATATGTGGTCGAAACGCGGGACTACACAACATCTGAAAAAAGTTCTGAAAGTCTACTGGAAGTTCACTATTTTACCATTTTCAGGCTCTGAACGTGCTCAAAACTTAAAAAGATTCTTTACCAAAGCTTGGAAATTTCTTAGGCTTAAAGATGCATATGCGGATCATGAAAATCTGACATCAGACGAGAATTCTACGACGTTTTTCCAAAAATGCTGAGTTCTGAATTTTCTGGTGACGTATTTTTGGCAAAACTTGTCATATATTCACATACTTTCACATTCATTCACTCGGACCAGCAAGTTTATACTTATATGGATCAAATACAGGAGAAATACGTACCTGGGTGGTCTCCGAAGCGTTCAAGGAACCAAAATGGCTTGCATCAACATCGACAACTCTGCCACCTTCATTCGGTTTTGAACTCTGGGAGTTTTCTTCATTGCCATCCTTCAAACGAGTGTCACCGGTATTTTCCATGTTCATGGAATCATCCTCCTGGACATATCCCCAACAATTAGCATTTCATTCATGAGGCGCCATAATTAATATGGGAAGAAATACTTACAGCTTCTTCTTCATCACTCAAGTCAGAAATTGTTCGCCCAGAAGCGGAAAACTGAAGACCGTCAATACTCGATGGAGTAAAATTATGCAACGGAATAACAAAGGTGATTTTAAGATCCTAATTACGTGGATGAGAAGAAGTCATGATGAAATAGGTATCGACAACTCACCAGACAAGTCACTGAGGACTTTATAGTGTTGGGTACAACCTATAACCTTTATGCCTACCTTCTCCGCCATGAACAACCGCCTCAGTCTCTGAAAAATCTACATGGATTCGAGGTATTATGCTACGACCGTCCTGTGGTAAATTTCGATAATGAAATCAGAATACATCTATTATAATTTTATGAAGACTATATAAAAAGTGTACCTGAGAGCATTCGGGAGATGATTTTCGCTTATCACCGGAAAGATACTTCAATCTTGGTCGACCAACGATCATCTCATCAGAGGGAAGACTCCTTACTGGAGGCTGACTGTCTGTCACGAATTCATGCAATCTCTCAAATTGATCGTCCCAGAAGTCTGCATAACCTGGAGTCACATATGCAAATCTATTGGAGCAAGGGAACCAGTATTTTCTTTCTTCCACATGGGTATGGTCTATGCGAGTCATGAGATGCTCAACCGATGGCTTCCTCCTCTGAATAGTTAGAACACACTGATCCATACCCATTTGTCGATCTGCTCTATCAATATTATATTCTTCCACTGAAAGTTCTCCGTACGAAACCGATAGCAAATGACCAGGGGTGCAGCTCAACATGAAATATCTCTCACCATCATTAAGATCCGCCAGATGAAAAACTCGTGCTCTCTCCAGTATTGAAGGTCATCGGTTGAGAAACATAAGGAGGCATTGAAACCCAAGGATAAAAATTGAACTCAGATTCATCATCCAACATGTCAATAAGGCGTGCCTTAGACCGAGGCTGCTTTGTAGACCAACGCATGATCCTGGAATTATCTTTCTCAGGGAAAATATGACGAGCATCAGTATTCAGTCCTTATAAAACATTACGTGGAATGGGTGCATAATTCTTGAAGTGTTCCCACATCAGAGCTTGAAGAAACATCGTATTAGCATAACATTCAATCTTCAAGAAGCTATTCGACACGCTGGAGTCTATAACCAAAGAGTCTAAGTTGTAATACAAGGAGCCCAAGAACAAACTACCTATCGATAGTTGCTCACCTTGAGTAATCTTAATAGCAAAGGGGATCACGAAAGGCTTCAACAAGATTCCAATGTCTTCAAAAACATCTCTGGACAACCATAAACATAATAAATCATCAATGGGTAACAATACCATCGATAGGTTTATCAGAAACCTAATCTTTGGGCCACCAGCGTGTCAACCAGAGAGCATAGCATCCTTTAGTGCCAGCCTTATTTGCTACCTCCATTGTAGCTGGGAAGACATGAGAAACGGCGGTCTCCTCATCTGAAAGATCCCTATGGAGATTTCCCGTGATTGGGAGATGCATCAGAGCTGCAACGTCTTCCAAAATAATGGTGAACTCTCCCTATCTACATATGAAGGTATGGGTAGGAATGCACCAGCGAGCAAGCAAAGCCACAATACTTCTTGCGTCAGGAAAAATGAACAACTCTCCAGAAGCCTGAATAGCCCTTGTCACCTGCGCCTGATCGAGCATGGCCCTTAAATGAGGAAACCCCAACATATGCCTCGCCCATCCAGCAAACTTCTCCAAAGGTCGTCGAGAAAGCTTAAATTCTATGATCGATGAAAGGAAGATTCCTCGTTCAAGACAAAACTGGATAACTTTCTTAGGAGTCACGAATTTCTTCTGAGTGAAAGTTCTGAGATTTATCAGAAGACGATACGCTGGATATTTCAAATGCTTTTCAACTCCTGGGGTATCTTCCTAGAAAAATGCATCATCTATGTTCGGGACATTCTTAATCCTAGGAGCTTCATCCTCATCTTCACCAGCAAAAGATTCATCCGTGCATGTCTCATTTCTAGAGATGTCGCCATCAACACACATTTCATCTCTTGAAGTATCGTTAACTTGGGAGTTGGCCATCTTACGAAGTAGCTGCAAAAATTCACATTACATTCTACTTCATTACACCATCCAGAATCAAGGAAATACTAGCGTCTAATGGTAACTCTTAACTCTTACCTTCTATACTTCCACTAACAATAGTGATAGTAATGTTAGAGTTAACACCTCAAAATCGTTTGTTTCTTCGAAACCTACAAAAGACGAACAAAACTCAGATTTTTTCATAAAATCATGAATATTTCTACTGTGTGAACATTCACCATGGAATCAAGAAAACTGAAACATTATTTCATCATAAATAATTGTTTATTTCTAAATAGTATTACACAAAACTCAAGTTTTGATTTTAGTAAAAATAATATATATTTGCATATATATATATAAAGAAAACGTTTTATTTACTCACGTAAATAAATAAAAAATTTCAATGTGAGCAAGGCTAACAAAAAATAAATTTGTGAACACTCCAAGGTTTCAAAAAAAAAATAAAAAAATCCATGAATAGACCATGGTTTTATGAAAATTCTTTTCCTTCGTATCGTCATAGTCTTTGAAATGAAGGTTTATTTTGATTTTGTGAAAACTCACACATCATAAGATAAAGTTTTGATTTACATGAAATCTCATACACAAAATTTTATCGCTGGACACAAGTTCATATATATATAAAGAAGAAAAACTCTTTCTTCGTATCATCGTCATTCCTTAAAACGAAGATTTTACTTCGGTTTTGTGAAAACTCACTTTTTCAGGATAAAACTTTGGCTCACATGAATGATCATAAACATAGTTTTATCACTAGACTTAATTATTCATATATGAAGAAAAAATATCTCCTAAATCATGGATTATTATTAGTTTTCAAAAACTAACGATCAAACCAACATATGTTTTCAAAAGCGAGGGTTTTCGACGAAACCCACACTCATATATGCACATGTATATAATTTTATCATGATAAATATGTGAAAAACCCATAGAACTCATGAAAATCATCAAACATAAAAAAAAAAAAAATGGACGCATACCTGTCGGCGCCTACGGAAAGCAGCCGGACGGCGGCGGCGCTGGTGGTCTGGAGAATTTTTTCCTCTCATCCTGATGCTGGCGTGAAGGTGATTGAGAGGTGTTGAAGCTCTAGTCGTGTGCGAAATTTTTTTTTTTAAAAAGGAAAAATTCCTTTTATATCAAATTTTATTTCCAAAACCTAATTTTCTAAGGATTTCCTTATTGGGCTCGGCCCGCGAATCCTAAACGACGAAGGTCTCGTCATCTAAATCAGCGTTTCAACACCAATTTATGTCAACTGAACGACATTCTATCATGCCATTGGAATCTTCATTCAAGTCATGGTATGCTCGTACGATCGAAATTCGGTAACATCTTAACTTATCAAAAAAAAGGAACAATTCCTTTTATATCAAATTTTATTTCCAAAATCTAATTTTCTAAGGATTTCCTTATTGGGATCGGCCCGCGAATCCTAAACGATCAAGGTCCCGTCATCCAAATCAGCAGTTCAACACCAATTTATGTCTTCTGAACGACATTCTATCATGCCACTGGAATCATCATTCAAGTCATGGTATGCTCGTACAATCGAAATCCGGTAACATCTTAACTTATGACTAAGTTCAATTACTTATATTGTTTATGACCGGAAAATCACCATTCAATGCTGACTGAGGAACACGGCTTTCCTCACTAAGCAGGGGACTTAATGTAGATGGTGGATTTTCGACAAAGGCTAAAATCATAAACCCATAATTATACGAACCTCTGATCCAGCAGTCAGACATGAGTATTGAGACACGAATCTCTCATCGAATCCTCTGACTGAGAATACTTTCTCTCATAGTACATGTATATATGTAGTCTCACGGCCAGACAACCGCATATCTCATGTATACTGAACACTTTAGTAATTATTTATATAGAGTATCACGGGATGGACGTCTCCTAGACAACTTGCTATGCTTGTATAATGCGATAACGTCTTTAGGATACAAACAACGAGTTTACTCTGACTATATAAAGGATATGAAGCTCCAGCAAGATCATATCGGAATAATTAATGATCATAGACAAATTGCTCTGCTAGTATAGAGCCATAAGTTAATTATTCCCAAATTCATGGATTCATCCACAGAAGTTTCCAAAAATATTCAAATATTTTCGCTGATATTTCATTATTGCAAACCATGTTTCTTCCCAGCAGAAATCCATGGGCTAGTAATAAATATTCAATGCACGGGCATCGGATCTACCTCTGAGTAAGCCTTGTCTCAAAAGGTTCAAGTGTATTCAACGATGCATTAACAATCACCGTACGAACGAGTATTTCAAAATACGACGAAACGATGAACCTATGCAAAATAGGGAAAAAATAAAAAATAATCAAAATATTCACCAAGGCGCTGGGAGCATGGGCCACTGACTGGATGACCGTTCCATGGCCAATCCCACGCCAGTTTTATATTTTATTACATTTTTATTATTTTCCTTGATCTGATGAAAATCCTTTCATTTGAACGAACACCCTTCGTTTTGAGGAAACTCCTCAATTTAACGGTGCTTCCTTCGCACGAAGGAAATAATATAAAATTAGGGAAAACATGATAGGGGCGTGACCATTAGCCGACCGGCCATGCCTTGGTCCCAACCGGCCCCACACCTCATGGTTCCTCATTATTTTATTATTATTCCCCTAATTTCATGAAAACTCCTTAATCTCATGATATTTCCTTGGTCCCATGAAAAATAATATAAAATTAGAAAAACCCGTGTGCACGGGCCATAGCTGGTCGGTCAATCCCTAGATGGCTTCACACGTTCCTTTTATTATTATTATATTTTTCATGTTTTCATAATCCCATGAAATTCCTTGATTTCATGATATTTCCTTCAAATTATGAAATTTCATTTAAATTGTGAAATAATACATAAAATTAGGGAAAACACACGGGACCGGGACCTGGCCGTCCAACCATGCTCCAAGCCGGTCCTACACGCCCACACATCCCTTATTTTATTTATTTTATTTTTTATGTTTCCTTCATCTCATGGAAACTCCTTGATTTGAACAAAAAATCTTTAATTTTAGCAAAACTCCTTGATTTTATCATATTTCCCTAAAATCATGAAAATATTATAAAATTTTGGAAAACCATGTGGATTGGCTCCCTTGGCCGGCCGGCCATGCCTTGGCCATGGCCGGTCCCACACTTTATGATTCCTTCACTTTTTCATTATTTTCCTTCATCTCATGATGGCTCAAACGCATATCCGAAAATATCAAAATTCTCATAACTGAGATAAGAACACTTTGGGGACATGAGAATGTTACCTTGACCGACCAAGGTTGGCTCTTTGGCTCTTAATGATCCGGCCTTACATATTTTCACAATTTGACCTAATTTGCGTAATTGCACGTATTAGGTCAAAAACTCTTCCAAACGACTTGGAACTTCATGGAACGATCAACACTTGATCCCATGACCAACCAGGGTCGGTATCATGACCCCTTGGTCGGTCCTCCACTTCTTCATAATTAATTAGGTCTTATCACCTAATGCTGAACCCAGCCGTAATTCGAATAAATGATTAAACCAGCATTTAATCATTCTTTCATCAACAAGTCACCAACTTTTCAAGAGGTCTTGGTGTTTGCTCACGTGAGCATATGGGTGTTACATGATTGACCCACGGTCTCATGAAACCAATCCTTCCTTCGTTCCATGGTTCAATTCCTAACAAACCATGAAGTGGTCATCAATTGATCAAATTAGGGTTTCTGAGTCCAAGGATCATAATTCCAGATTCAAACACTAATAAATTTATGATGATCTCATAATCAATACTCTTATTAATTATACTCGGTTCAACTACCAGTATTTTAATTAATATCTTATTTTGGTCACGCTGCCAATAATTCATCAGATGAACAACACTTGCTCAGATAAGCAATACTTGCTCAAATCAGAGAATATTGGTTCAACTATCAATATTCATCAGATCATCGAATGGGAAATACTTGCTCGCCTCAACTATCAATGTGAGGATCATGCCTACGTTCAATCCATGAGTTTCAGGACACTTTACAAAATCATGTTCAACTCAGTAAATACGTGTACTCATCGTCCCATGATATCCCGAAGTCAGCAACTGACTAAACTAACCACGAGACGTCAATCGTGTCACTTGGGGGGGATATCAACTAGGGTTTTGGTCTGGTGGTCTACGACACGTGTGTTCAAACAACGATGGAATGTGAGGAAGTCGTGCAATCAGTTGAAGGAGTTAACAAAGTAGTGGGTGGAAAGTCAACCAAGTCTCCGCACGAAGAGCAACTGGTTTCAAACATTATTTCCATCTCTTCACTCTTTGATTCCATCAACTTTCACACTTCATGGGATCATGGTGTCTATAATTCCAGCAATATAAATAAGTCTCTGAATCATGATTAAAATAAAAAGAACAATGTCAACAACGACGAGAATCTCACGTCTCATTGACATCACGGGATCATCAACTCATCAATTGA
>JAJJWX010002798.1:0-15626 GCA_023529315.1 Papaver bracteatum | reverse complement strand
CTCGATCATTATGTAAGGCGGAGTGTTTCCATGTGAGATGGAGTATTGACTAAGGGGGGGAGTGACATATCACCATAGTATTGTTGTTAAAGTTGTGATGTAATTGGACTTTGACGTTGTGTAATTAATACTATGACACTGTATAACAATGATAGGAGAATTCTTGTTTTATCGTTGTTATAGCTATGGATTTTCAACAATCCATGATGCTAAAATTACAACCTTTGGGATCATTGGACTACTTGGAAGTACGAAGATTTGAGAGTAATGTTGAAGATTAGACATGTGGAATAGGAGCTACAAAGTTTATTTATATATTTTTGTATTCCATATGTATTAATAGTTTTGCCACTAAAATTGACAAAGGGGGAGATTTTAGAGCATTGTTTCATTTAAATCGCATGCGTTGCTATCTCAAGCATGTTTGTCGACGTTAGTGACAAAACTATAAAGTCTTGATTTACAGTCTCATAGCTAAGGTATCGAACTAGGATAGAAAGTGTAGGTGAGCTCAATAACTCCATGGAGATCATCATACAAGCAAGGACTACTCAAGTAACTAGTAGATCTTCATCGACTAAAAGGTATGTGGAGACTTGAACTTATTCATCACTCAAAAGTCTATTCCTACTTAATTTCTTTATCTTGAGACAAAAGTCGGGAATCGTGTGCTATATAAGATTATACACATGTGATATTTCAATGGTATATCTCGCCATCTATTTCTAAATATATGGTAACCTCTTAACTAAGTTCATCTTTACCTAGTGACAAGTCATAAGTTATGTTTCAATCATTTGAAATCGCCTGAATTTATAGTTTTGTGAATAACAACTATATAACTCCTCTGAGAATGTTTCAATGATTGAATTAAGAGTTTAGACAATATAACCATTGGAGGATATAAGCATTGTTGTGGAAACACATATATGTATAAGTCCTTATTACTTGAACCGAAGTTTGCGAACTTTGTTGATCAAGTGAAACCAGAGAAGTATGTGAACTTCATATCTGAGTTAACCGATCAACCTGGCATGAAGTTCTCGAACCCGAGAATTTCTGCTAGAGTTTGTGAACTCCGTCTGGGAACTTAAGTCCACGAACCTAGTCCGCGAACTTGAGTAGGTTATGTCTAAAAACGATGTTTGTGAACTTATCTTAATAAACTAAGGAATGCTATTGCAAACCGTGGCTTTATAGTTCATGAATCGATTCGAGTGAATCACATCGTTTTTGCTTCAATTGTGTCTTGTGTAGTACATGAGATTTCTTAGCAATTGAACAACTCTCTAACTAGTTCATTTGAGTCATTTGGAATAGTTATGGTGAAGAAGAATATGGTTGATATGAGAGTTATCATATGGATAACCATTTGGTTAACTATTGTTGAACCAACTAATGTACAAGTTTGGATACGGTTACACAAGCCTAAAACGTGCATTACATGTGTGTATAACAAGCTATGTTTTCGATCTAACAGTTGATAAATATTAGCTTGCACTAGTGGAAAACAGGAAGTTCCATGACTGTCAGACAAGTCATATATACGAGATATACGACCATTTTTAACCGTCTTTGTTGGGGTCTCTCGATAAAGCGTCGCTATTTCTGTACGACCCTTATCCGGGGGTCTCAAAATAACGACTGATTTTAAGGGTCATGAGGTACAGACCCCTAGCCGTGGGTCTCAGATTTATATTATAATATAAAAAAATAATATAGATTCAGATTCACTAAATCTGAATGGCTAAATCTAATAATCTGACCGCTTCAAAGTCAACTCAAGTCAAATAAAACTCTAGTCAAAGTCAAGTCAAATGGAAGTCAAGTTAAAGTCAAGTCAAGTAGATTCAAGAGTCAACCACAGTCAAAGTCAAGTCATAGTCAAGGCAAGTCAAATGAAACTCAAAGTCAAGTCAAGTGGAACTCAAAATTAAACTCAAATAGTCTGGTAGAAATTGAGAATTTAAACAAGCTGAAACTTGAGAATTCCACATTCATTTACATTTTATATCCATTGTGTTTAAAATTACACACGAGATGAAATTTTGGTTCAAGACAATACATGTCCAATCTAGTAAGTTCAAACAACAGATGCTAAACTAATGAACAATGGCTAAAGCTGTGATTTCAACAAAACGATAAGCTCCTCCGATGGCGATGAACTTAGGCGGGAGTACTTTTATAAATAATATTCTCAGAGTAGAGCATCCATGTGTTATCCCTAGTTCACATGTAAGACAGAAACATCGTTCTGCCAAAGAAAATCAACAAACACAAATAACTTCGTTGATTTATTATACATGGTCACATAGTGTGGTATACATCAATAAAAGCCTAGACAGCGAAGCTGCAAGACAACTACTTCCTGAAAGAAAAGTGCTCAAAAGGATCTGCAAAACTAATCTACAAGCTTTATCGGTGCATAAGATACTCATGAAACCTAAATTTGATAAGAACAGCTTTTAGTTCATTTGATTTTTGACGAAATAATATTCACTGAAGTACCAATGACTTTTAAACTCAAGTAATGGGTATGCTAGATAATTTTCCTACTGTATTAAAAGAGTATCATTCAAATTTTTGTAGTACCTAATGAATAATTTAAAACATGTCTATCATCTCAATTGACACCAACCAATTAAAAAATCTTAACCTGGTACAGGTTTAACAAAAATCATAACCTAGTCAAATTCAACCAAAAAACCTTGCAATGACGAATCTCCTAAATCAAAAATATGGAAGCACGTGTGAGGTAAGTTGAGAGATTAAGATCTAGGTCATGTAAAATGGCATTGGCTCATCATTAGCGGTATGCAATCATGCAACAAGAGTGAAAACATAATGAAGAAAGCAGAACGAACAGAAAAGGACTATAAGGGAATTACTTTTTGTAGAATGCTTTGGTATGCAAATACTAATATCACGGGGGGAATAATGTTCAAGCTCATATCAACAATAACAGTATATATGTTGCAATATAAGAGGTGTAGATTATAAACCCAAGCTTTGGCATGCTATCGACCCAAATAAATAGCAAAATCAAATCACAAAGGAGGTTGGGTATGTTGTCAACTCACATGTGCGCAGGTGGATCTACATGATTTCCGCAATGGAATTATAAGAGTGTGAACAAGTTCATTCACGTGTATCCCCATTTCTTGACCCCTTCGAAAGAAAACCAATTGTACAAAATGGAATTAAAACGAAAGTAAAAGAGCTAACATAACAAATATGGAATCTACTAGGAAGAGACATATGAAACCTTACCTGAGCTTTCTTCCATTCCAATACTCATCATCTCCAATATCATTGTCAAAATTGATGGAGCTTCATTCGCATTTGCAAGAAGACAAATGGATCTTCAAAGCATTCTTATTGGGGTCCTGATCTTGTTGGAGATTCCAAAACCAAATTCCAGTGCTCCCTTGTCACATCTATGCAGTAAAAAACTTTCTAGCTTGAGAAGCATGGATTAATGGCTCGTCGACTAACATGACTTAAATCCACTTTACGGGTTGACAAACCTCAACTTTGTATCCGGATCCATAGGATCCATGTACTTTGTCTTCGACTCGAACCAATCACAATAAAAGACAATTTCTGAGAAAACTCCATAATCCAGTTCAAGTATATGTTGTAGAATGCCGTAGTATGCCAGTATCGTCATCGACCAAGTTAGTATCTTTGGAACTTTGCTCGAAATCAAAAAGCATCCATGGTGACACCACTATTTTGTGTAGTTAAAATTTTTCGGCATCGGCTGTGTAAAAAGATATCCATTTACAAATATGAGTTATACAGCTTATAAAGAATGTAGGACCAATTGCCAGCCTACGAAAATCTGTCATGGGAGTGCCTTCAAGTTGTTTCTGTAGCCATTCAATATAGTCTGTAGGTTTTATCCTTCCCGTACGAGTTTGGTTCAAATTACGAAAATATGTCTCGTACTTCCTGTCAAACAACACAAAAAGTGACAAGTGATATAAATATTAACTTACAAATCAGGAAACATAATCAATTAGTACTACAACCTTAACCTAGTTTCGTTGAGTTACACATGATTTTTGGAAGATGCCATTGTAACAAAAATAAACTTAGATTTCAGCTTAAACTCATGTCATGATAATAACTAAAATGTTTAACTGCACAGTTAAAAAGAAAACAGTATGCTAAAGCTTAACAAGTGAACCCCATTAGAGTATAAACTGATTTCACAGCTATAAACAATATTGAACAACTAATTTAAGACGCTTTCAGTATTAGCATGTGGTAGTTAACTGTAGTATAAGTTCATTAGATGTGATAAAGTAATAAACTAAGATCTATCACACTGATCATACATTCATGTCTTTGAACTTAAAATCTAATGCATAGTGTGATGAAATGATCTAAAAAGAAATCAATCGTAGGCTTTATTTTGCTCTTCCCATTCAGTATTTTCATCTGAATGTCTCAATATCCACAAACGAACTTGTTCATTCTCTACGTTGGTCAATGAATATGGTTTTCTTGTGAATTAGGTGGGTATGGACCTTCATAAGCATCACTGGGCATTGATATCTTTCCACGACACTTAAAAAGACTTTTTCTCATTTGAAGTATCTCGATGCAATGGCGCTCCTTCGTTGACCTCATATTGTTTTGTAATAGAGCCTTCTACTTAATTTTTATTGCGACCAAGAACCTTTTAGTACCTCATCATCCTGCACATGTAGTTAGTAAACAAAGATATGTAAATTTCTCTTGGTTCAAAAAGAATTAACTGAGGATATTAGCAACTAAAGAATTATCTATACCTCTCGTGAAGGTACATCCACCTAAACTGAACATGCCCCAATTGATATGCCTCTTCTGCCAAGTGTACGACAACATGAGTCATACTAATAAAAAAAGTATGGAAATACATTTCAAACACGAAACTCCACCACGTTCGTGCATTATCGAAGCTCAGCACGATCAATAACCTTGAAGTTAGTACTTTGAAAAACAATGATAAGTGTCGAACTGCCTCATGCAAAGGCTTATGTTCTTTGAAACAATGCATTATAAAATAGGCATTAACCCTGCATCAGAATGTGATAATCGTGAGACTTCAAACCTTCAATTGGAAGTCTTTCAAGCATACTTTCCTATTCCAATTCGCACCGTAATCAATTGGAACTTTAAGTGTGCTAAGAGTTTTAAAGATGACTTCCTTTCTGTCTTAGACAAAGAATAAGGTGCATGAGGAATCTGTACTTTTCCATTCTCTTCACAACCACAAGCGAGCTTTAATTTTAGGAGTTTTAAATCTTTGCGCGCTAGTTGCCCATCCTTGTTCTTATCCTTATGGCTCATAAAAGTTCCAAACAAATTCTCCGCAAAATTCTTTTCTACATGCATGACATCCACATTATGCCGGATTTGCAGAAACTAATGAGATGAGATTAAGTTAGAAAGGTATTTCAAACAACACATATTAAATTGAATTTAGGTAACTGCTTCAGCACAAACATAACTATAAATATGTTGAGGCCTGACTAGTGTGGAAGCAATGTTATATTATTTTATTTTCAGTCCAAATGTAAGGATAAAAATAAGAGATAGATTTTATTTGTCCTTTCTCTAACAAAGCCAAAGAAAATTCCACATTTCTAAATACTTGAACCACATGCCTTCACATGGATGAGTTACCTTAACACAGACACTAGTGAATGCCGATTAATCCTATCCTCGTCAACAACAATTCTAAGCATATAGAAAAACAATCTTAGTATACCGTCATCACAACCATTTTCCATTTTCTAAGAAAGTCCATGCTTAAAGTATAATTCAAGTACACATTTCCACTTGCCCACCAGATTAAAGTACTAACATTTTTAACATTTCGTGCATGACATGTTACGGGATTAAAGTACTAACATTTTTAACATTTCGTGCATGACATGTCACAACTGACCAAATTTATCAAAACAAATATAACAAGTAAAGCTATGGAGATAATATATATATATATATATATACAAGTAACTGATGAGATGAGATGACATTAAGTTAGAAAGGAGGTTACCTTCCAATATGGTAGACAAAAAGATCGATCTCTTTGACCACGGAGACTCACGTATGACCGACCGCTTAACCAACTTCCCAAACTCTTTATCTGCGGTTGTTGTCTTCTCGAATAATTCGTCGCCACTCAAACGTCTTGGTGCACCCCTTGTCTCCTCAAATCCGGTGAACTCAGATGTTTTCCGTCTATAAGGGTGAAACCTATCTCTTAAAAACCTTCTATGACCCATATAAGCATACTTACAACCCCATTTTAGCCTGAGCGCCTCTGTATTTTCTCCGCACACAGGACAACCAAATCTTCCAAGTTCGCAAACCGAAACATGAGCATATGCGGGAAAGTCGTGTATGCACCATAGTAACATTTCTTTCATTGTAAAGGAACTCTTTGTATACGCATCATACGTTACTTCACCGACTATCCATAAATCAATTAACTCGTCGATCAAAGGTTGCAAATAAACATCTATGTTGTGGTTGGGACCAAGCGGACCAGGAATCAGCAGTGTTAACATCGTAAAATCCTTTGACGTGCATTCAGATGGCGGAAGGTTATAACAAGTAAGCATAATAGGCCATGTACTATGCGAGGTCATCAAAACCATCAGTTGCTAGTCCCAGATGTACATTTCGCTTCTCTTCAGCAAACTCATGCCACTTCATGTCTATTGACTTCCATTGTGACGAATCCACCGGATGTCTCATGTGTGTAGCACTTTCTTCAACCTAGCATACCATAAACATCAGCTTCAGCTTATCCATGTTGTAATACAGTGTACGCTGTAAACCTTTCTCAGAATCGAAAATACCACAATCTTTTTCACTAACCTTTTTAGTTGATGGACTACTCCATTCCTCGTTTTCATTCGCTTTCACCACATTTAGACATACTTTCATTAAGATAGTCCTTATGATGTAGAATACAATCATTAATGCAAAGCATGGATGATATGGACCGAAAATCAAATGGATTATTCATGTCCTTTGATTTATCACAATTAGATGGCAAATGTCCCTATCCTGCAAGATTATCTTCAAATATCCAACATAATTCGAACATGAAAACATCGGTAATACTCATACCTTTGCTTGATATCATAAGAACTCAATCGTTGCTTACGCTTTGATGATCAACATCACAACTGAAATATGGTTGCATCAAAGATCCTCCAACCTTTTCCTAACGATTGACAAACTTTATCTTTTGAACAACAGGACCAACTTCAACAAGCAGGACTATCTTCAATGAAGACCGCTTCACAGAAGTACCCTTGTTGGTCTCAAGATTATCAAGACCACCTACACATCCTAGTGTCTCATTGAACAAGTCAAATATCCTCGGATGCAAAGATTCATATTATTATTAAGCAGGTGGTGTATGAGCTCATTATTCACATGAGGTTGCTCTCCATGATGGATCCATGTTCTTAGATGCCATTTCAACCCATAATCAAGAATATCCCCATGTACATCATCTAGAGATTTTGTAAATCACTGTAATTTTAAACTTCATGCAAGGACAATGAAATTTTGATACCTTCACCAAGACTCTCTGATTGATGAAAGATTGCACACCTTCAATCCATAGAGGTGAACCCTTACGTAAACATCCACTTTTATTTGAGTACATATAAGATGTTGAGACATCCATAAAACAAAGGATATACATATATAAATCGAACCAACAATTCAAAAGAAACTAAATTGAAGTAGAATGATTTTGCATTACTTTTAACCAAAATTTTAGTTTACAAAACCCAACGATACCAAAACTAATCTTGAAGCATCTATATGATAACAACTCAAGATATTGATTTAAATTAAGTTTCGATACAAAACATGGGATGAAACAGTCCATTATTTTTAGTTGATCTAACAAAATACCCACAAGGATATTTGAAGCTAAAAGGATTGTATAATCATACCATACAAAAATCAAAATGTTACGTTGAGAACATAGTTATTAAGAGGCAGTTAAATCAATAATCCAAAAAAAAAGAAACAAAGATGTTAAAATATTGGAAAAGTATACGTACATCTTATATCACAAGTCTTATACAGAAAAATGAGAGTTCTATAATTTTAAACAATACAAGATCAGTTATGACTGAGATATATACCCGATGCTCACCGATTAACCACCACGTCGGATTGCAAATCTTATCTCATGCGCATCCTATTCACTGAAATAAATTAAAACTACTTTTAGGACTACGATTTGAGATGTAAAAGTACATACCACATCAAGAACTCCTTTGGGTCAACTAAAAGCCTTTACCATAGTATAAAACTATTGGATCCATCATCCCAAATTCACTTATATTTAGAGACAAAAAATGGAACACATCCTCAAAATAACATGATGAGCTACAATTACTAAGGCAAAAGTGAAGTACTTTCGTGACGTATTATGGCTACAGGTATACCATCTCATACTATTGATCATCATTTCTCCCATGGCCTTAGTGAGCACATATGTGTCTTGGCTAACCGAGATCCTCTCCTGTGAAAATGACAAACCAACTTCCGGAAATAATGAGCATTATTAAAGAAAGTTAAAACCTCCAAGAGTAATATGAACTCAAACTTGTATTTTCTTGGAATGTCTCTTTTTGAATATTATGCCCCAAACAACATTAGTAGTTTGTATATTCTTAGAATTCCTAAATTGAACTGATGGATTAGTTCAACAATGCCATATTTCATTTCAAAGAATATAAGAACGATGACATTCTAATCATCTTCATAACAAATTTTCTACATTTAAATGCTAGCTTCATTTCACATTATCATATAAATTACCAACATTGCTACATTTTAAGATTTGAAAGAACATATATTCGGTACTTTAGACACCTAAAGGTCAGACCTTGCTTTCATTTCACCACCCAATTGCCATTTACAAAACACATGGAGTCCGTAAGAGATCCCAACAACAAAATAAATCAAAAAGGACATTGGACTAAAAAAACAATAACTAACCAAACCCATGTGATATACAATATCATCTTACAAAATATTAACTTTTCAATCGCTAAAAAGCACAAATGCGTTCCTCAAATGAGTCCTAGCTTCCCATCTTTCTCAAACGATTAAATGTAAATCCATGTATAACATCCTTAGACAAAGATGGCTCTACAAACCAAGCTTGATCAACACAAGGACATACATGGTATAGCTTTGTTTCTAAGGATTAATTACACATGAAGTAGTCAACCTAGAGTCACATATCAACAATTTACCACCTGAAAAATAGATTTAAAGTTTTTTTCATTATCTTGTACAATCTAATTTCTGCAATTCAACATACATATTCCTCAAACATTCAAATCTTATTCAAAATCTAAATCATAACCGGAAAGAACTCATCAAATCAAGCAAATGAACAAAAAAAAAAAAAAATCAATATAAATGGAACCGAGTGTTACTCATACAAATCGATAGTACCCAAAGTGATATGATCATACAAATCCACATACAAAAGTATGAAAGCATGAACATCACTCATTGATTACAAGTACTACTTATTTTGACCTAATTAAACAAAAAACCCACAAATTCAATAACCAAATGAAACTGAAATCAATTAGTCTAAACCTAACAAATTTTAACTTAGAAAATAGTACTTACCTAATAAATTGGTAGTACTGAGATCCGAGTTCAAATCAAATCGTAGTTGTTGGACGCTAAATCCAGAAGGTTCAATAAATTAGGTCGTACATATCGAGAATTAAAAGCTAAGAGAAACTTAGAAATTAAAATCTAGCCGTAAACTTAAATCTTCACACTTGTTTTTCTGAGAAACTTAAAACTATCAGAGAGAGTGAATAAAGCTTACAGAGAGAGTGAGAAATATTTCCTTTCTTTCTTTTTTATATATTCTTCGTGGATAAGAAACTTATGGTGTCAAAAAGAGTCAGATTGATAACTGACTAGCTGGAATATTGAATCGCCTCTAAACGAGGCAGATTTCATTTTGATTTTTTCCCAGATAAGTTCTTATATGTTTATGAACGATGTAATCTTCTTATGGTTTTTTATGAAGTTGAAATTTGAATGTAAAAGATTATGGTAATGAAAAGAATCAATTTGTAGCTTCTTTTTTCTTCAGATTCTCCATTAGCAATGAATTGAAGTTCCTGCAACATGATAATTATCAAAAAGAAAAAATTGGTCTTTATTGGATTGAAATTTGAGGATATACAACAAGTTGAAAAGTTACTAACAATATTGAAACCTGAAATGATGTAAAAATCAAGTTAATAATAATAATATTTTCATTAGAAAAGGCATGGCTCCAAAACATGCTAAGCTACATATTCATATAGAAGTTGCAAGACACTTCTTTACATGTTTTGAGTATCTTCTTCTTTACAACAAAAAATAGATGAGACTCAAAACCATACAAACTTTCTGAGAAATCCAAAAACTAGTTACATCCGTTAAGCTTTCCCAAAATAGTTACATCTGAAAGTCTAGCTATAAAATAGTTACATCGAAAGTTAAGCTTGCCAAAAATAGTTATATATAAAACCGCACTCAAATATATACCAAAAACACATGTATACAAACCATGTATATATACCAAAAAAGAAACCCAAAAAGTCGACCTCCTTGAAAAACCAGAACTCCAACTTCATTAAAACCCAAGCACCATCAGTGGCAATAGACTAATGAAAGTGTTACGTCAAAAATCTTTTCTCCTTATCATAACATCCCATTAAAAGTCCCATCAAACTTCACGCCAAATGATAGAGCCCAAAATGATTCATCATTGGACAAAATGATATTCATCAATTTGGACAAATGATATTCATCATTTGGTGGAGGCCTACTCCTATCTATATGGCCCAAGGGCAACGATATCTTTCTCATATTTCTCAAAATTACTTGCCGATCAGATTCTAGTTTGACAAGCACCACCATTCATTCCTCAGATCATAACCACATCCATTATTATGGCAATAAGAATTATTGGTGCACATCATAAAACAATGCAAAAGAGAACAGTCCTAAAGTTGAAAAAGTTGTACTCATGTTCAAGCTTTGATTTCAATAAAAATCATAAAGTGGAGGTTCTTATATATTATTCAAGGAAGCAGACATATTCAATGAATTTTTCAAGAACAATAACGAAGAGATGTCACCTCACCACCAAATCGCTAAAAAAATTCATGTAACTTCTAACTATTTCCCCCTAAAGAATCAAGAGATCAGATCTTACTCAAACAAAGAGTTATTGAACAAGAAGAATCTTAATGAATCGTAGAAAGTGCAACTCCAAACAGAACTAGTTCTACGTTGTTATTTTCCCCACAATGACAGGGATTTGCAATATAAACTAAGCATGATAATATCCTTAGAATCAAGAAATCATCAAGAGACAACTACTTCAATTTTTAAACATTATTTTCATTGGGATGGATACATACATGGTTCACATTTACAAAGAAGACAAACAAATCATAAGAGAAACAAAGACTAATTGTGAAAACCTAGTATAAGATTCTAGTTTCACTATTAATTGTTAATCAAACATGAAATTTCAAAAACATTATTGAACAAACGTTCTTGAAAACAACAATAAATCAAAACTCATGAAATTGATCATTAATTATGTATAGAATTCTACACGAGCATTAGTATTGTTAGATGCTAGTATTGCAAAATTAAACTACCATTAGCTCTCAACAAAGGACCTGAAGAGTACGAAAAATCAACAACAACTTTCTAGTCTTCAAGACTTGACGTAATCGCCTCCTTTGAACTGCAGTAAGTAATCAATTCAGTCTTCGATATCCCACCTCCCATTCCTCCGAACAAAGCCTCTATTATCAATTCCAAGCACCTACCAAGTAAAAAAAATATTTATCTAACCTACAAGTTTTTTTGGGAAAAAGCGCTACGGAATCATATGCACCCACCGTACATCACATCTTTTGTCCAAGTTGGTTTCCTCTCTATAATTCAGTTTCGTTCAACTCCTTTATCTTAGTCCTGGAAAGTTAATCAAACACGATATGTAAGTGGAAAACAAATTTCAAAAAAACCAAAAGACAAATGTAAAAGTCAATCAAAACCAAGAAAGAAAAATCCAGGACTTACAACATATTCTCTGCATTTATATCATAAAAATCTGGGTCCATTAAATCAAGTTCTTCTTGAGGATTTCTTGGTAAACATGGGTTTCCAAGTATACAGCCAGTTCTTGATACACTACGGTTGGAATTTGTTGCTCCATCATGCCTGCCATCCCTTCTATGCAGAACTTTCACTTTCTTGATTCTTCCCTTATTTCCTTAGTTTTGATCCTTGGCAGAAGCATACATGTCAACAAAGGCTTCCCAATGCTCTCTCTCACACCTAATGGTCAATTGTGCTTTTTCGCATCAATAGTATCAAACTTATCACACCGATTTCTTAGTTTAGTCTTTCTGCTTTTCCATGACTTATTTGCCATCCTTAAAGCTTTTGCCTTGATGATTTCGGGTACCTTGTACTCATTCTTAAGGCTCCTCCAAATTTCTTCCTTATATTCGGAGGGACTATCTTCCAATCCTCATAATGTGGTGAGACGACACTCCCTTGCTATCACCCCAAGTCCGAAGCATATGGCTTAGAAATATCTTCTATTAGTTGGCCCAAGGAATTGAATGGGATTTACGGAAGTTGATCATCTACTGAAAACACAAAAAATTAGATGTCAATATACAACATAACATATATCATAAAGGAAACTGAAAAACAAAGTTGTATATTATACCATTCATGTTTTCCACGCTTCTCCATGATCATCATCTGCCGATGAAAAGCCTCATGCCATTCATGTCCTTCAGGTTGATTCCCATTACCCGGATTGAGAATGGTCACCATGTGATGAAGACACACGTTGATTCCCTACACTTGGACTTGCGTGATGTGTTTGCACCATCAAAGTTGATGGAGAGCCTTGTGAATCGAGAAACCCTTGGCCAGGTAACTTCATTTGAGGTAGTGAGTAGTACTTATGACCTAGTACTAGCAGACCTAGTACTTGCAGAACTAATCAATGGTGTACCTCCAACATGAATTCTCATCTTTTGTATATAGGACAACATAACACAAAATCTTAGTCAACTTGATTAAACAAACAAATCCACTTATTATTTTCTAATGAGCATATAAAAATATAACTATAGTTCGTCCAATCAAATAGGTATATCGATGACACAAAAGAAAACATCACAATTAGAAATATGGATGTACATGGATACAATTCTAACGCATAAAAGAAAAAATGCATTTTGAAACTTAAACTTCTTGATAAAAACCCGTCCCAACTTTCAGAGACTTGGGTTTGGGAATCAATTTACAGGTCGGTCAGGAAGGTGTTGAGCACCTAACCCACCCAACCAAATAGTCAGTCTTTTACCATAGCATTGGAATTTTAAGGTTATGCAGATGAAATAATAAGAAAGACAATTTGAAACATGAATTCAAAACAAACAGTGGATACAAACATATCATGTTATGCTAGATACTTGAGGTGAGGTACTAAATTAAGGAAATTCAAACATTAGGTGAACCTAGAGAGGCGGCTGAAACAATTGAATCAAGATGTAAGGAATAAAACTTTTAAGGCTCACAAATGACACATCCCTACAGTTAAGCAAGAAAAGGAACGCTACAAAAGGTCAACTTTGCGGACACGCCTTTAAAGTGTGTCCACATGACACTCGATTTATTTGTTATATTCAACAACCAATCTGAATCAAGTGTCACATGGACATACTTATAGAGATGTTTCAACAAAGTAGAACACCTACATAGGTAAAGCATCAAACACATATTCTTATCATCCATAGCTCTACTGATATTGGTGAACAAATAACCTTCAAAGCTTATTAAACAAACAATCTGATCAGGACAGAGTACACATTGACACTATTCAAGCATTCAATTTGATCACCATGAATATTCAAGCAATTATAAAACCAAAGAAACTCAACAAACCAACTTGAAGAACAAAAACTAACTCAAAATGACTTTAAGTTTTGGTGACAATAACAAAATACTTTTAATAACATGACTATATACTGCTATACGGTAGATCAACAACAACATGATTGCAAGAAATTCTTTTTCAGGCCTATAACCACACTTATGAGATAGCAGTTAAGCCTCTAAACATATCAACAAAAGCCATACTTACTATAAATCTATGCTTAAAAATCCAACTATCAAGCTAAATTGCAGGATTAGCTAGCAAGATTATAGCCAAATTACTTTAACCAAAAAAGAAGAATATTGCAAACAAATAACACATTGAAATTCATATCACTGATTCACTATGCTTGAGTTGATAAGATATCGTAAACAACAATTGCCTACATAGTATCTAATCTAATTTACTTAAATTTAAGTGGAGTTGTAAAAAAAATTCCAATACAAGTAAGAAGAATGAGATCACAGAGATGTATATATTTGTACATTCTGTATGTTCCGATCACCAGTCATCATTATACCTCGTGAAGATCTTTCCGCAACTTAATCAAGTTCAAATCAAATCAACAAAAAAAGACAAATAATTAGAACCCATCAAGATAATCAACCAAAAAGCTACTCCGTTAAAAGAAATTAAAAAAGAAATTGAAGACTAACATGTACCTCATGAACAAACTCAAACCTCGATCAAATCAAAATCAACAAAAAACGATAAATAATTACAACCCAAAGATAATCAACCAAAAGCAATTATAGTGAAAAGAAATTAAAAAAATCAAAATCAAATTGAAGCCTACCCGACCATGAACAAACTCAAACCCTAACTCGTAGATAAAATAAATCAACAAAGATAAATAATTAGAACCCACTCAAGATAATCAACCAAAAATCTACTCCAATTAAAAGAAATTAAGAAAATTAAAAATCCAATTGAATCCTACATGTACTGATGAACAAACTCAAACCCTAACTAACGATCTGATCGAAATCAACAAAAACCGATAAATGATTAGAACCTAATGAAGATAATCAAACAAATAGCAGAAACAAGTTAACAAATTAAAATTCAAACTCAAATTGAAACCCTAATTATTGTACCCGATTTTGTTTGTAAATCAAACCATAAAAGACTAAATTCACACCAGAGAAGGTTAATCGAAGCTTCTATTCTAATTAGACAAACTTAATGGTGGATTTATGATTCATTCATGGTGAGAGGGTTTCTAGAGTGAGTTTTTCTCACGAAAAGTTATGGAAGGAGAAGGGAAGAGAGAGAGAAATGAGAGGATATTATATAGGATCGATAAAAACAAGTTGACATCCATCCATTTATAGTTAGAAAGATCTTGACTGGGATATGGTGGCAAATTTCTCTCAACATAACTACATCGAACCGGCATCTCACGGTCGGTCTCTCAATCGGAGTCCTTTAAGGTAAAAATGGTACATAAATCCTTTTTTATTCAGAGATGGCTATTTAGGCTCCCGTGAATTTTTTTCGCGTTTTATTATATCGCAGACCGCTTTTTAATGCGTCGAGGCCCAACTATCACATCGGGGTCTCTCAAGGGCTCAGAACACCATTTTCCACT
>JAJJWX010002797.1:600000-894831 GCA_023529315.1 Papaver bracteatum | reverse complement strand
CCTTGATAATGTTTTCTGAGACATACTTCTAGCAATAGTAAAGGTTTTATAGAGCTCCTAGAACTCGCAGAGGAGGGTGGTGCCATGACTTTAACTTGAACCGGATCGATGATTCTTGATTGCTTACTACAAATAGATCAAAAACATGCCTACTTATATGGGCTACAAGTAAAGAAGAAGAACTAGTCATGGAGGCTACAACTAACTGTTTTATGGAGGCTTCCACCAAACCAACTACTAAACAATCTAGTATTCTTATTTGATTTGTTCAATTTTAGAACACTCATTTTACACATGTTAATTGTCCATTGACTTAGACATCCTAGATATTTCTGGTGTTAATTAGATAGATGTGAACACTAGATCAGTTGTGTTGAATATTCAGCCGACTTTCCAACACCTACTTTAAACTTCTCTTTATCGTAGACGTTCGCCTCCTTCTGTCAGGGATGTCGTAGTACGCTTTTCTAAGGAAGTCAGCCCTTCGGAAGTTTAGGGATACTTTGTCCTCTTCGAAGTTTAGGGACATTTCGTCCTCTTCGAGTTTTAGAACATACGGGTTCCATCGAGTTTAGGACATATGTCCTCTTTCAGAGTTTTGTATGGAAAGGTGTCTCCATCGTAGTTTAGGGACATCGAACTTCTTCGAGTTTCGAAACATAATGTCCATAGTTAGGGACATCATGGCCCTCCTTCGTCAGTAGCTACTTCTTACCTTTAGACAACTCATAGGATTTTCACCCCACTGTTGTTCTTCATTCATCACCACTCGAGTGATTGTTTACTTTTCACAACATTGTTGTTTCTTCTTCATTCATCTTTGTTCCATCACGCTTTTGATTGTCAAATCAACACTTCTTTGTTATCCAGATCTCTCACAATCTTTCATTTTGTCAAGCTTCCGCCACAAGCTCTAACAATTTTCTTCTTGTTATTTGATGTGCTTATACCCACGTTACTATCCAGATTTGTCCACGTAATTCTAATCTGTACTGCATTTGCTCAACGCTTTATGACATAATCTGTCTACATTTGGTTTGTATCGACGGTTTAACAAACAATTCTCGAACCCATTTAGATTTTTATTCGGACATTACAAATTAGGTAATTCCAACACTCCCCTGTAATTTGTAATGGCTCGTTTTTTTTTATATTCACCTGTAATCTCCGGTTATGCTCTTATCTCCTGTAGGCGCTTGCTTCACTTAGCAGAACTTCTTACGTTTCGCCACGCATCGCTGCTTTTGTTGCATTATTTTGTTTTTTATGTTCTCTCTTCTTATCTACGGCATGATTTATATCTTCGGACAAACATGCTGGTTGCGTTTTTTCTCGACATACCGAAAGCTAATCCAAGTTCTTACCCCAGCACTTTTTTCTTCCTATTCAGAGGAAACAACCACTTATTGTTCTCACCCTTCAAACCCTTCTTCGATCAACTTACTAAAGCGACCTCTTTCTTCTTCTCTTTATCTGTGTTTTTTTCATGGAGACCTCATTTTTTCTTCCTATGAGAGACTCCATTTTCCTCTTTTAGTATTTTCGTTGCTCATTTAGTATGTTCCCAATCATGCAAGCCTTCGCAATTCAACATTTCTTTGAATTGTCGACAGCAGTGTTACACAAAGTTTGTGTCGTGAAAGCGTCTTTCTTCCGCAGATACAACGTTCGCTGGCATTAAGGTCACAAACTTGATGTTGTTTGACAAATACGGCTTGTTGCTATTTATTTACTTTTTCAAACTTGCAAGGGCCTCATCGAGGTTTTCTCTCAAGTATGCGAGAGGCTTATCGCTTGAAGTCATCTTCCCTTCAATATAAGTGAGTACCTGCTGTTGACGTCATGAGGGCCGCATCACGAGCATCTTTGAATTCGATTCGTATACAATCTTGGTAGTGTTGTAGCGATATTCTGGTACTACATTGATATCCTTTCATAAGATAATCCAACCATTTTGGAAGTAAAAGTTGATCCTTTCCTTGGAAACTCTGTTTATGATGTTTCAGGATCCACTATGTGCCTAGATGCTTGCACATCTCAGAAGCTTGATTATTATCCAAGTATGACATGCTCATATTGTTCATTAAAAGGTCATGAACTCTCGAAGTTTTACAAGTTTCAAACACAAACAAAGACACGTCAACAAACTTCAACGAAGAGCAAATCATTTAGCAAGAAAGCTTAAACTGGCTCAGAAGACCAATGAGGTATGTAAGATTTTATCTTCGTCTAAGAAGTTAGTTTACAACGAAAAACCAAGACCATTTGAAAATAAAGTATGATCAAATCATTTTGATAGACAGATGTCTGTGGATTCCTCACAAGAGGAAATTGGTGGACAAATTGTTGTTCACCACAACGCAACTTGATTGTGTTGTTTTTAAAATATTGTCTCATGTGCCTGATCAAAAGAGACAATAATTTTGTACCTCTCAGGCTTTAAGAAAATTTTTATTTCTTTTCTTATGTTTGTTTTGTCTATCAAACAAAAGAAAGGGAACTATCGACAATTCTACTCTTCATAGGGATAAGAGTTGATCATTTACGAACCTATTTTAGGTTTCGAACCCTATATTCCTTTTCCTTCTCCAAAAACCTATTTTTATCTCAAGACTACTTGTTGAGTTAATTGTGATTTCCTCTCACAAACCCATACGTTCATGGAAACTCCAAGAATGATGTCTTTTGATGAAAAATAAGGTAATGTGATTGTTAAGACATCAATCATGAAAGAAAAAGAAAAATCTCCATTGCTCCAACCTTGAAAATAAAAAGAATGAATATGAGGAAGCCAAGAGTTGTTCCTTCAAATTCTCAGAAGTTTTCTGATGTTCTTGAAGTGTTAAAGGAGCTGCGAAAGGAGATTCATCAAATAAAGGCTTTTGTGTATAAGACTCACGAGATTCAGAAGGCCCTGGTTCGACAACAATAACCTAGAAGGTTTATTGATATAAACTCCTACCTTAATGAACCTTATGTTCCAATGGTTGTTGACGACAAGGAGTTCGGGGACGATAAATAATTCTTCAAAGGTCTTATAGCCTAGTAAATCTTCTATTTTTTCTATTTTGTTTAGAAGAATAACTAGTGTTTGGAATATCCATTATTGTGATTACACAAAGCTATGTCCAAATTTTTCATCTTCTTGTTTTTAGATTTATTGTGTTAAATTATAAACATGTTTGGAAGATGATGGTTGCAGTATTAATCTTTTGATTTTATATATTGCAATATTTTGATGGATATGTGTGTTTACGTCCGTGAACTTAATTGTCCATATTTTGTCAAAAGTAAAGTCGTTCTTGAATTGGTATGCAAATATTGATAAAAGAATGAATAGAATTTTGGCAAAACACAAAAGTTAAACCTATATTGTAAATTATTGATGTAAGATAGGTTAAAATATTTTGTGATTTTCAGGATTATGACTATTGTGTGTCATTATTGTGCAAATGGTGATGGAAACATAGAATGAATCCTTGTGTATTCCGCAGTAATTGATCTTCCCTGATCCATTTTTTGTGTATTACTGTGGGACTCCGTATTGTGTCTTATGTTGAGCACTAGACAACCAAGTTGATTATGTTTGTGATTAGCTTAGTTGTGTTCCGTAAGGTACTTTACATAGAGTAAATTGAACTAAATCAATTATCATGTGTGATTATTTAGTTATGACTCTGTAAGTTTTTCTCGTGTTGAGCATGATTGACTGGGTTGGTTAATTTTATGATTAACTTAGTCATCGCTCCATAGATTTTCTTATGTGAGTATAAACGATTGAATTGATTACTTTTGTGATTAGTTTAATTGTGTATTTCGGTTAGATTAATTATGAGTTCTCTTGTGAATAATCTAATCGAGTTATTAAGTCTCCATAAGTTTACTTGTGTTGAGTATATTGAGTCAAATTAATCTTGGTTCGCTTTGGTTAATATGATTGAATATTTCTTTTTGGATTCCAAATTCATACTTGTATGTAATTTGTTGAGTCTAAAGAAATCCTTCTTTTCTTTTGAAATTAAGGTCGCTCTTGTTGTTCACTTGGGAATGACATTTTATGGGGGAGAGTTCTTTTGAACTTGTGCTTAATTGCCAAATCTTTGTGGGGAGTGCGGATGTGGAATATTATAGGGGTTATCTTGTATCTTTATAAACTCCTTGATGAATGCATTTAGCTTTGTATTTATGATTGCATCTAAACAAGATGATATACATTTACCTTTGGTCATGAAATGTCTCTTACGGAAATTTCATTAGGATCCCGTTCTTGTACCTTTGCCAATTTTATTGACAAAAAGGGGGAGAATTAATATGTAGTTCATACTACAAATACATATGGTTTTCGGATTATTATGTAAAGGGGAGTGGTTTCCATATGAGATAGAGTATTGACTAAGGGGGAGTGAAGTAGCACCATAGTATTGTTGTTAAAGTTGTGATGCAATTGGACTTTGACGTTGTGTAATAATATTATGACACTGTATAACAATGATTGAGAACTCTTGTTTTCTCATTGTTATAGCTACAGATTTTCAACAACGATGATAATAAACTTACAACTTTTGGGATCATTGGACTACTTGGAAGTGACGAGAGTATTGTTGAAGATTTTACATGTGGAATAGGAGATACAAAGTTTATTTATATATTTTTTGTATTTCATATGTATTAATAGTTTTGCCACAAAAATTGACAAAGGGGGAGATTGTTAGAGCATTGCTCGGTCGAACTCGCATGCGTTGCTATCTCAAGCATGTTTGTCAATGTTAGTGATCAAAACTATAAAGTCTTGATTTCTAGTCTACTATAGCTAAGGTCTCGGACTAGGATAGAAAGTGTAGTTGACCTCAAGAACTCCGTGGCGATCATCATACAAAATGAAGGACTACTCAAGGAACCAATGGATCTTCATCGACTAAAAGTTATGTGGAGACTTGAACTTATCTATCACTCAAAAATTTATCTACTTTATCTCATATCTTGAGATAAAAGTCATATTACTATATAGACTAAGATTATACACATATGATATCTCGAGATGAGTATATCTCGCTTATCTATTTCTCGAAATATGTGTTGGTAAAGCTTTCTCTTTAGCTAAGTTCATCTTTACCTAGTGACGAAAGTCTTGTTATGTTTCAATCATTTTGGAAATCGCTCTGACGAAAAATAGTTTGTGGATAATAACTATATAACGCCCTCTGAGAATGTTTCAATGATTAAAATGAGAGTTTATATAATATAACCATTGGAGGATATAAACATTGTGGTGGTAACACATATATGTATAAGTCCTTATTGCTTGAACCGAAGTTTGCGAACTTTGTTGATCAAGTAAAACCGGAGTAGTATGCAAACTCAGTCCGCGAACTGGCGGAAGTTCTTTTCCGAGAATTGTTGTTGGAGTTTGTGAACTCCGTCCGGAAACTTAAGTCTGTGAACCCAGTCCGCTAACTTGAGTAGGTTATGTCTAAAAACGATGTTTGTGAACTTATCTTAATAAACTAAGGAATGCTATTGGAAACCGTGGCTTTATAGTTCATGAATCGATTCGAGTGAATCACATCATTTTTGATTCAATTGTGTCTTGTGTAGTACATGAGATCTCATAGCAATTGAACAACTCTTTAAGTAGTTCATTTGAGTCATTTGGACTAGTTATGGTGAAGAAGAATATGGTTGATATGAAAGTTATCATTTGGCTAACCATTTGGTTAACTAGTGTTGAACTAACTAATGTATAAGTTTGTGTACAGTTACACAAACCCAAAATCGTCAAGTACATGTGTGTATATCAATCTATGTTTTCGATCTAACGGTTGATAAATATTAGCTTGTATCTAATCAAGTTTTCATCTAACGGTGAATATTGAATGCTTTGTTACTAATCTAACATTGATTGCAAACCCTGATTTGAAAGACTATATAAGGGAGAACTCTAGCAACCGGGAAACCTAATCCCCACACATTCTGTGTGATATTAGTTGTGCTAAGATAGAGTCGATTCTCCTTTAACCTTTGATTTTCTTCTTCTAAAACTTTTTTTTTTTTTGAAGAAATATAATTTATTGAAAAAACAACTCACAAAGTACATTACAATGTCACAAAGTCACACACTTAACACAAACCACAAACTAGAAACCACAAAGACTACAACACCACTCAAAATTATAAACCTAAACTAGAACCCTGTAAATTACTTATGTCCTGCATACTATATGATGTAATAACCTTAGGGAAGTTTGAAAACCACCGAGTGTTGCAGTGATGGACTCTAGCATATTTAGCTAACCCATCAGCAACCCTGTTACATCTTCTAGGACAATACTGAACTTTAACCAAACATAAACTACGAACAAAACTTAGACATTCAACCAGCAAAGCTCTATCTTCCCATCTGACCGAATCCATATGTCCTGTTTTGAGGGCTTCCATTATTGTTTTGTTATCTCCCTCTACAATAATTTTTCTGTTACTCCCATTAGCAATCCACATTATAGCCTGGTACACCGCAAGGCTTTCATCTTGATCCACATCTCGAGCATTCATTGTGAAGGCCACGGCTTCCAGAACTGCTCCTGTATAGTTCCGAAGAACAAAAGCCACACCAGTAAAATTAGTGCCAGGAAGAATAGAAATATCAACATTGAGTTTTAACCAACCAACAGGAGGAGGAAGCCAATGCAAAATATTAGAACATCTATCTCCTATCTGAGAACTAGAATGATGAGGATATATACTAATGTGATGCTGGGTACAAAATTTAAAAACTTGACTAACTATATGTTCCGACTTGACATTTCGGCTTTCAAAAACCTTGAGACATCTATTTTTCCACAAATGCCATAGAGTAATAGCAGCTAAATTCAACAGATGTTTCCTTGTGCTGCAAACCAAATGATCACTATCTGGCCAGGATAATAACCAATCTTGTAAAGAAGAGTAATGAGCAGCATCATTAAGAATATCCTGAGAAATACCACACCAAACAACTTGAGCAAAAGGACAGTGAAGAAGCAGATGATCCTTAGTTTCCTCTTGCTGATTACACATCGGACAGTTACTATCCAACATTCTACCAAATCTTTGAAATCGCGCTGCTATTGGTAAAATGTCTCTAGTGATTTTCCACAAGAATAACTGACATTTAAAAGGAATTGCAAGATGCCATATAAGAAGCCACATTCTTTCCTGTTGTTTTGACACCAGTTGAGAAGAAGACTGCTTGAGAATAGTATTATAAGTTGAACTCACAGAAAAATGACCATTTTTAGTTAAGGCCCATCTTAGAGTATCCTCCGCAGGTTGGGGTGGTATTTTGATGAATTGAATCTTTGAAATTTGATCAGCATTAAAATATTGATTTAACATATCTTGCTTCCATTGTCGATTCTTATGATCAATGAGCTCCGAAACACGAAGAGAAGTGATAGGTGTAGAATACACCTAATTTACTATCTAGTAGTTTATGCTTTCTTTGCTATTTTTCTTGTAAATTATGTATTTTACGTGTGTTTTGGAGTTATTAGGTACTCTGGAGTCGCACGGAGGAAAAGAAGAAGAAATCATTCAATTTGAGCTGAAAGGGAAAAAAGGTCATTTTATGGGCGGACACTATCTGGAGCCACGTTAATATTGAGGGGTAACTCACTTTTGGAGGAATGACTAAAGACAGGCCAGTTGTGGTTAAGGGCTGTCATCTCTGGGGTATCCCTTATCAGTATCCAAGGGTTTAATTATCAGTGGGTAGCCCTTATCCAGTAAATATGTGTGATGTTGGCACCAGCTTGGGGTGGTTCCTACTGGGGTGTACTTATCAACCCCAACCCTAAATCGATTATCTTCTTCAATTGTTCGCTCATGAAACTGAAAATAAGAAACAGAAGCTGATGCTGCTACTATTCCGAAATTAAGAGATGTGTTGATGATCAGAGGCTAATATCTGTATGGGTTCAGATGGAATTGAAGATCGAGAAGAGAAATCGAAATAAATTGAAGAGGAGATCAAGAACAGAAAACAAAGGGGATCGATTGAAATATTAAGAAACAGAGCTGTGTTGCGGATTTAAGATTCTATAATCGAGAGATGGGTTTTTGTTTATTCAAAGGCAGCTGCAGGGGAAGAACGGCCTGAGAAAGTCTTGTAAATAGACAGAACTCTGTCCAAATTTCACCGCCGGCGAGTTAACTCGGAAGCCGGCGGTGACCGTTCCAGTACAGGCCGATGAGCCGATCCAAGCAGCCAACTCAGACTAGTCAGCTCAGTAAGACCGAGTTAGACTGCTGACTTGATGGCTGACTTGACCTTTGAATTTGGTTTTGACTAACAGTTTGACTCTTTGACCGTTAGTCCTAACGGTTGACTAACAAAATATTCCTTACCGGGGGGAGAATTTTCAGGTGGCCGGCGGTGACGAATTCCGGCCTATTTCCGGCCAAAAACCCAGTTTTCCGGTGAGCAAAAAATGCAAAATTTTGTGCGGACTTCTCTCATGGGATGTGAAGACTTGGACTTGGAATTGAATGAAGAATTTGGTTTGAATGTGGAAAGAGGAGATGGAAGATTTGAGAAAGGCTTGGATTAGGAAATTCAAGTGCTAAAGGAAAGGGATTCTATTCCTTAGAACACTTGGAGAGCATTGAAGCCTATAAATAGAGAAGTTCTCTACTTTTCTAGACACACTTCCATACACATTGATACACTTACGCACACTTTTGTGCACATCTTTGCACACTTCTACACGCACCATTCTTTTCTTTATTCTTTGTGTGAACTTTTTATCATGAGTAACTAATTTGATTGAGGATGAATTCCTAGTTCTTAACATATTGTTTGAGTTTTGTTTCAATTCTACTTTGAAGTTTTTCATATGATTATCGTTTGTTTTTACTAATATTATTGTTTATGATTGATTGATAGGTTTTTTAGAGTGCACGCTAAATTAATTTGTTAATTTAATCTAAAGCTAGTGAAAGTTAGGGAATACGTAATAGTTTCTTGACTTTTTACACATGTAGAAAACACAAGACCTTGCGGAGGGATTCCATGGAGCAATTGTGTGTGAAAACAACGCTAGAAAGTGGACCAAGCGAACCGAGTCTAACTACTAGTACTAAACCTAAGTTCATAAATCTTAATGCGTTCGAGGAATTACATCTTGTAAGTGAACCTCAAGGTGGTTCTTTTGAATATAATCTGATAACTAAGCGGACTTGTTACTCGGTGAAATAAGGAATTTTGGGGTTAGCTAAGCGAACCTGCTATCCTACGGTTGGTGATAATCTATGACTAATAAAAAGTGGAAAAGAACATAACTTTAATCATTGTTTTGCAGCGAAGAAGGATTCCTTAATCTATTCTCTCTTATTGATTTCAATTTACACTTTTAATTGCTTTGTTTATTTTATTTACTTTCTTAAATTCTTAACCAATACCCCCCTTTTGTGTGACAATTTTACAACTAAAATCTCGTGCTCCTCGTGGGATCGATCTTGACTACCCTATATTACTTGTTAATTAGGTAGTAAAGTATTAATTAATTTGTTGTGGTTACGACACGCATCAAATTTTGGCGCCGTTGCCGGGGAGCATCGGATGATTTTAGTTGTTTTATTTTTACTTTTTGCTTTATTCTTACTTTGTTGGATTCTTTATAGTATCTAACTTAGTTTTTGAGAATTGTTTTTCAGGTACTGGTTTTCCATGTATGGTGGACAAGAGCAAGCATATTACAAAAATCAATACGGTTTTCAACCTCAACATCATGGAAACTTCCAACCATCCTTAGGATACAATCAAAACCAATTTTTTGGCTATGATCAATATCCTACGGAGCTTTATGGATATTCTCCTGCATATCAACAACCTTATGACGGGTATGTAAGTAGACAATCACAAGGATGGACGGATAATTATGCTTCTAATACATTGTTTTCTAGTAATGTGCAGACATAGAATTTGGAATATGCTCCTCTTCATCGTGTTTTTCCTTCACTTTTTAAGGATATACAATCTAGAAACTCTATACACGGGGGTAAGCGTGTTAATGTCCGTAAACTTGCACAAAAGTTATACAAATTGGAAGATGATGGAGACTCGGAAGAGCTTGTCGCAGAAATTAGTAGGACCATTCATATAGAACTTAAACGACGTCGGGATAAAAGTTATGAAACCGATAAAGATTCTTATTATGGTGATTCCGAAAGTGAAGATGATTGTGTTGAAAAGGACCAACCTTTGGAAACTTTTGACGACGCTAGTGTAGATTACTCGAGCCTTGATCTTAATAATGATCAATCACCTATTCAGGAGGTAGAGCTTGAGGAAGATGCATTTAGTGCTTGAAAAAAATTCCTTAGGGAAAGACATGAGTCCGCGGAAGTGTATGAGCATTGCAAAAATGAGGAAGTTATTCCAACTCCGGATCATAATAACGATCATTCACCCATTCAAAAGGAGGAGATTGGGTGTGACTTTCCTATTGTTGTAAACGGTGTAACACCCTCACAAGAAGATTCTACAATTTTTATCGACGAAAATCATTTTAGCGAATGGCCTGATTCCTATGATGAAGATGTTGAAGAGATGATGCTCGATAATGAAACCGAATTGATTGAATTTGTGGAAGACCCAATTGAACTTGCTAATGATTATAATGATGCCGAGACTTTGGTTAAGGTAGAAAATGATGAAGAATGGTTGCAAGGTTTGATAGAGGACCATGATATGCAATAGTTAAGTAATTCACTTGAATTTTTTAAGAATGAAGAAGATTCCATAATACAAGAGATTGTGCAAGGTTTGTCTAACCCTTTGCATATTGATTCTTCTCCTTTACCTCTTATTGGATTGAATGTATGTGCTTCGAAAGTACTTTTGAATGACTTTGTTTCTCGATATCCACCATTGGAATCACTTGATTCTAACACTATGAAGGTTTGCCAAGAGGAATACATAAAAATTCCCAAATTCTATGTTCTTTATACACTTCCGAGTGTGGACAAGAATAAGTGTGGGGGAAATTTCTATCGAGCTATAACTTTACTATTATTTTCTTGTGCTAATATTTGTATGGATTTATTGTTGGCAAAACAGGTACCATGGGAGGATCCCCAAATTTTCTGATTGTTAGTATATGGGGAATGAATCTTACAAGAGCCAAGTCGGGCCGTCGACTTTAAAACAAGCGCTAAGTGGGAGGAAACCCACCAGTTTTGTATCTCTTATCCTTTTGTTTTTATTTTCTTTTTGTTTTGTTTGTTTATTTTTCTTGTTTCATATCATATTAGGATTTCCCACCTTGACTTTACTAGGAGGATTCAATTACATTGAGGACAATGTAAGGTTTAAGTGTGGGGGAGTGGCTAAGCATATATTTTTGCATAAAAAAAAAAATTGCATAAAAACTTCAACTTTTAGAGATTTTAGAATCACTAGCATACTTCTAGGTATGATTACATAGAGAATTCTGACCGACATAATTGAACTTGGAAGTGTTAGGGAACTATGTTCGATTTCTTTCTTGTTAGAGTGTTAAATAATGAATTTAATCATGCCGGTGATGCAAATTAGGAGCAGAGAAGAATGCGTTATTAGAGTTGCTGATCAATCATTAGTGGAGACTACCCATTTTCATATCATGTGAGGCACCGACCAGAAATTCTTCCTTTACTAAAGAGCTTATTTTGAGTGTGTGTCACCGTACGTTAATTCCGGGTAGAATGGTTAGCTACCCAATTTCACACCAATTTCAGCACTATTTTGATCTCTTGAGTGCTAATTTTTGTCAATCATGAGGGTGAAGTCTATGGATGAAAGCCTCCTTCTTGTAGTTCGATTTGCAGTTAGCACCATTCTCTCAACAACGGGTCCATAGAAACACCATAATCATCAACAACAAGGGAGGTACATCAAAATCTACAAGGAAAGTTGAAAAGGTTTAAGGTTTGCAAGCAACAATGGAACAAGAAAAGAGATAAATTTCAAATCCAAGTAAAGCAACATACAATGAGCAGATTTTTACATATAAGTTGAAGACTTATTTACAATAGCGAAGAAAAGCAAAAGGTGAGAATTATTGAAGTTTATGATTTCGAGACGATACAAGTTGTGAAGAATCAAGCGGTAAAGTACTTTTCCACGGCCATGGTTTTTTTATTTTTCACTTTGATTTGTATTTTGTTTCCCTTGTCTAAAAAAAAAAAAAAAAAAAAATTGAAAAAAAAAAATTTGAAAACAAAAAATGAGACAAGAGAAATATCTATTATTGTTTTGTTTTAATTTTTATTTATTGAATAAGCCGTGGGGAAGGAAAATCTATAAGGAAGTTTCAAGCGACAAGGATTTTAAGGAAAAAGGTTACAAATTGTTAAGGATCTATGAAATTCAAGTGTTTATCATCAATAGTTGAAGCCGAAGACCAAGAAGATGAAGATAGGAGCGGAAGATGTTTCTTTTGGATGCCGTGAGAGTGGTGTTATCATAATTGTCAATCGGATGTGAAGGTAAGTAAGTAATCTCATCCTCGATATAAGTGATTGATTTCCTTTCTTAGAGATCGTTATAAAAATGGTTTTTCAAAATGTTAAAAGATGTGGGTTTTTCAAAATTTCGGAAGTTATCCTTCCTACCATTCAACGTGTTGCAGGAATTTTCTCTTCATTCCTACATGCACACATGTGAGACCCATAAAAAAGCCGTCTATTTGAGTGCAATTTCATAAAATCCTTTTAAGTGAGGCAGAAGTTGAGGCGAAATGCTTATTGATCGTTTCTCAAACACGTGTTCTCTCATTATGGTGTGGTTATTTCTCACTCAACATTTAAGAATGAGAATATGTTCTTTAGTATTTCTAACTTCTTATTACTAGCATGTAGAAACTCTATGTCTTCATAACTCTTAGGATGCTTGGGACGCTGGAACGCTTTGAAGTTTTAAGTTTTAGTTTGATTTGCTCGAGGACTAGCAAAGTCAAAGTGTGGGGGAATTTGATAGGTGTAGAATACACCTAATTTACTATCTAGTAGTTTATGCTTTCTTTGCTATTTTTCTTGTAAATTATGTATTTTACATGTGTTTTTGAGTTATTAGGTACTCTGGAGTCGCACGGAGGAAAAGAAGAAGAAATCATTCAATTTGAGCTGAAAGGGCAAAAAGGTCATTTTATGGGCGGACACTATCTGGATCCACGTTAATGTTGAGGGGCAACTCACTTTTGGAGGAATGACTAAAGACAGACCAGTTGTGGTTAAGGTTTGTCATCTCTGGGGTATCCCTTATCAGTATCCAAGGGTTTAATTATCAGTGGGTAGCCCTTATCCAGTAAATATGTGTGATGTTGGCACCAGCTTGGGGTGGTTCCTACTGGGGTGTACTTATCAACCCCAACCCTAAATCGATTATCTTCTTCAATTGTTCGCTCATGAAACTGAAAATAAGAAACAGAAGCCGATGCTACTACTATTCCGAAATTGAGAGATGGGTTGATGATCAGAGGCTAATATCCGTATGGGTTCAGATGAAATTGAAGATCGAGAAGAGAAATCGAAATAAATTGAAGAGGAGATCAAGAACAGAAAACAAAGGGGATCGATTGAAAGATTAAGAGACAGAGCTGTGTTGCGGATTTAAGATTTTATAATCGAGAGATGGGTTTTTGTTTATTCAAAGGAAGCTGCTGGAATGGGTTGGTGGATATGTTGAAAGTAATTTAGGGTTTGGATCGAAACTGAAGACATGAACTAAGAATAACTCAGAAATGAGGTTTTGATGCTGTTCAAGATGGGTTCGATCTCTGTAATTGATGGAGACAGATGGGTTTTCGTTGCCGTTAAATCAAGATGAAATTGAAGCACTATTAATGACTCAGAAATTGGAGATTTTGAAGAGTTGGAGTTGCCGTCTCTGGTGATGCTGCCGGAATATAGAATGAATGAATTGGAGGTGGTTCTGATGGGTTATGTAACTTGTGTTGGTGGTGTTACAAGCTGCTGACATGAACTAAATATCAATATAATGGAGCTCAATTGTTATTGAAGAAACAGAGAGTGATGTTGCAGTAATTCAAGAAAGGGAACAGGATTGAGAAGAAGTGGTGGTGTAATTGAAGCAATGGGTTCTGAGTTGCTACTGAAGACAGTACTGTAGTGAAGAGAATGAATGGAATTGCCTTAGATGTATGCTAGGAGTGTTGCAGGGGAAGAACGTCCTGAAATCGGCCTGAGAAAGTCTTGTAAATAGACAGAACTCTGTCCGAATTTCACCGACGGCGAGTCAACTCGGGCTTCTACGGACTGACCGTTCAAAGATGGTAGATGAGCCGATCCAAGCAGCCAACTCAGACTAGTCAGCTCAGTAAGATCGAGTTAGACTGCTGACTTGATGGCTGACTTGACCTTTGACTTTGGTTTTGACTAACAGTTTGACTCTTTGACCGTTAGTCCTAACGGTTGACTGGCAGAATATTCCTTACCAGGGGGAGAATTTTCAGGTGGCCGGCGGTGACGAATTCCGGCCTATTTCCGGCCAAAAACCCAGTTTTCCGGTGAGCAAAAATGCATAATTTTGTGCGGACTTCTCTCATGGGATGTGAAGACTTGGATTTGGAATTGAATGAAGAATTTGGTTTGAATGTGGAAAGAGGAGATGGAAGATTTGAGAAAGGCTTGGATTTGGAAATTGAAGTGCTAAAGGAAAGGGATTATATTCCTTAGAAGACTTGGAGAGCATTGAAGCCTATAAATAGAGAAGTTCTCTACTTTTCTAGACACACTTCCATACACATTGATACACTTACACACACTTTTGTGCACATCTTTGCACACTTTTACACACACCATTCTTTTGTTTATTCTTTGTGTGAACTTTTTAGCATGAGTAACTAATTTGATTGAGGATGAATTCCTAGTTCTTAACATATGGTTTAAATTTTTTTTAAATTCTACTTTGAAGTTTTTCATATGATTATCGTTTGTTTTTACTAATATTATTGTTTATTATTGATTGATAGGTTGTTTAGAGTTCACGCTAAATTAATTTGTTAATTTAATCTAAAGCTAGTGAAAGTTAGGGAATACGTAATAGTTTCTTGACTTTTTACACAGGTAGAAAACACAAGACCTTGCGGAGGGATTCCGTGGAGCAATTGTGTGTGAAAACAACGCTAGAAAGTGGACCAAGCGAACCGAGTCTAACTACTAGTACTAAACCTAAGTTCATAAATCTTAATGCGTTCGGGGAATTACATCTTGTAAGCGAACCTCAAGGTGGTTCTTTTGAATAGAATCTGATAACTAAGCGGACTTGTTACTCGGTGAAATAAGGAATTTTGGGGTTAGCTAAGCGAACCTGCTATCCTACGGTTGGT
Source organism: Papaver bracteatum (assembly GCA_023529315.1). Lineage (NCBI taxonomy): Eukaryota > Viridiplantae > Streptophyta > Magnoliopsida > Ranunculales > Papaveraceae > Papaver > Papaver bracteatum. The sequence continues at coordinate 879,466 of JAJJWX010002797.1, read as the reverse complement.
GACAATCTATGACTAATAAAAAGTGGAAAAGAACATAACTTTAATCATTGTTTTGCAGCGAAGAAGAATTCCTTAATCTATTCTCTCTTATTGATTTCAAAATACACTTTTAATTGCTTTGTTTATTTTATTTACTTTCTTAAATTCTTAACCAATACCCCCCTTTTGTGTGACAATTTTACAACTAGAATCTCGTGCTCCTCGTGGGATCGATCTTGACTACCCTATATTACTTGTTAATTAGGTAGTAAAGTATTAATTAATTTGTTGTGGTTACGATACGCATCAAGAAGAATCAATTATCATACTGCCACCAGTTTGATGAGTTGACTTATTATCAAACCAATAAGGATAACTGATCATGATTTTAGCTCCATCACCTATTTCCCCGGCATGAAATATTTTGACCCAATACAAGCCTTGTTGAATCCCCTGCCATATCCAAGTGCCTCTTGTTTATATATTTCCATATAGTGGATCAATGTTTTTGAAGTATCTGGCTTCTAATAATTGAGTCCATTTAGCCTCTTTTTCATGAAGAAGTCTTCATGCCAGTTTAGTTAGTAAAGCTGCATTGAAAACTTTGATATTTTTAAAACCCAGACCTCCTATATGCCTTGGTTTATTAAGTCCTTTCCAACCAATGATTCTTCCACCTTTTGAAGTAGTCTTATTCCACCAATAATTCCTTTGAATAACTTCAATCTTCTTAACTGACTTATCTGGAATTTGTAAGCAACCCAACTGAAAATTTGCCATTGAAGAGACAGCAGCTTGTATCTGAGTAGATCTTCCAGCTTGATTGATCAATTTTCCTTGCCATGTTTTTATCCTGTAATCCATCTTATCTGCAGTTTCATCAAAACATTTATTCTTATTTCTTCCAATAAATAAAGGTATACCTAAATATTTCTCATGTAAAGGCATATTATGCATTTGCACCATATTAGATAAACTTTGTTTTACTTCATCTCTCAAATGTTTACTAAAATGTATGCTAGATTTCTGAATATTAACCAATTGACCAGAAATATCACAGAACTAATTAATGATTTTCATTAAATTACTAACAGATTCATCCATAGCCTTGGAAAACAATATACAGTCATCCGCAAACAGTAAATGAGAAATTTTAGCCCCTCCTACAGCTGGATATAAAGGATCTATTAATCCCTGAGTTTCATCCACATGCAACATTCAACTTAATGCTTCCATACATAGGATAAAAATATATGGTGATAAAGCATGACCTTGTCTCAGACCACGAGAAGGAGTAAATGAAGAAGTGGGAGAACCATTTAACATGATGGAAATAGTGGATGTACTAATGCAATGATGTATTAGTTGACACCATTTCTCACTAAATCCTAACTTTTTCATAATGTTAATAATGAAGTTCCATTCCATGCGATCAAAAGCTTTTGCCATATCCAATTTAATAGCTACAGCTCCAGATTGAATTCTAGTCTTTTTCATATATGCAATAATTTCATGGGCTATAATAGTGTTATCTAAAATATTCCTTCCTGGAACATAAGCAGCTTTCCAAGGTGAAATTATGCTGGGAAGATGTATTTTAAGTCTATTAGCCAAAATCTTAGAAATCACCTTATAAGCTGTATTACATAAACTAATTGGGCGAAAGTCTGATGGAGTTTCAACACATAATTTCTTAGGAATCAAAACTTGATAAGTATAATTAAGTTGTTTTAAAAGATAACCTGTACGGAAGAAGTGTTGAATCATAGCTACCAAGTTATCAGAGATATCATCCCAGCAAAGTTGGTAAAATCCCACTTGGAAGCCATCTGGTCCTGGCGAAGCCCAAGGTTTCATTTGGAAAATGACTTGCTTGATTTCTTCCTTAGAAGGTATACTTGTAAGAGCTTCATTATCTTCATTTGAAATAGCTGGAGAGATGAGGTCCAAAATTTCTGAATGCTGCACCGGATTGCAAGAGGTTGTAATAGAGCTGAAATGAGATAAAAGTAATTGTTGAATTTCTTCCCTTGTATTGTACCATGTACCATCAACATCTGTAATGGCATCAATTTGGTTCCTTCGTCTTCTAAAATTTGCTCTTGTATGAAAATATCTGGAATTTCGATCCTGATTTTGTAAGATCTTGTCTCTTGACTGCTAAAATATTATTTTTGCCTTCACCTGATACCAATGTTGAAGATCCTTTTGAAGATGATTAATCAGATGCTGATCTCCAATTGTTAAGATTTGTTGCAATTTCTGAAGTTTAGCTTGAATTTCCTGAATATGGCTATCCACATCCCCAAAATATTGTTTCTTCCATCGTCTAATACCTTTACGAACATGAGATAATTTCTTCGTAAATATAGCAGCCGGTGATCCTATTTGATCCTTATCCCAATTCATTTTGACCATATTTTTGAAAGTTTCATGTTTGGTCCAGACTTCATAAAGTCGAAATGGTTTGTAAAGATTATGCGATTGTAGTGAAGTCTCCAATAGAATTGGAGCATGATCAGAGCCAACTGGAATTAAGTTGTAGGTAATAGCATTTGGGAATAAAGATAACCATTCAAGAGAAGATAAAGCTCTATCTAGTCTAGTGGTTACAAACTGAAATTGATTACGTCGATTCGACCAGGTGAAAGGGTTTCCTGAAAAAGGTATTTCTTGAAGGCTAAATTGCGAAATAGTTTGGTGTATGATATTGGAGGTAGGAGGTTTGTTGGTGGAAAAGTATTTTCTATCAGAAGCAGAAAGGGTAACATTCAGGTCACCTATAATTACCCATGGCAAGTCCATATGAAAGCCCATATCCCTAATAATATTCCACTATTGATTTCTTTCTTCCGAATAACAAGAGCTATACATACATGTTAACACCCACTGACTATTTTTAGGACCCGAATGAATAATAAAGTTTATCATGTAATCAGTGAAATGCATAAAATCAATTTGAAAACCATCCTTCCACATAACTGCTAAACCCCCAGCTTTAAATTTAGTATTATAACACCAAACATTAGGATACCCCATAGCATGTAATAAGAAATAAGCCCTTTTATCTTGTTGTTTAGTTTCTGAAAGGAAAACAATGTCTGGACTATATTTCTCTATGCAGTCTTGCAAATGATGTCTAGTATGAATATTACCTAGACCCTGGACATTCCATGCGAAAATTTTCATATCTATAGACAAGAAGACTGTTCCCAGAACAAACAATAAACCCCACAAGGAATTGTAAATAAACTGAAGAAAAATAGTTGAAATGATAAATATTGAAATAAAAGTTTTAGAAAAGAGAGTGAAAAAAACCTGATCTTCCTGCTCTGTCTGAAGGCTCCCTGCAACATTATTTACTAAGTTGTCCCATGCACCCATTTGTGGAATAGGTCTACAGAAACTAGGATGCATGATGTGTTCACCTTGATAGTAAGCCAGCTGACCATAATTCTCTGGAATAACTTGAGGATCTTGTTCATTTTGATCCATCATTTCTTGCTCTACTTGGACACTAGCCTGACTACTAGAGCTAGGACTGTCTCTTGGTCTTTTAGTTCTTCTTCTAAAACCAGGTTAACGACTTAAAGACTTAATTGGGATTGTGAAGCCAGACCGTTACTACTTTTCTTTTAGTTGTGTGATATGATCTTCCTGTTTATATCATACGAGTACAATTTTAATAATTGTCTTGAGATTTCTATCTCCGATAGGCAAGATATAAAAGTAATCACAAATATCTTCGTCTCATTGTTTGTGATTCCACAATATCTTTTTTCCCTGCGTCGATTAATACTATTGTTAGGTGATTGATAAAACTGAGTTGTTCTTTGGGAATATAAGTCTGGTTTTATTGATTGGTTCATGTTCACCTTGATTTATCAAAATACGGGACAAAACTCATAGGTTTATTTGTGGGAGACGAATTTATCTATCTTGTAGACTTTTCTGTGTGAGACAGATTTGTTTATTAAAGTCTTCGACTTTGGGTCGTAGCAACTCTTGGTTGTGGGTGAGATCAGCTAAGGGAATCAAGTGCGCAGTATCCTGCTGGGATCAAAGGCGTAGGAGCATAATTGTACCTTGGATCAGTGTGAGATTGGTCAGTGTATGTTTAATTTGGACTAGGTCCCCAGGGTTTTCTGTATTTGTGGTTTCCTCGTTAACAAAATTCTGGTGTCTGTGTTATTTCTTTTCCGCATTATATTTTGTTATATAATTGAAATAATAAAGGTTGTTCAATCAATTAGAATATCCGACCTTGTTGGTTGTAGATTTAAATTGATTGACACTTGGATATTGGTCTTTTGTACCATCCAAGTTATCTCTCTTTGATTAAGACTCGCAGATTGTTTTTGTTCGAGTAAATAAAATTAAGAGATTGAGATAATAACTCCTTGAGATATTTTATATTGATTGAGTGATCGAATTTTGAATAGTGGTAAGAAGGTTGTCGTTCACTCGGATTTGATGATATTGATTTCAGATTTAATAAACGAAAATACTAGAAATAAATAAAATATATACAACAAGATGAAGAATTTATTGGGACTCAGGATTTCACTGTTTTTCATATTCAATTGGTTGAAAAATTAATCCTAGGAAATTATAGCTCAAAATAAAAGAAATATTAACTCTATTTTTTGCCAAAGTACATTTCATAAAACATTAGTTGTAAGTTGTGAGCATGACGCATCAAAAGTAATTAAAACCAAGCATGAGCAATCGGACAAAATAACAAATAATTAATACAAATCATAAAACAATTAAATTCTATGCAAATAAGTATAAAAAAATTAATTTAATTACCACATGGGTGAAAAACAGCTTCCTCCGTCGTCCCAATGATGGGTTCTAGCTCTGCATGGTGGAAACACACTCAAAGTATTTATTCATAGCTCAAATGGTGTTTTTATTAAGGAAATATGATAATACAGATATTCAGAACGCTGTATGGGCGTCACAGAACACACTGATACAAATAAAACCTAAAGAACTGTTGCTAACGAAGATATAAGTTACAACTCAGAATAAATCCGTTACAAAATTTATATCGTTGTTACTGTTCCTAAACGACGGCTATATTGTGTCTGTTCTTTGTGTTCTTCAGAACGACACTCTTTATGTGTCGTCTGCAACTACTTCTTCCTGCTATTGCTTCAACTCTTCCTGCAACATGATTCTTCATCCTCAGCCTACCGCTAACTCTCCATCCCCTTTCTCTAGCTTCCAACCCCATTTTATATCCAACAAAAACTTAATAACTCCCAAAATATTTTGTATTAATCCGAGATTATTTTTCTGCCATTAACGGAAATATTTTCCTTTTCTTGCTCTTTCACGCACTCCTGTTGCTATCGAATTTCGTTATTTTTCTTCTACGTGTTCCTTTTTTTATCTCAGCACACTCCAAACACAAGCATTACACGTCTAAATCCTATGCAATCCCGTGAAAAACTCTCTTGTAAATGTAGCTTGCCCTGTTTTCTTAGACCGACGAGAATATCACTTGTCACCCTGAGTTCTCATGTGGGAACACTCCAAACACGTTGAGTGATCATCCAAACACATAACATATTGAGTAACACACTCTCAGGTTTCGTACAATCTACCAAAAATATCTCAAAAGTGTCCGAGAATGTTGTCACTCTGTTTCATCATGAGGAGACCATGTACTTTCCTTTTTTACGAATTCGAACGTGTTACCATCCCTGTTTTGTCGAATCAGGTATATCCCAGCCGAAAACCGCGAATAAATCTCACTCGAACCACTCCAAAATTCAAACAAAAGTTATGCCTGCTGACTGCAAAAGTTCCCGCCAAAAGCAAATTCAAACGAAGAAGAAAGGGTTGCCCCTTATCCAACAGCTGGGGTGAAAATAGTAGAGAAGGATTCCCTTAGTAATTGAGTGCCCCTTATCCGAATTTGGGGGTCCGTTTAGCAAATGGCATAGGGTTCCAAATAGCACTTTTCGAGCAACTTTTTCCACACAAGTGTATTTCTCCAAAAACACATATACCAATACAAAAATACCATAATAAGTATAAAATCAAGCACTAACAATACAAACACTGAGGACAATTCAGACACAAAAATGTGTCTATCATTGAGTCTAGTTGATTCTCTATAAAATAACTCGGAGTTGTCCATACAGATTGCTAATCGAAATATTGGGAGTGGTTGTTAGACCCCCGCTTTTTCAACTACATCATCCATGTAGTCTTCAACTTGCTTATGCATCACGTCGTGGAAGATTGCCGTCATAGTGCGTTGATACGTTGCACCGGCATTTTATGAACCAAATAACATTACAATATAGTAAAAGTTTCCAAGAGGAGTTCGAAAAGATGTATTACTTGCGTCGTGCTCGTACATCCTTATCTGATTGTACCCGTTATCTCCGTCCATGAAGGTGAACATTCCGTGTCCGCTGGTGGCATCTACTAACATGTCGATGTTAGGTAGAGGAAAATTGTCTTTGGGGCAACATCTGTTCAAGTCTCTGAAATCCACCCAACACCTGATTGTCCATTTTTATTTTTTACCAGAACCACATTAGCCAACCAGGTCGGATGATGAATGGGTTTAATGAAGTCAGCGGCAACTTCTGTATAGTCTTGCTTTGCTCTTCCACCTCATGCTTGAATTTCCTCGGGGACTGTTTGATCGGATTGGATCCAGGTATGACATGCAGATAATGGGTGACCAATTTTTCATCTAAACCGGGCATTTCTTCATACGCCCAAGCGAATATGTCCTGGTATTCTTTGAGAAGTTGCATAATTTCCATGCGTTCATTTGTGGTGAAGGTTGAGCTGGTGGAGATAGGCCTAGGAGATTCCTCATTACCGATGTTAACGACTTCGATCTCATCAGTTGTGGAGTTGGTGCCATATTGCAGCTGTCGTGGAGCATCTGGCACTTCTTTTTCTTGTGGCCCGTCATTGTTGTAGCATTCCGTTGGGCGGAGAGACTGGGTAACAGTTTCCCCTGCTAATTGTTAGCAACGGCGTCGATACAAGGTTTTTCTTTTCTGATCACGGCTTTCCATAAAAGTTCATTCCCTCTTAGTATGAGCGTGGACCGCGGCTTCACATGATGAGGAATAATTTGGACGCCTCATCAGCAAAGATTCATCATGGGACTTAGCTTGTAATGATGCAAGTCTGTCCTCCTCCTGGATCGACGCCCACGTGTGGAGTGGGACGTAATGAACTCTGTCCAATTTCTCGTGCATAGATTCTCTTGGCTCAAAAAATTCAACTCCACATATTGGTGTGTAAGGAGACAATGATACAGGAATACAAACAACTTCTTTATTCAGCATAGTATTCAGGCATTGGTGATACGTCGAGGGGACGATCCTATTGTCATGAAGCGATAGTCTCCCCAGTATCATATGGTAGTCCGACTCTTTTTCCATGACTTCGAATTTCACCTTTGATTGGATGGGACATACAGATAAGTTCAGATTGACATACCCGTACGTGTTGGTTTGGTTTCCTTTAAAGTCTGTCATCGTGGTAGGATGCTGCATAATCTTTCTTGGGAAAACCTTGGATGTCCTGAGTGTCTTGAGGGTAATCACATTCGAAGACGCTCTTGTGCCGATGAGGGCCCTCTTGAACTCTGAATCCTTGATGTGTGCAGTAACGTGTAGGGACTGGTTATGACCTTCTTCCGCCATCATGTCTTCCTCTGTAAATGTAACGTTATCCACAGATATCTCTGAGGTTTTTGAGGTTTCTGGACGCAAAGGAGTTAAATGCACGTCCAGGGCTATCTTATTAATTATAGAAAACATCTCCACCTGCTGACTCTTCGAGAGGTGTAAGAGTTCGCATAAACTTTCCACTAGAGAAGCCGCTTCCTGATCTACCGACTTCTGCTTCATAGTGAAACTATTGACTTGAAGGGGATAATTGCAAAGATCAGTCCCCAGTGTAGAAATCTATGTAGTGTAGAAATCTATGTAATAGGGGAACCGCTCATATCTGATGTCATCTTGATGAGGAGATCAAGTATGTCGTTCATTGTTTCTTTGATCAGGTCCATGTTCTTCGTGTGAATCTCCTGCACTCGTGCTGACTCGATCAACATTGGGGTTCTTTCGGTTACTCCATCAGATACACCGTTGGGAAGATGGGTATCTTCATTGGAGGAATTTCTACCGGAATTTGAAATTGTTGGGGGAGTCCTAAGGCCAACCATTTTGAAATCAACCAAATGGGATTAGGTATTAAAGAAATTGACTTCACAACCGAGAGATTAATCTCCCACTGTGGTTGCCAATTGTTTATGGGTGAAAACTATTTCTGCAGTTTTTGGTAAATTTGGGTGTGCGTAGATGAGAAACGAATCTAAACCTTAACTAAATGCACTGCACGGGAGTGCTTTTGATTCGAGAGACCAATCTATACAATTCTGGCCTAAACCAAGAAATGGCCGTTCCAGACTTGCTTCGGTCACAAAGTAAAGGATATGGGGTTGATCTTAGGGAGGGAAGCGAAGAAGGTGTTGAGATTGTGAAGGATTTGGCTATTTATGACTTGTATTAGAATATCAAACTGGCTTGCAATAATGTAAGCAATCAACTCTGTTATTTTCTGGATACGAATGACAACACTTGGTTTTTTGTGCTTGTCTGTTGTTATTTGGAAATAGGCAAAAGACCTATTTATACAAGTCATAGAGCGCAAGCCCTCATCTCGTATGAAGTGGAGGAAGTTGAGTGATGGAGTAGTGGGGTCGTGTGGGTGATTGCACGATCACGTCTTGGACCACTTCTCCCATCATCGCTAACCGTCCATACTTTCTGACACGTTCTTGTGATGGCGCTTTGCACGCTGCACGCTGTAAACCGCTAGACCAATACCCTAATAAGTATCCCCCAGTTTGTGACATGTTTGATATCTCGAGTGTGGATTGTGGGACCCACAGGAAGTAGCATATGGTGCTAGGTTAAATAACTGAGTTATTTAGGAAATCGATATTCAAGAAATATCGTGTATACTCTGCATGTAATGCATCGAATATATTCAATATGCATAAAGCATCGATATTTTAAAGCCTAAAGGAGTAAGTCGCGGATTAAGCGTCTTAAAACAGATGCATGTTTAGCCATCTTCGAATGATCGTTTGGAGGTTGCACAAGCCCTCCCTTGGACGATCACTCCACGTTGGAGAGTGACGGATGGTAATCATCGCGACACCTTATTGGACATTTAACTCCTAGCCTGGGCTGCCCAACCAAGCTGGTAGAGTTGGACGGACGAGATGATCTATGATGCTCATCTGCGACCGTTGAGTTTTAGGGTTTTAAAGAGGTGTGCAAGCATCACTCTTTAGCTTGACCGAAACCAAGCATGGGAGAAATTTTTGGCGGGACCGACTGGGCATGCGTGTAGACATCTTACCGGAGTACGTCTCTGTACCTATTTGTCTCATGAAGGTGCGATCTAGGCCACTCAATTTGACCAGCAAAGAGGAGTGCCCGAGATCGATTTTCGACAGGAATCCTATGCCGCAAAGGATTCTTAAAGTGGCCACGACATGCCACCTTCAAGGCATGCGATGCGAGGCATCCAACGCTGTCTTGTCTTGGTCGGTCGGTCACAGGCATAGATGGGCCCACGATGATCACGTTGATACTCTCCGGACCTCCTTAGTTTATATCTACACCCTCCATCCAAGCTGGAGAAGATGGATGGTCGTGATCGAATTGCGACACATATGGCATGCCGCAAACCCTAATTTAGGGTCTTGAAACATTCACGTACACGCAACTTGGGCCAAACGAATTGGCAAGCTTCACTTGTCCTTTGAGGAGGTCGATTATGTGTGGCCCACGTTGGGCTAATGGTGAAAATGTGTGCACCATCCTGATGGTCTTAGGTGTGATCTAAGCCATCCAAACATGCTGGCAAAGTTGGATGGTCGTGATCAATTTAAGACGCTTTTGGAATTCTGTGACCCTTGAAGCACCACGCCAGCCATGTTTCGAGAAAACGTTTTTATTGCTCTATAAATTTCCATGGGAAAACCGATCATGTAAGTGGAATGTGGGCCCGCCAATGTGTGCATTGTCACTTCATTGATCAATCGCGGGACGATCCAAGCTGTCCAACTAAGCTGGTGAAGTTAGACGATCAAGATGTTTTTGAGACTGTTTTAAGCAGTCTTGCTCGTTCGAGCCTCTTCCAAAAGCAGCGCATCCATCCTACTTTAGGGCTGGAATTTTGGCATGCTGGGAAGCGAAGTGCAATCTTCGACCAGCTAGGGAAAAACGGGCCCGCTGGTGGTCATTACGGTGGTCGCTTGCTCCTGCTAGGGTTCGTCTAGGCTGGTTAAATCATGCGGACAACTTGCGTGGCCGTGATCGTTTCTGAGAATGACACGGACAGTCTAGATTTCCCTTAGGGAATTAAACATGCTCGATCGGGCTAGGATAAGCACTCTGATACAAGATTATCTTTGTTAGACAATGGTATAGCTTGTACGGGTATTTTGTGCATGCCTCACTATTAACACTTGGATATTCATGTTACTCTGCTGAGAGTAACAATCAGTCATCATGACGCACCAATAATGAGAGTTCTACTGAGAACAACAAAGGAAATACAAGGAAATTCATGCATTAATTAACAATGCTATAAATTCACAGAATATTGGGATTATTGCTACATGCTCCATTCTAGGTGAATTTTGTATATTTATTGAATTGCTTCGAATAAATAAAACGAGAGGATTTCTGCGCTCATCGTTTGTCAAATGGACTTACCCTTTGCAGGATGTCGACACACTAAATATGGTTTTATAATTTTAGCCCTGAACTAAAATCCACCATCAACAACGGGTAAAGATGAAAAGTAGTTATAGAGAAAGCTTACCAACACATATTTCGAGAAAAAGATAGGCGAGTAAACTCGGCTAAAAATAGCAAATGTGTATGTATGAAAACTATCATACTTATAAGACTGTTGTCTCAAGAGTAGGAAATAGATAGACTTTTGAGTGTTATATAAGTTTAAGTCTCCACATACCTTTTTGGTCGGATGAAGTTCCACTGGTTCCTTGAGTAGTTCTTCGTCTTCGTAAGATAATCGCAATGGAGTCTGGAGCTCAACTATACTTAACTATCCTAGAACGAGACTTAGTCATAAGTAAACTAGAAATCAAGACATATAGTTTTGATCACTAATATTGACAAACATGCTTGAGATAGCAACGCATGCGAGTTCGACCGAGCAATGCTCTAACAATCTCCCCTTTTGTCAATTTTAGTGACAAAACTATCAATACATATGGATTATAAAATAGATAAAAGTTTTGTAGCTTCTCTTCCACATGCTTGATCTCCTTGGTGCTTCAACATTACTCGAAAATTTTGTCTTTTCCAAGTACTCCCATGATTCAATAGATGTTCAGTTCATCATCATAGTTGTTGAAGTTCCGTAGCCATAACAATGAGAAAATAAAAGTTCTCGATCATTGTTATACAATGTCATAGTACTATTACACATCATCAAAGTTCTTATATCACAACTTCAACAACAATACTATGGCGATATGTATCACTCCCCCTTAGTCAATACTTTCGTCTCAACACGAAAACCACTCCCCCTTACATAATGATCCGAAAATCATATGTATTTGTAGTGTGAACTACATATTAATTCTCCCCCTTTTTGTCAATAAAATTGGCAAAGGTATGAAAACGGGATCCTAATGAAATTTTCACGGAGACGCTTCAAGACCAAAGAAAAGGACATGTCAACTTTGTTTAGATGCAATCATAAAGCCGAAGCTAAATGCATTCATCAAGGAGTTTATAAAGATACAAGATAACCCCTAAAAATTCCACAGCCGCACTCCCCACAAAGATATGGAAATTAAGCGCAAGTTCAAAAGAACTCTCCCCTATTTGATGTCATTCCCGAGAGAACAACAAGAGCGACCTTACTTTTTCAAGAAAATAAGGATTTCTTTGGACATCAAAAACCACAAAAATGATTTTGCATCCAAAAATTCTCAATTAAACTAACCACAAGAGAACCCATGATTAATTTAATTGGAATGCACAATCAAGTTAAACACAAAAGTGATCAATTTAATTGAACATGCTAGACATAAGAGAACTTATAGAGCTACGATTATGTTAACCATAACAGAATGATTAACTCAATCATTTTATGCTCAACACAAGAAAAACTTATGGAGCATTGCAGTACACATAAAATATGGATCAGGGAAAGATCAATATTGCGGCATAAACAAGGATTCATCCTATTTTCCATCATTGTTTGCACAATGACATACAATAAACATAATCCTCGTAAACAAAAATTCATCCTATCTTCCATCAATTATTTGCATAATGACATAATAGGTTCAATTTTTGTTTGTCAAAAGTTCATCGATCTTGTATCAATACTTACATATCGGCATATAAAAGAGATAACTTTTAACATCGTATGGGCCAATAATAGTTCACGGACGCAAACACGCATATCCCATAACATATTGCAATATATAAAACCATAAATATTAATACTGCAAAAATCATCTTTCGAACAATTTTAGAGTTTAAATAAATAAATCTAAAAACAAAGATGAAAATAAATGGACATAGCTATGTGTAATCACAATAATGGCTATTCAAAACTCTAGTTATTCTTCCTAAAACACAAGAATAAAATTCTCATAAGAAGACTTCCTAGAAAATGACATCAGTTTTCTTTGATTATTCCATACCTTTGAAAAGGTACATCAAAATAGGAGTCACTGATATCCTTCATTTTCTTGACCGTAGAGACACCATGTTCATGAGATAGAACATTCATTTGTTGGTCAACGATGCGAGCAAGATTCCTGGATTTGACACAATCAAGGATGACTTTGTTCTGGTTCCTGATCAAGATGTTTTGATTATCAAGGATCCTTGCTTGTCCATCAACGAGTTAATTTATCTGCAATTGAAGGTTAGCAAGCTTGTTCTTAACTTCATTCTGAACTATAATTAAATCCTTGACAAATTATCCTATCCAAGAGTTAAACTATTTTCTTTCAAGCATCTTTTTCAGAAGCAGATCTTGAACAAAATCACATCCTTTAGAGTCTTCTTCCATCTCAATTTTCACTTATTTTTGAGATTCAACAGGGATTTCCATAAAAAAACCTTTTCAAGGAATAGGATAAACACATACAAATAATATATATGTAATCAACTAAGGGAAAAACACCCTTGAAAGAAGCCCTAAGATATTTGAACGTTCGAGGACCCGGATAAGATACCAGAATATCAAGAAGGACCCAAGAGAAAATACATATTGTTTCATAAAATGTCTCTTTTAAGCAAGTCTTAATATCTGACAAGATAGAGAAAAAGAGTTACATTAGATACAGAGAGAATAACTGAAAAACTCATCATGTAAAACAGTCTTCAAACCTACAAAATGGATGATAAATCACAGAAGACTTGAGCATCTCCCTTGCCAACATCCTTGCACCTCTCAAGTTAGACACAAGGATGAGAGTACCTATAGTTAGGTAGAAGGATGAGATATGATCTCATCATAGGTGTTGAGAGACGATTTAGGGATGCCATCCGAAAGTTTGATTTTTGTATTTCTTACCTCTCTTTGACTGTTTTCAATGCCATAGAAATTCCTTACAACCCTTTTTGAGAGTCTATTAAATGGAATTTTTTGATGACTAAGTCTAGGACCTCTAGAAATTGGTTCTAGAGGATTAACTGAGATAGGTCTCCACCTTCTAGACTTAGATCTACCAGTCTTATTCTCATATACACTGGGAACCTGTATTTTTGTGGTATAGTTTATACCATGAGGAAAAACACGATTCATGTAAAGTTTTTTAAATGAATGATCATAAAAAAACCTTTTATGAGAGTTATGGTCTTCTATAGGAGTGAAATCCATTGTTGACTCTGTCAGATGATTAACTCGATTGATGGTGAATAAAAGAAGATTTCGAAGATCGAAGATATGTTTCTTCCTAGCATAACAATGTTTAGCAATATGATTTCTTTTCCCACAAAATGAAAAAGTTCGTGGAAGAGAATTGTTGAAAATATCTGTTTCAAACCCATATCCCGTTTGGAAGCCTGCCTTTTATGTAAACAATTTTTAGCAGGGACTTCCTTTGGTGAGTTATTCTTCGTGTCAGGTAACTTGCTCGGAACATAAGAATTTCTCATTTCAACAGCGTTTTCCTTTGTCAAGGAGATAGACTGTCTTTGGGCTAGGTGAAGAGATGTGCATCAATGTTCTCTGTTTCAACATGAAGGTTATTCAGATTAGATGAATGTGTCTCAATTAAACGTTTTTCTCTAATTGTCCCTTCTTTAACAATATTCTCAAGGATACTAATCTTCTCTTGTTGAAGCATATTCTCCTGAGTGAGTTTTGTAATATTGTTATAGAAGGACTCAATGATTTTATAGAGTTCAAGTTCTCAACCAAGAGACTTTTCAAATTCATCCAAGAGTTGAGCATGATTGCGGAAATCAATCGTATCAGTTGGATTTTATTTGTTTATGGTGACATTCCTTTCTACTTATGACATCTTGTATATTGTCTCGTTTCATTCTAGGGATTCAGAAGAATCAGCTAAGGAGTTAACCTTTGAGGAAAAACCAAGATACTTGAGATAGTTAAAAGTATTGAAATACATAGACTATTCGTAGATAGGAGATACTACTTTGTCCACAAAATCAGATTCCTACAAACACAGACTTATAAGGTCTTTAAATGTGTTTGCCTGCTCTGATACCAATTGAAAAAGTGAGGGTCTAACAACCTCACCCAATATTTTAATTAGCAATATCTATGGACTAACTCTAATATACTTTTAAGAGAATCAACTAGACAATCATACTCAATCTCTCGATTTGATCTATACTCAAGCAAATAGAAATCTGCGAGTCTTTATCAAATACAAGAGATATGAACTTGGATGGTACCAAAGACCAATATCCAAGGATTAATCAATTTCCAATCAACAACCAAAGGTTGGATTTCACAATTGATCGATACAACGCACAACCTGTGATATTTCAATTATATAACAAAATATAATGCGGAATAGAAATAACACAAACACCAGAAATTTTGTTAACGAGGAAACCGAAAATGTAGAAAAACCCCCGGACCTAGTCCAGATTAAACACCACACTGTATTAAGACGCTATAGACACTAGCCTACTATAAACTAACTTCGGCCTGGACTGTAGTTGAACCCTAATTAATATCACACTGATTCAAGGTATAGTTCGCTCCTTAAGTCTCTGATCCTAGCAGGATACTACGCACTTGATTCCCTTAAATGATCTCACCCACAACCAAGAGTTGCTACGACCCAAAGTCGAAGACTTTAATAAACTAATATGGATCATACAGAAAAGTCTACGATAATAGATAAATCTGTCTCCCACAGATAAACAAACGAGTTTTGTTCCATCTTTTGATAAAATTAAGGTGAACAGGAACCTATCAATAACCCGGACTTATATTCCCGAAGAACATCCTAGAATTATTGATCACCTCACAATAATCTAAATTTTATGGTACCGAAACTAGATATTGCGGAATCACAAACGATGAGATGAAGATGTTTGTGATTTCCTTTTATCTTGCCCTATCGGAGATATAATCTCAAGCCAATTATTCAATTGAACTCGTATGATAGAAAATGGCAAGATCAGATCGCTCAACTACAAGAAAAGTAGTTTCGTCTGGCATCACAATCCCAATGAAGTCTTTAAGTCGTTAACCGATAGGGTCTCGAGAAGAAACCTACGGTTAAAGGAGAATCGACTCTAGCAAAACCAACTAGTATCACACATGAGGTGTGGGGATTAGGTTTTTTTAGTTGCTAGATGTCTCCTTTATATAGTTTTCAAATCAGGGTTTGCAATATAAGTTAACTTGGTAACAAAGCATTCAATATTCTCATTTAGATGAAAAACCTTATTTATCCAAGCTAATATCTTTCAAACGTAAGATTCAAACTTAGCTTGTCACACACACAAATGAAATGTATTTCATTTAGGTCTGAGTAACTGTACCTAAACGTGTACATTTGGTTGGTTCACAAATAGTTAACCAATGGTTATCCATATGAGCACTTTCATATCAACCATATTCATCTTCTTCATAACTAGTTCAAATGACTCATAAGAACTAGTTCAAGATTTGTTCAATTTCTTAGATCTTTATACATAGACACAATTGAAACAAAATCGGTCTGATTCACTCGAATCAATTCATGAAAAATATAGTCATGGTTTGCAAAGGTTGCATTCCTTATTGATTTATTTTGTTTAAGTTCATGAACAACCGATTTGAGAAATATAACCAGTTGAGTATGCGTACGGGTACGTATAGCTTAGCTACCGGATTTGAGTTGGTTTTAGTTCCAAACTCAGCAAAAAAAATTGGTTTGAAAAATTTCGTGGGTACGCGTACCTAAGGTGACTGGTTTACTAGTTTGCAAACTACAAACTTCAGAAGAAATTTTCGGTTGAAAACTTCCACCAATACGCGTACGGGTACGCGTACCCAACCTGTATCCTTCACCAATACCGCATGCACACATCTGCACGCACTTGCTTCCCGGTACATGGATTTATACACTAATATGCGAACACACTATATATGCTTATATCTATAAGTGGTTGCGTAATCTCAAATCTACATTTCAATCATTGAAACATTCTTCTTTAATGTTATAATAGTCGTTAGACATAAAGAATCGATTATCGTCATTAAAGCTATTTTCAAGATTGAAACGTCATCATGACTTTCGTCACGGGTAAATATGAAAATCTTACTAACACATATTTCGATAAAAAGATAGGCGAGTAAACTCGGCTCGAAATAGCAAATGTGTATGTATGAAAACTATCATACTTATACGACTGTTGTCTCAAGAGTAGGAGATATATAGAATTTTGAGTGCTATATAAGTTCAAGTCTCCACATACCTTTTTGGTCGGATGAAGCTCCACTGGTTCCTTGAGTAGTTCTTTGTCTTCGTAAGATAATCGCAATGGAGTCTGGAGCTCAACTATACTTAACTATCCTAGACCGAGACTTAGTCATAAGTAAACTAGAAATCAAGACGTATAGTTTTGATCACTAATATTGACAAACATGCTTGAGATAACAACACATGCGAGTTCGACCGAGCAATGCTCTAACAAGTTTCTTTATTCACGCTTTCATTCTGCATTAGCTTCTAAGACTAAGCATTATGGTTACCCATTTTGCTTGGCTTTATCTTGAATATAACTTAGCGAAGGGAAACCTAAACAGAAACCACTATGGACCCCCAAATTTTCTTATCCTCTTTTTGGGGAAACAAAATTTCCATCAAAACATTAGAATACATAGAAAGTGAGTTTCCGTGGAAATTCAGTTTTCATAATATAGGTATAAACTTATAGGAACAACGCAGGTTTGCATTTATCCTTGATCTCTTCCACTTTATTTCTCTTCTAACCCTTGTAAACCCCCTCCTTTTGATATTGAATGTGCTTTAGTTTCAATTATTGTGTGAAGTTGAAGATTTTTTCCACTTCTATGTGGTTCTATTGAATCTTTTAATTTCGAATTGCATTTGCAAAATCATTAAATGTAAGTCTATCTACTTATAAGGTTGTTGACACCCCATTTCCGCACCTTCCATAGAAAATATCATTCTTATACTTGGAAGTCGGATACAAGAGAAATTTCTTTGTGGAGCCATTAAGGATTTTCATATCCTTTAAATCAAGCCCATAAGTTCAACCAATCAAGCCCACAAGCTCTCAAGCCCACAAGCTCTACCAATCAAGCCCATAAGCTCAACCAATCAAGCCCACAAGCTCTACCAATCAAGCCCACAAGCTCTCAAGCCCACAAGCTCTCAAGCCCACAAGCTCTACCAATCAAGCCCATAAGCTCAACCAATCAAGCCTACAAGCTCTACCAATCAAGCCCACAAGCACAGCTCCTACCCATTTCATTATCCTTCCAAACCTGGGAATTCTCGCTATCATGATAGAGAGGAAGAAAATACGAATCCAATGGCGAAAGAATAGAATCATTCTGAGTTTGTATGAAGAAGTTATGAGCAAAACAAAATCTCATAAGACTAAAAGTCAAAGCAGTCAAGTTCCAGGGAAATACTAAAGGCACCCGATTTTTTACTAAGGGAACCTCTCTTTCTTCCTCATGAAGAACATGAAGAACATGGGGGTTCTTAATGGTGGTCATCATGATGATCACGATGATGATGGATTTTGATCGACAATGATTTTGGATTTTGAATTCATCACTAGGTTCTTAGGGATGATATGGAGCTTGGGTAGGAGACTAATTTCACATCAATCATGTTCTTGATGCGGTGAACAGTACCCAGCGGTCCCACATGTCATAATCAGATTTTTAATTGTCACATACAATTGAAAAGCAGCGAAGGAAAATGAAGAAGAAGAAAAAGAAGGAAGAAAAGGACGAAGGCGGCTGCATGCGAAGGAAAAAAGGACGATTTACAGCCTTTATTTTCAACAAAGCAACCTGAAATTGGCGGAGAGTTGAAGATTTTTTCCCTATAAATAGAGATCGAATTTGTCATTCAAAAACAACGAAAAAACACTCTAGAGACTTCATTTTAGACTGGAAAACACTTGACGCAGAGACTCAATAATAATTTCTCGCATTCAAACACTTTCTCCTTTATTTTTCTTTCGCTTAGTAATATCAAATCAAGTATTGTCTTTAAGTTTTTAAAGGATTAGCATTAAATTGCTGGTACTTTAATTATTTTCTGCATACTTGACAAAAGCAAGAAACCATCATTAGAATATTTTCAAGTTTTCTTACATCATATTTCAAGTTAATTGTCTTTAAGTTCTTAAAAGATTAGCATTAAATTGCTGGTACTTTAATTACTTTCTGCATACTTGACGAAAGCAACAAATCATCCTAAGAATCCTTCAAGTTTCAATATCATAGTTCAGGTATATTAATTTCCTATCTCTTCGGTAATTATGTAGTCATACGGAACGGAATGGTTTTCCATTTCGTAGTAACACCGCAGCTACTCTTTACATTACATAAAAATAATTATGCTTTATTATTAATTTTCCAAGTGGGATAAGTCAAAGTGTGGGTTTAAAGCGGAATTCCCTCCCACATTAGACCCATAATAAATATGTTCATTATATATATATATATATATAATAATATAAAGTTTGCATTAATTCTATATTCTAAATAATTGATGCATAAGAATCTTTTCTCAATTTCTAATAAATTTCGGTATTAAAATCCTGCACATAAGCATTGATAAAAGTAAATTATAAACTTTTCCCCTTTAATCATGAAGTAGAGGCCAATCTTACGATTGGGGGCAATGGGTGCCTAACACCTTCCCATCCCGTACTAGAATCTCCTTACCTGACTCTCTGATAGCAGACCATAAATATGCAAGTCATGACTAGGTTTTGTTTTCCTCAAAAGAATTCAAACTAGTTAAAAGGGTCCCGACTCCCTTTAGTCGGTGGCGACTTCAAAACATCTCTTTCTTCTTTGCAGAGTTGGCCCTCTTACTAATGAACTAGTAAGAAATTATCTCTGCCAGACCCATGTGTACATTAAACATCCACGAAGGGATGAGAACATGGACCTCGCCCCATAAAAATTATGGAAAAAGGAAATAGACCGGCACTCGACCCGTGCTAGGCGACCCCCGATTTCTACAGTGGCGACTTCACTGGGGAAAAACAAGAGATTCGACTTGAAAAATGATTAAAGGGAAATTTTATAATCTTTTATTTATACTGATATCATAGTTCAGATTTTGTGATTTCAGGCACTTATACAAGCGTAAGCAACCATAACGCGAGGGGGGATTACACTCGTACTTGGCATCGGTCGGAGGAAGGAAGACTGGTCAATATGGATGATTCACAACATGGGAAAGGGGAATCCAACAATACGGACATCCTCACCTCAAAGATAGAAAAAATCATTGAAGAAAAACTCGCCAATTTCTTTAAGAAGCTGCAATATGAGGCTAGAAATGACGAAAAAGGCTCAGATTCTCATCAACATACAAATGGCTCTGGATCCAAGGACGATCATCAACCAAAAGATCAAAACAAAAACGGGGAATCCGGAGGTACAGGCGACAATGACGAAATTCCAACACCAAACAAGGAGAGCTTGGAATTCGAGCATTTCAAAGAACATGTAATGAAGAGGTCATCAATAATCGAGGACAACACCAGCGTGGATGGTGAAGTATGGTACACTCCACCAAGTGGATACTTTCTGAAGGTTTCAAATTTCCAAAAATAGAAAAATATAATGGCATGGGACCCCAGGGTCTCACATTAAACTGTATCTCCAATACCTAAAGCCCCAAGGTTTAACTGACGATTGGCTGCTAAACTTGTTCCACCAAAGCTTGACCAGGTTAGCCCTTGATTGGTACCAACATGCGGAGAAATCAAAAATCTCTACATGGCCACTCATGATTAATTCATTCGTCGAACATTTTGCAAAAAATACAGATCACTCTATGGCCTTACGCCGACTTGAGTCCCTTCGACAAGGGGCACATGAAGGTTTCGTGATTGGATGAGTCGGTGGGAAAAGAAAGTGTTCGAAATGTTCGAACGACCATCGAAAGAGGCGCAACTAAAAATTCTAATGAAAAATCTCTCAATGTCTTACAGGGTATTCATCAAGATGTACGCACCGAAAATATTTCCGATTTTCGAAGGAAAGGAGCAAGCATCGAGGATGAAATGAAGGACGACGTATACTCGGTTCAATATAGGGCAAAGCTCGACAAAAAGAAGGAAATTAATTATGTCAACCCAACTGTTGCAACACCTACTTACATCGTAGAGCTGGGGAAAGCACCTATCACCAATGCATTCCGCCAAGACAAAGGACAACAATATGTCGAGAAAAGGTGGAGCCGGAATCGAGTATTTTCGATCCGGACGGAGAAATGAGTGACTACCTTCCTAGGCTAGTTAAGGAAAAATTAATTCAACTCCGAGATCCTAAGCCTGTACCTAATCCCAAACCTCGGGGTTACGATGAGTCAAAGACATGCGGCTACCATCAGAGTGCAGGACACGATACCAATTCATGTTTCATCACGAAACATCTTATCCAAGATTTGCTGGACGACGGCAAGATAATCATCGAGGGAGCATCAAAGCAACCTAATATACAACAAAATCCACTTCCAGCGCATCAAGGAAATCAAGGAATCAACTTCATTGAGGCGGATGACGCTGAAAGACGTCAACCATCTCTAATATCGGACCGTACGACAAAAGAGAAGGACCAAACAAATGAAGCCTCCAGAGTCGTTGCTGAGAACAAAATGGAATCTACAAAGAGTTCCCCAGACGCCAACATCCGTATGACGAATAAAAAACCATTGTTCACCATTGCAGGAAGCGGGAAAGTCATATATTCTGAAAGCCTATCAGAAAAATGCGAAGAGATACAACATCAAACAAGGGGAGGAAGACAGTTCAAGCCTCTCAACTTGCGAAACGAAAATCCAGGTGTCCTATCTAGGGGAAATCCGATTCGGATCAGGCCAAACAATCAACATGAATCTATAAAGGAAGACAACTTACTCATTGAGCAGTTGCGAAGAACAAAAGAGGATATTTCAATTTGGGGATTGTTAGAAGCATCGACCAGTCACCGCCAGGCTCTACAAGAGGCACTAAGTTTGATGCATGTTCCCACAGGAATCACTCCCAATGAACTGGTACACCTAATCGACCGAGCTGCAAGACCAGGTGCGATTACTTTTACAGATGACGACCTGCCACCGGAGGGGAAGGACCACAACAAAGGTCTTTACATTACCATTGGTTGGGAAAATATGATCATACCTTCTGTCTTCATGGATAATGGTGCTGGCGTCAATATATGCACATTGAAAGCGGCTAAAAAGATGGGGGTCGACATGAGCCGTATCACTAAAGCCGATGAATCAGCCTTGACAGTCCGAGCATTTAACAATGGTAAGCAAACAGGAATCGGTGAACTGACCATCGAAATATGGGTTGGTCCATTAAAAACATATGCTACCTTCCTGGTAATGGACATCTCTGCAAGCTTCAACCTCCTTCTAGGTCGTCCATGGATGCACAAGAATGGAATAGGTGCATCCTCTCTTCATCAGAAAGCCAGATTCTGGAAGGGAAATGAGCTAATTACCGTGCATGGAGATGATGAGGAAAATGAAATAAGGTCCCACCATATCTCAGTGAACATGATCCCAGAAATTCATAACTACACAGCAGAGATCCGACATGAGAACAAAGCTGGAGCATCAATTCATCACGCCTGTACGGGTCAATTTAAATATCGAAATATTCCGAAATGCTACAGAAAAGCAATTTCTTTCCGGGAATGGGTCTGGGGCTCCGACAACAAGGGCCCACACAACCAATAACAATACCTGGGAGAAAGGCGTTTGATACGGCGGGATTGGGATATCATTCGATCTATCAAGACTCTACGACATTCGGGAAAAGGCAAGAAGATCAAGGAATCGATTGGAGCCGTCAACCGTCCTTCCAAAAGTGGTTCATCCGTAAGGGAGGAGAAAAGGTTCCAACACCAAACACACTAGCAAAGATCACACCGGTGATAACAAGAAGGAGTTCGATAAAGAAAAGAAGCCGAAGAACCCGCCTATGAAGGAGTAAGTCATCTTTTTCTCCATCTCCCACTTGACAAAAGCAGCGAACCCAAATGGACATAAAGGGGAGGATGGAAGAGAATTGGAAGTTCCGAACAAGAGGAGAGTACAAATGAAGCTCAACCCGGGAACTGAAAGGGAAATCCAAGAATGCATGGTCATTGCATGCTCAGAGTTGCAATCTCGTAGAAGGAGGAAAACCCCTGTCTATAATGGTAAAGGCTCCCCCATCAAACACCTCAAGTCATTCTCCTGGTACATGAAGCCATTGAAGATGCACGAAGAGGACTTGAAACAATACTTCGGCGAAAGCTTAACTGGGAGCGCGTCAATATGGTTTTCAACTAATGACCGATTTCTGCGAGCAACATGGCCAGAAACGATCAATGCTTTCATCGAATATTTTTCAAAAATTCGACCAGAGATGATCAATCAAAACCTGGAACAACACCTCGAAAAACAGAGAGAGATATTTTGGAGGACCAATGCCAGAAGGAGGAGTCAATCATCTGATAGAAGAGTCTGCATGATAATTCCCAATGAATGCTGATCAACTCAAGAGGTACTACGCCTAATCAACGACGACATTCCAGCATGCCTAATCCATGCATCTCCTCAAAAGATCAACTGGTTTGTCAACACTCATGATTTTTATCATCGTTTTCTACGCTATCAATCTTGTTTTAAAAAAAAAAAACCAAAAAAAAAGAGTTTATTAAGTTTTAATTTCTTTTCAAAAAAAAAAAAAAAAAATTTCTAAGGTTTTGTTTTCAAAAAAAAAAAAAAAATCGGAGAGTTTATCAATGATGTAAAGCTTAGGATTTGGGTATGGTGTTATGAGCAACCAGATAGGCAATTTTGAGACAAACTCTCCAAATCAAAATTTCAGTTTTGTAAATTTTTAAGTTTTTTATTTTGTTTTCAAAAAATAAAAATAAAAATAAAATAAATGCTGATGATGAAAGCCCTAGGATGATACTGTGCCTTGCACACGTACCAAATAGGCAACTGAGGCAAACGTTTCTTGAGTTATTTTAAGCCTAATCATGTTCTAACCATGCTTTAAGCTTTTTGTAACCGAGTAAAAAAAAAAGCTTTAAGCTTTTTGTGAACGACGAGTTATCTGAATTAAGGCTTCTCCACCGGAGTCAGCGATCTGCACGATCGATGAAGTCAAACCAAAGAACAAAAGCATCACCAGAAAGAAAATATTTCATTCACAAATGAAGGAATTACTGAGAATCTTCGTCTACAACAATGAAAAGCATGAACTCTTCCTTATCTCAAGGATACATGATCAGATCGAGAAAAAAAAAAAGCAACAACAATAAGAAACAAGCAAAAAAAAGAAAAAATAACAACAACAACAAGAAATAAAAAAATGATCTGACGGCAAACCAAAGAAGAAGAAATGAAAAACAAATAAGGAAAGCTGGTGATTTTATCTGAGTCTAGACCAAGATCCAACTTCTTCACCATTTCCCATTGATCGAAACCAATGTGTAATAGTGGTAAAAGTGTCCATGTGACACACTAGATCTAGACATCTTCATCACAGGCAGATCATCCATACTTGTCAGAATACATCTAAATCTAAATCCGATTTCAACTTTGAAATCTGGATTTATCTTTGTATGTATTTTGAAACTGCATATGGAACGATCTTGCATCTTCCCCTAAATCATCAGATCTTCATCTTCGAGCCGAACATTAATCTGGATCTCAAGATGCACTACCATCAAGTACAAAAAAGAGAAGATTCATACAGATCTATACTGAGATTCCACCAAAATCTCACTTCATTATCATTACTTTCATCCGCTCAAACTGCATCTCGCATACTCCACCAATAAATGATTACTATGGCGATGAACCAAACAAGCGAAAAGTAGAAGAACATGAAGACGGTGATCAAAAAAAGAAAGATCAAAGCACAGATCCGGCAGATACAAGAAATATCTCAAGGAAAGATGGAGAAAAGAGGCGGATTTGCGAGAGAAGAAGAAGAAGAGGAAGAAAGAGAAACGATGGTCGAGGAAGAAGAAAATGAAGTATTTAAAGCAAAAGATTAGGGCTCCATCAAATCACTTTTCGGGCAAACCTAAATGAGATCCATGACCCGTCGGGTTTCTCCAACCCATTAGGGTCATTCATCCGATCCGCTAGCTCCTTTTCCCTGTATCAAAAAAAAAAAAAAAAAAAAAAAGAAAAAGAAAAAAAAAGAAAAAAAAAAAAAAAAGAAAAAAAAAAAAAAAAGAAAAAAAACAAAAAAATACCTCGTAAAGAAAAAAAAAGCGTGGACAATTCTTCAGAGAGAGTATCAATACGTGCCTTTAGAGAGTCCAAAGTGATTCTCTATTGATTTCATCAAGCCTCAACATGATCCCGTACATCTCATTCACCACCGACTTCAATTGGCGCTCACGGCTATCCACCAAACGGAGCAAGTATTCTTGAAGAAGTCTGGAAGCCTAAAACAGGAAATGAGTTAAAAAAAAAAAAAAGGTATTAAGTTATCAAGAAAAAAAGGGGTAATTACTTCTTCAAGAAGTTTTTAAAAGAAATACTTTTTCAAGAATCGTCTCGTGAAAGAAAAACAAGTCATGTCAAGACAAAGCGTGGAAAGCAAGCTAAGAAGATGCACTTTAAATGTGAACGAAACCGACAAGCTCAATCAAAGAGACCCAGCCAACGTTAGTATATTTCTTCATCAACCTATTCAACTATTTCAATCGGCTCGAACAAAGGGCAATCCAACTGAATCAACCGCAAAGGTTCAAAAATCAAGAAAATGGAGTGACAAGCTTAACTTGCAACAAACTCGACCAACGTCGAATTTCTTCATCAACCTATTCAACTTTTTCAATCGGCTCGAACAAAGGGCAATCCAACTTAATCAACCGCAAAGGTTCAAAAATCAAGAAAATGGAGTGACAAGCTTAATCTGCAAAGAAACCCGACCAACGTCAGGACTTTCTTCATCAACCCATCAAAATCACCTCTTGGAAAAGATAAGGTTCGAAAGGGTGTTCGGGGCTTTGTTCGTTAACCGAAAAATCGGTTACTCTCAAAAAGAGGGGCAACTGTTGACACCCCATTTCCGCACCTTCCATAGAAAATATCATTCTTATACTTCGAAGCCGGATACAAGAGAAATTTCTTTGTGGAGCCATTAAGGATTTTCATATCCTTTAAATCAAGCCCATAAGTTCAACCAATCAAGCCCACAAGCTCTCAAGCCCACAAGCTATCAAGCCCACAAGCTCTACCAATCAAGCCCATAAGCTCAACCAATCAAGCCCACAAGCTCTACAAATCAAGCCCACAAGCTCTCAAGCCCACAAGATCTCAAGCCCACAAGCTCTACCAATCAAGCCCATAAGCTCAACCAATCAAGCCTACAAGCTCTACCAATCAAGCCCACAAGCTCTCAAGCCCACAAGCACAGCTCCTACCCATTTCATTATCCTTCCAAACCTGGGAATTCTCGCTATCATGATAGAGAGGAAGAAAATACGAATCCAATGGCGAAAGAATAGAATCATTCTGAGTTTGTATGAAGAAGTTATGAGCAAAACAAAATCTCATAAGACTAAAAGTCAAAGCAGTCAAGTTCCAGGGAAATACTAAAGGCACCCGATTTTTTACTAAGGGAACCTCTCTTTCTTCCTCATGAAGAACATGAAGAACATGGGGGTTCTTAATGGTGGTCATCATGATGATCACGATGATGATGGATTTTGATCGACAATGATTTTGGATTTTGAATTCATCACTAGGTTCTTAGGGATGATATGGAGCTTGGGTAGGAGACTAATTTCACATCAATCATGTTCTTGATGCGGCGAACAGTAACAGTACTTTTGAATAGTGACAGTACCGTGAACAGTACCCGGCGGACCCACATGTCATAATCAGATTTTTAATTGTCGCATACAATTGAAAAGCAACGAAGGAAAATGAAGAAGAAGAAAAAGAAGGAAGAAAAGGACGATTTACAGCCTTTATTTTCAACAAAGCAACCTGAAATTGGCGGAGAGTTGAAGATTTTTTCCCTATAAATAGAGATCGAATTTGTCATTCAAAAACAACGAAAAACACTCCAGAGACTTCATTTTAGACTGGAAAACACTTCGAGCAGAGACTCAATAATAATTTCTCGCATTCAAACACTTTCTCCTTTATTTTTCTTTCGCTTAGTAATATCAAATCAAGTATTGTCTTTAAGTTTTTAAAGGATTAGCATTAAATTGCTGGTACTTTAATTATTTTCTGCATACTTGACAAAAGCAAGAAACCATCATTAGAATATTTTCAAGTTTTCTTACATCATATTTCAAGTTAATTGTCTTTAAGTTCTTAAAAGATTAGCATTAAATTGCTGGTACTTTAATTACTTTCTGCATACTTGACGAAAGCAACAAATCATCCTAAGAATCCTTCAAGTTTCAATATCATAGTTCAGGTATATTAATTTCCTATCTCTTCGGTAATTATGTAGTCATACGGGAACGGAATGGTTTTCCATTTCGTAGTAACACCGCAGCTACTCTTTACATTACATAAAAATAATTACGCTTTATTATTAATTTTCCAAGTGGGATAAGTCAAAGTGTGGGTTTAAAGCGGAATTCCCTCCCACATTAGACCCATAATAAATATGTTCATTATATATATATATATATATAATATTAAAGTTTGCATTAATTCTATATTCTAAATAATTGATGCATAAGAATCTTTTCTCAATTTCTAATAAATTTCGGTATTAAAATCCTGCACATAAGCATTGATAAAAGTAAATTATAAACTTTTCCCCTTTAATCATGAAGTAGAGGCCAATCTTACGATTGGGCGGCTGATGGGTGCCTAACACCTTCCCATCCCGTACTAGAATCTCCTTACCTGACTCTCGATAGCAGACCATAAATATGCAAGTCATGACTAGGTTTTGTTTTCCTCAAAAGAATTCAAACTAGTTAAAAGGGTCCCGACTCCCTTTAGTCGGGGCGACTTCAAAACATCTCTTTCTTCTTTGCGAGTTGGCCCTCTTACTAATGAACTAGTAAGAAATTATCTCTGCTGAGACCCATGTGTACATTAAACATCCACGAACGGATGAGAACATGGACCTCGCCCCATAACAATTATGGACAAAGGAAATAGACCGGCACTCGACCCGTGCTAGGCGACCCCCGATTTCTACAAAGGTTTGTAAAGCATTTTTTTTGTTTTTGGTAATTAAAAAATTCTTGATATTAGGTTGATTAGTTACATTATGTATCAACAACAACATTAGTGAAAATAAGAGGGTACCAAGTACACCACCAACTTTTTGTTTGGCAACCTGTATGGGAAAAACCTAACACAATCACTAGTAGGTCAGTAGTAAAGACTCTTATATAAGATTATACATAGAGTTTTCTCTTTTTCTCTTTCACAATAATTATATGTATATATTAAAGGTCAGTATACCAGATTGTATAGAAGAGTATCATGTTGACATTAGAAAGATAACTTGAATTAAAGAACTGGCTAACCATGTTGCATACATCATCTCTAATTAACTGAATTAAAGAACTATTTAACCATGTTGCATACATCAACTCTAACAGTGCTCTAAACAGAAACCTTTTTTTCTTATCATTCAAAGATGAACTTTCTTTCTTTGGGGTTTAATGATTAATCGAGTAGTAACTTCTGAATTATTGAAAGTGAGTTCTTTTCCAGTAGAATTTTTCTTATCAGGGTAATCTAAATCCATATCCTCTCTGGTCCTAAATAACTCATTATCTAATATTTGAAAGTTATTATAATGAATACCCATTCCACGAGAATTATACCTAGTAACATAAGGGTTTGAGCGTATTGAGGAAATTGATTACAAGAATAGGAAGAGTTATCTATAAAAAGCTTAATTCTCTTGAATCATGGTCTAAAGTATAAATATGACCATTGGTAAAGTCATTTGTGTAGGTACTGAATATCGCAAGATAATAGTTCACGAGTATCGTAATAAATAAAGGAGAAAAGAGTTATAAAATGATACGATGATAGAAGTAGCGCGGAGAAATATGAAGTTTTGCAAGGATGGAATAATTTTGCGAGTATGAGTTGCGATACTTCGCAATTCATATACAGCTGCATAAGTTTTACTATAAATAGGAGTTCAAATGTAAAATTTGGGAGGTTCTTTTAATGAGTGTAAGAAATTATCTTAGGAAAGAGAATAGAAAAAGTTGTAACTATTCTAGTTCCATTTTGATAATTCTATGTAATCAACTAAGAGAATTAATAAGAAATTTATCATTCACCATCAAGAACTTCTTGAGTTTTTACTAATTCTATTGAGGGTGTAGTTGTAGGTTATTCTGCAACTACATAATTGGCGCTAGAAGGAGGGGCTTGAGAATTGCGGTAGCCTAAATTTGAGGGAATTGTGGAAAATTTGAAGATCAAATGAAGTCTGTAGATGGAGATTGTAAAAAAGAAGAATGTAATATGATCACAAAGACAATGATTGATGAATTTCATAGTAATATGAAGGGAAAAATATACAAGCGTGATTGTAGAGGAAGAAAGATCATGGAGGAAGAAAAGATAACAACTTTAGAAGAATGGGAAAAGCGAAAAATCACATTTTCAGCAGCAGAAATTCCAAATGAAGACTTGAACCACACTTCACCATTGGTGATCACAATTCCGATCATGATAGAAGATAAGAAAGTTTGTAGAAAAATGGAAATTAAACCGAATTTTGGTTGATACGGGGAGTTACATTAATATCATATTCTATCATGCACTTAAGGGGATGGGAATTAAAGATGAAGAAATCACAAATTCAAAATGTCTTATTCATGGATTAGGAAAATCTACAACAAAATCTAAAGGGAAATCGCGCTGCGAATATTACTAGGAGAAATCGAAACACATGTAATCTTGTGTGTGATAGATATGGAATCTCCATATAACATGCTTGATAGGAAGGCCGTGGATTCATGCGATCAAAGATGTTGCTTCAACATTACATCGAGAGAATCAAATTTCCTACACCAAATGGAATACAAGAAATAAAAGGAGATCTTGATAGTGCAAAATTTTGTTATCAAATTGAAGTAACGCAATGCGGAGGAAGAGCAAGAAAGAAACAACTTCGTAGGAAACTTGCGAAGGAAACAAAAAAGGAAGAAGAATTCCGAGTGTATACAATAAGAGCAAAGGAAGGGAGAGGTATACCAAATGAGATTCTAGAAAAAGAAGGGGAACCAGCAAAAATAATCAAAGAACCAACACCTATGGGGGAGCAAAGTCCAAGCTATGTTGCAGCTGAACCAACTAAAGAAATAAATATCGGAAGTAAAGAGGAGCCTTTATTCTTGCGAATTGGAACTAAGATGGATGAAGAAGAAGAAAAAAGAACTATTGATCTTTTGCGAGAATATAAAGATATCTTCGCAGGAAGTGTAGATGAGATACCAGGAATTTATCCATCAGTGGCGTGTCATAGATTGAACATAGATAAAAATGTAAGACCATTCAAACAAAGAATAAGGAAGATATCACAAAATTATCATGTACAGATAGAAGAAGAATTACAAAAGATGTTGGATGCAGGGATCATAAGGGAAGAAAAATATCCAGAATGGATTGCGAATATGGTCATTGTTCCGAAAAAGAATAAAGGAATAAGAATTTGCATAGATTTCACTGATCTAAACAAGGCATGTCCCAAAGACAGTTTTCCATTACCAGATATACCACAAATGGTGGAATCAATTGCAGTCATGATAGAGTCACTTCACTTGATGGATATAAAGGGTATAATCAAATATCACTCGTAGAAGAAGATCAAGAACATCTTTGCCTTTTTTGCTCCAAGGGGTTTGTATTGTTATGTGAAGATGCCATTTGGTTTGCGGAATGCGGGTGCTACATATCAACGTATGGTTGAAAAAGTGTTCGCGAAGTGGATACATAAAACTTTGGAGGTATATGTAGATGATATGTTGATAAAAATCAAGGAAGCTAAAGACCACGTGCAAGATTTGAAGGAAATATTTGAGCAAATGAGAAAGTTCAACATCAAATTAAATCCTGAGAAATGTATAATTGGGGTTTCGTCTGGAAAGTTCTTGGGATACATAGTATCAAAGGAGGGAATACAAGTTGATCTAGAAAAGGTCCAAGTAGTTCGTAAACATGCCAACACCTGCAACGGTAAAAGAATTACAAAAGCTAAATGGACTCTTGGCTTCACTTGGAAGATTTATTTCGCGAATGTCAGATAAGTGCAAGCATTTTTTCAACATACTTAAGAAGGGAGCAAAATTCAAGTGGACTGATGAATGTGAAAAATCTTTTCAAGGAATCAAAGAATACCTCGCAAATACATCTATACTACGAAACCGAGAGAGACAAAGAATTATTGGTATACCTCGCAACAACTCCATATGCTCTAAGTGCGGTTACATTGCAGAGATTTGAGGAGTAGAAAGGCCCATTTACTACATTAGTAAAACCTTTAATGCAGCAGAGAAGAATTATTCTAAAATGGAGAAGTTAATCTTAGCCCTGGTTTATGCATCATTCAAGTTAAGAATATACTTTCAAGCACATGTGATAAAAGTGGTAACCAAAGTCCCAATTGAATCAATCATAAAGAACACAAAAAGGTCAGGAAGAATAGAAAGGTGGAATGCACAAGTAAACCATTACAAGATAAAATACGAAGTATTGTCATCGCAAAAATCACAAGTCGTCGCAGATTTTTTGGAAGAATTTCCTTTGGAAGAAGATGAAGCAGTAGAGGAAATGATGGATGTTGAAGAAGAATTTGGAAATCCAAAAGACTTGTTAACAGAACCGGATAGATGGGAAATTCTAGTGGACGGATCATCCAATAGTGAGGGAAATGGAATTGGAGTCATGTTGATTTCACCGAGGAGAAAGAACAACATTCTCATTCGTACTAGAATTTGCATCCACGAACAATGAAACAGTATCGAAGTTGTAGTGCATGCATTAAAGATCGCAATAGAAAAGAAGCTTGAAAGTATAAGGATAACAAGTGATTCACGAGTTAGTGATTTGTCAAATTAAAGGGAATATACCACAAATGAATCTTCTTTGAAGAAATACAAGAAACTCGTTGAGGAATTATCTGCGAAGATACCAAAATTAAAATGGAGACATATATCTAGAAAATATAACCGTCTCATGAGATGCTTTTGCATTTATTCCAAGCATGATGACAAATCCAAATACAAGAAATATCCAAATACGAGACAATTCAACACCCATCGTGGACAAAGAGAAAGAAATTGAGGAAGGCATTGCGATGGAAGTAGAAAGAGAGTTATCAAACAACATCGCGAGATTGGAGAAAAGAAATTCATGCATATCTCGCAACAGGAGAAATATCCGAGGAACAGACTAGAAGCACATAAATTAAAGAGTCGTGCAACAAACTATGAGTTGCGAGAAGGAATTTTATATAGAAAATCTTTCAATGGACCACCTCTCGGGTGCTTAACTCGCGAAGAAGGAGAAAAAATATTGAAGATGTTACATGGAGGAGAAGGCGGCAATCATAGTGGGGGAAGATCTCTAGCATATAGAGCAAAGATACAAGGATATTACTGGCCTTATATGCATACGGACGCAAAATTGTTCGTATGAAGATGCAAGGAATGTCAACGACATGGTAAAAGAATTCATGCACCGGGGCCACATTAACTTCTTCAACAAGTGCTGGCCTTTTGGTAAATGGGGGTTGGATATTGTTGGACCATTTATACGGATCTGGACAAAGGCGATACTTGATAGTTGCAACAGTTATTTCACGAAGCTCGCGAAGTAAAAGCGATATAGCATATTCGTGATAAAGATGTTTTTACATTCATATTTGAGAACCTCATTTGCAGGTGCGGGGTTCCAGCACAACTAGTATCGATAATGGAAAACAATTTGAGGGGCGAGAACATAGAGATGTTACTCGGTGCTTTTAGGATAAAATGTGGGAAGTCAACCCCGTTATATCCACAAGCTAATGGACAAGCGAAGCAACAAATAAAACAATCGCAGATACAATCAAAAACAAATTAGAAGGAAATCTCAAAGGATGGTGCGAGCAAGTACCTAGCGCAGTTTGGGCATACAATACAACTAGAAGAGAAGCAAGCTGGAATGTCTCCTTATTGTCTAACATATGGAGTAGAAGCGATATTACCCACGAGAGGTTGTAATTCCGACAACAAAGAAAGAAGCTTGGGAAAGAAATTTAAGTGCGGGAGTAATATTAAGTGAATTGGATGATTTGGAAGAAAAAAGAGAAAAG
The DNA here is from genome assembly GCA_023529315.1 of Papaver bracteatum. Lineage (NCBI taxonomy): Eukaryota > Viridiplantae > Streptophyta > Magnoliopsida > Ranunculales > Papaveraceae > Papaver > Papaver bracteatum. The sequence goes on along the minus strand of JAJJWX010002797.1, from coordinate 846,395 downwards.
GTGTTGCACCATATGAAGATTTATCGAACGATTAGCTCGAGAATACAACAAGAGAGTCATTGAACGTGAATATAAACCAGGTGATTTGGTCATGCGAGAAACACCTCCATATCAAAAAGAAAATGGAGGAAAATTAGCACCAAAATGGGATGGACCATATGTTATTAAAGAAGTTGTAGGAAGCGGAGCTTAGCGGTGATGGATCCGAAGGGAGAGACATGGGTTTGAGGCTTGGTAGACCTTGGAACAGACTATATTTGAAAAGGTATTATCCATAAAACTCATGAAATTTTTTACGAATATTGTTTGCTCGCAGGAAATTGGGAAAAGTTACGAGTTTCAAAATTTATATTGCGATTAAACTTTCATTAATTTGCGAATAAAAGACCGCAATCTGTGATCGGCCTCCAAAAAAGAAAGAGAGCCGAAAAATTTTATACGGGCAAACCTTTGTGGCGTACACCCTAGTTCGCGAAGCTATATTTCGTAAGAGGCAAAGTCCTAAAGTACGTCATTTAAGGGGTACCTATAAACGTGGCTAAGGGTAACCGAACACCACCAAGGGCCCTTAGTACATGGTAAAAATTTAGGGGTACAACCCAATAATGGGGTACCTATCCGGGTTAGACACCTTGGATTCTCACCTAATCTAGCGACATTACGCAATATAAAATGCGGTGTAAGAGGATTTAGGTTGGGCGACTAAGGCATCTTGTCTTTCCCAAGAAGTGCGAAAACGATCAAGGCGCCGAGGTACACGGTTGAGTCAAGAGTGCTTGGGTGAGGTTGAACCACATCTGCCATTTTTGACAAGTCTTGGCAAATGATGCACTTGGCCCAAAGATACCCCATAGGGTGCAACCTCGTAACTATAATCCCTATAGGCAAAAAGGATAAGAGGTTGCGATCAAAAGCTGGTTGTTGGCAGAACCGGATGGGAAGATCTAACCTTGTATGGTCGATGTACGCTTCCTTGAAGGGGAAACCAGGGGGAAGATAAAGGGCAGCACCCTCCATTAGGGAGCTGATACGTGCTATAAGACGCAAATGTCACGAGGCTTCTTGTTTGCGAAAACATAAAGGCTTGTCATATTTGTGCAACAAATGAAGTTCTGCGAGCATTCTAAAAAAAAAAAAAAAAAAAAAAAAAAAGGAAAACATACAAAAAGAACTCGCAGAATGAAACAAAGAAGTTAAGATGAGATCAATGGGTTATTACATGAAAGTGTAAAAACGTCCTGCGATTTCATCGCAAGACGATAATGTCACGAGGTTGTATGTTCGCAAGAATGTTCAGGCTTGTCATATTATTGCAAATACAAAAATTTACTACAAAAGAGGTGGCAAAATAAGACCTTTACTTAGGAAGGCATGATAAGACCACAAAAATTAATGAAATTCATTTCATCAACATCATTGAAAAAATTATACAAGTATATACATTATGAAGATCTGAAAAAAGACAACTTATTCGATATCATTGAAGAAATTTTACAAGAATATACATTATGAAGTTTTGAAGAGAAGACAGCTCTGTCAATATCATTGAAGAATTTTTTCAAGAAGTCCTATCAAAGAAGACAACATCATTGAAGAATTTTAACGAAGACTTAACAAAAAATGCGATTTTGATAGTAATCAAATACAGATAAGTTCATATTCGTAAAAGTTTACGAGAATTACATACTTCTTATACTTCTCCATATATTGAATATTTCTCCAAAAGTCGAATACTTCTTATAATTCTTCAAGAATATCTCATATTTATTATATTTCTTCAACGGATATTTCATTTGGTGAAGGTTAAGTAATCATCATACTTCGTCATATGTTACATAATTATTCACATATTGAATATTTCTTACATCTCCTCATTTGGTGAATTGAGTACTTCTAATACTTCTTATATCTCCTCATTTGGTGAATTGAGTACTTCTAATACTTCTTATATCTCTTCATTTGGTAGATCTATTTCTAATACTTCTTATATCTTTTCATTTGACGATTTAGTACTTCTAATACTTCTTCAAAGGTATTGTATATGTAGTATACTTATTAAGGATATTTCATATATTTTATTTCTTATACTTAAAAGGGAGGATTTCTTATTTACAATCGTAACAAGTTGAAACTTCGTAAGATAAATTGAGGCCAGATATTCTAATACTTCCAACAACGTTTAATCATTTAAAGAGAAATAATAGGGGGAAAAGGAGATACTAAGCTTTATCTGTGAGTTACATATTATTTCTCTTTATATGATCAAATGGGGCAAAATAAGGAAAACATTTAATTAAAGAAAGGATAAATTATCTTCGCAAAATATCGGATATACTTATTAACTAAGGTTAAATCATCTTCGCAAAATATCAGATGTACTTCTTAAAAAACAAATTGTTTGCAAAAAGAAAACCAACAATAACTAAGGTAATGAATTCAAAAGAAAGGAGGACAGGAGAGTCAATGATAAATTGAAAAAAGAATGTTATCATGCTTCATCAACACTCTGTCTTTGGATCTTTAAGATGAGTAGGGTCATTAGCGACCTTCGACTTTTGCGAGATATCATCCTTTGAAGAATATGCAACAGAACATCTCCTTGAGGAATAGATTCTTTCTCGTCATCAAGATCTTCATCATCACTCTCATAATCGAAATCACTATCGGGCTCACGAGCAACTTCATCGTCGGATATTTTCGGAGGAGTAATTTTCACGGGAGGCAAGGCTCTTGATAAGAGAATGTTATTCGTAAAGACTTGAGCTTTCAGATGACTTTCACGAAGTATAGCTTTTTGATGGTTGGTATCTTCGATATCTTTGGAATAAGAAAGATAGCTGAATCTCCGAGTAGCACGGTCACGAGAGTTGATTAAGCGGGTAGAAAGCAAAGCATTTTTCTTACGAAGCTCAGAACATGAGGCTTCTAATCCAGCTTTCGCATTACGAAGGTTGTTCTCAGATTTTGCAAATAAAACAAAATTCAAAGGATAAAATTTGCGAATAACGAAATTTAAAGATATACGAGAGGCGAGTCAAATTTTAATGACTACCTTCTCTTTGCGAAGTAAGAGATTGAGTTAAAGATAGACAACAGTTCTTCATCGATTCATCGCATTATCAAAACCATCACCAACTAATCCTTTAAGTCGAGATTGAAGCTTTTGATCTTTAGAAAGGAGAAAATTTTTATCCTTCGCAAGTTTGGCATTAAGACTTTTTAATGACGAATAATCTTCTTCAAGTTGATTCTTCTTAGCACTCAAGACTATATTCTTATTAATAAGGGAATTCTTCTCAATAACAAAAGAATTTCTTTCAAAGATCTGAAGACTTCTTTAATTCCTCAAGTTCACCTTTCAACAAAGAAAGAAGATTTTCTTGATCGCAACATTTATTCTAAAGTCTTTAATTCTTGCGAAGAAACAATCATTGTATTCAAAAACGAACATTTCTCTTGATAAGGTTTTGTTCTCTTCTAATAAGGTTTCTATTCTCAAATTAGCTTTAGTTAAGGAAGAAAAAAGTTGAGATATGTCATCATTCAAAAAATTTCGATCATATATTAGTTGAGTATTCTCTTGAAAAAGAGCGTCAGAGTTGTCAAGAGCACACGAGTAAAGATTAGATAAATGGGAGAATTGGTTTGAGAGGCTTTCATGCTTGGTTCGATATTATTCATTTGCATCGATTCATGGTGAAGTACCAATCTTCTACATTTCTAGATGGATTCTATAAAGGGGAATGGGTTTTAATGGATGTTTCAAGCATATGAAGAATATAAGTAAATAAAAGGGAAAATATGAAGATAAGCAATCATACCTTTCAATTCATCATTTCTTTTGCGAAGAATCGCGTAGTCGAGAGAATCATTTTGAAGATGATAATTTTCTTTACGGAGATCCTCGCATTCTGCTTGAGAAGATTTCAAAGATTGGCGAAGCAATTCAATTTCTTTTTCCAAGGATTGACGTGAAGAAGAAATGTCTGGATTGACGAAATTATTTAGAACTTCGAAAAACTCATATTGCGAACGAACATTAGTAGACTTCGCAGTATTGGTCAAAATCTCAGATAACATTCGGAAAGTTGAATAAATTCCATCTCGAATTTCCTGAGGAAGAGGAGAAGAATTTGAAGGAATAAGAGCAAGCTGCAAATTATTTGGAGAAGTAGCACTCAAAGGATTTGGGGACAAGATAGGTTTTTCAAGAGAAGAAGTTGAAGAAATATTTTGCGAGGGTTGTTTTTCAAGAGAAGAAGTTGAAGGAATATTTTGCGAGGGTTGATCTTGAAGAAGTGTTGATAAATTGACACTGATGGGAGATTGAAAGGTAGGTAATGGAGTAGAGACAGGAGTGTGTGAAGAAGCATTTTCACGAGGAGGAGAGGAAAATTCCTTATCAATTTCGGGAAGGAAATCATCAATCGGAATTAATGGTGTGGGTTTAGTTATTCGAGATCTCTTACCGGGGTTTGGTTTTTCGCCAACTGTGAATCAAAATGTAGATTAAAAACGAGGCAACAATATATTGTTCGGGAAAGAAGGCAAAGTATTTTAACTACCTTTTGATTCTCGGATTTTCTTCTTCGTGGATTAGGGCTTGGATTTTTTAGTTGAGATTTCATCGAGGAGTTATTTTGCTTTGAAATAAACCAAAATCGGATAACAAATTATACGAGAAATTAAAGGAGAAAAAATGAAATGCGCGGAGATAGAAGGAAATTACCTTGGAGAACTCATGAAGATATAATAGAAGAAAAAATTGCAGAGAAAACAGTAATGGAGAGTATGAACAAAAGATAAAATTGTAGAAGTAAGAAGAAGAAAAGGAAGAGAATATAAAGGAGTTATATAAGGGAATAACTAGAAAAGGACGGTTACAAAAGACGTGTCCAAATTCTAAAATACTAAGTAACGGTTATGTTCTCACGATCATTTCTTCTTCGTAGAATTGACATGAGAAGAGGCAAGATGTAGGTACTGAATATCGCAAGATAATAGTTCACGAGTATCGTAATAAATAAAGGAGAAAAGAGTTATAAAATGATACGATGATAGAAGTAGCGCGGAGAAATATGAAGTTTTGCGAGGATGGAATAATTTTGCGAGTATGAGTTGCGATACTTCGCAATTCATATATAGCTGCATAAGTTTTACTATAAATAGGAGTTCAAATGTAAAATTCGGGAGGTTCTTTTAATGAGTGTAAGAAATTATCTTAGGAAAGAGAATAGAAAAAGTTGTAACTATTCTAGTTCCATTTTGATAATTCTATGTAATCAACTAAGAGAATTAATAAGAAAGTTATCATTCACCATCAAGAACTTCTTGAGTTTTTACTAATTCTATTGAGGGTGTATTTGTAGGTTATTCTGCAACTACAATTTGGATTTGTATCAATCTATTCAAGACACACCTTGCATGATCTAGTAGGCAGAGACTGCCAAGAACATAACAACCACACGATGTACACTTGATATATAGTTTACCCAATTATGGGATGAAACCAAGTGTTCGATTAACATACAAGTGTATTTACTTTAATTATAAAGACAAGATAAATAATACATAACTAAAGTAAATAACACGACACAGGATTTTGTTACCGAGGAAACCGAAAATGCAGAAAAAACCCTTGGAACCTAGTCAAGTTTTGAATACTCTCAAAATTAAGCCGTTATACAAAGGCTACTATCAACTTCGTATTGTTGAGACCAAGTAAACTAACTCCACATTACCCAGTTCCTTCAGTATTCCTTCGCCTATTACCAATCTGTTCAATACATGTGAATTCTAAGATAAAGTCCATTATCTGAAGTTGCATCACCCGCTATGAAGATTTCTAGCACTCGAATCCTTTGGATCGTATTCCGAAACAATAAAGGACTAATCTGTATTCGGTAACCGCTCTATCAATCTCAAGAACTAAATCAGAGATGTTTGTTGAGTTATACAAAGACTCTTCCGTTTAATCAATATAATTCCTTTGTATCAGTTTAGATCAACCAGGATCTAAATTATCGAGATAATCGAATCTTAGTTCACAACCTATCATATTTGGATCCTGAAGAGAACCAACAAATGATAGATGGTCGATCTACAAAACAAGTTATAAAATTCAATCAAAGATAAACAAACTTGTTAAATTCCAGTCAATCAAGTGTGCACGAAAATCTTCTTGTATTCAAATCTAAAATCTTCAATGTACCTGCACAAATAACTTGATTCCCCTGCGGTTGATGATGTACAAAACATAGTATATTGATAATGGATAATCACTAGCCTATCTTCATATCTAAAAATATATTTTAACTTTGATGATCCTTAATCTAGCTCAAGTGACCTTACATCAGAAGAGAAGGATCACAGAAATAAACAAACTAGTGATTATCAAGGTTCAACCACAATTAGTCAATCAAATAAATAATCAAAACTAAAATAACAATACAATTCTAGTTTCCTACCAACGATACTTCTAGACATTTGTTGATCCCACATAAGTCTTTAAATGACGCATACATAAGAGATAACACCTAATTAATATGCTCTCCTCTCCAAGTACTGCTAGTCGGTAATCCACACTAACTATAAAATAAAGTGCGTTTATTGTGGGATAAGTTTGTAAGAACAACAAACTTCACTCTTACCAAGGTAGTTTGGACACTAAGGAATTTCCATAACCAAAAATATCAAAAGATATGCAATAAATACAAATTTTTGGTTTTGTATAGTTCAAACTGTAATCCAACTAATATATAGAAATCTCTTAATGAGAAATCAATACTTTCTAGCATACAAGTATACTTTACTAATATATTCTCCAGAGATATGCTTTAATTACTAGAAAATTAAATACATATAAATTTCAAATATCAAAAGATATTTTGGTTTGGGATCTCATCTTGAGTATTAAGGAAAATAGTTGAACATTAAGAAATAAAAGTTCAGCACATGTTCAAATATTATGTCGACATTGTGAACATTCCATGTTGACCAGAACATATTCCAATACCTATGCAAATCCTAAAGTAATTGATATATCGGAAATACGTTTTATATAAAGGTTAACCTAATAGGGGTCAATCCATAAATAGCTCCTTAGGGATCAGTCATGCAACAAATCCCCAAGTAAGGATCGGTTCTACTAGATCCCCAGGACCGATTCAAGTATAGATCGTTGTTTAAGGAATCGGTCCTAGAATAAATCCTTTGATTCCTTTCAACTAAGAAACATGTTTCACAATCCTACTTCCTTAAAATCGTGTAATTAGACATAGTTGTTAGAGCACTACTCGGTCGAACTCACATGCGTTGCTATCTCAAGCATGTTTGTCAATGTTAGTGATCAAAACTATAAGTCTTGATTTCTAGTCTACTATAGCTAAGTCTCAGACTAGGATATAAAGTGTAGTTAAGATCAAGAACTCCATGGTGATTATCATATAAGACGAATGACAACTCAAGAAACTGGTGGAACTTCATCGACTAAAAGGTATGTGGGGACTTGAACTTATCTATCACTCAAAAGTATATCTACTCTATCTCCTATCTTGAGACAAAAGTCGTTTTGCTATATAGACTTTGATTATACACATTTGCTATTTCGATCCGAGTTTATCTCGCTTATTTATTTTCCAAAAGATCTGTTGGTAAGATTTCTTTTTGGCCAAGTTCATCTTTACCTAGTGACGAAAGTCATGTTATGTTTCAATTACTTGAAAATGTCTTTGACGAAAAATTGGTTGTGAATAACAACTATATAACGTCCTCTAAGAATGTTTCAATGATTTAAATGAGAGTTTAGATTATATAATCATTGTTGGATATAAGCATTGTGTGGAAACACATACATGTATAAGTCCTTATTCCTTGAACCGAAGTATGCGTGCTTTGCTTCTCAGGAAAACCGGAACAGAGTCCGCATACCCAGTCCGGGTACTGTCGGAGATTCTCTTCCCGAGAAAATCTGTTGGAGTTTGTAAACTTTTACAAACTTATTTCGAGTACTTAAGTCCGTGTACTTAGGTTGGTTATTTTCTAAAAATGATTATTCATGAACTTATACTTATATTAACTAAGGAATTCAAGTTTGCAAACCGTGGCTATAAAGTTCATGAATCGATTCGAGTGAATCGAATCATTTTTGCTTCGATTATGTCTTGTATACTTTTATAAGATCTAAGCAATTGAAAAACTCTCTAACTAGTTCATTTGAGTCATTTGAACTAGTTATGGTAAAGAAAAATATGGTTAATATGGAAGTGATCATATGGCTAACCATTTGGTTAACTACTGTTGAACCAACGAATGTACATGTTTGGATATGGTTACACAAACCTAAAATGTGCATTTTATTTGTGTATAACAAGCTAATTTTTTGATCTAACTATTGAAAGATATTAGCTTGAATCTAATTAGGTTTTCATCTAACGGTGAATATTGAATGCTTTGTTACTAAGCTAATATTGATTGCAAACCCTGATTTGAAAGACTATGTAAGGGCGAACTCTAGCAACTGGGAAACCTAATCCCCACACCTCCTATGTGATACTAGTTGTATTAGCTAAATTTGATTCTCCTTTAACCTTAGGTTTCTACCGAGACCCTATAGGTTAACGACTTAAAGACTTCCTTGAGATTGTGAAGCCAGGACGATACTAGTTTCTTGTAATTGTATGATCTAATCTTGCTATTTATATCGTATTTAGTACAATCGTAATAATTGGCTCGAGATTGATATCTCCGATAGGCAAGATATAAAAGTAATCACAAACATCTTCGTATCATCGTTTGTGATTCCACAATATCTTATTTCGCCGCGTCGATTAAGATTATTGTGAGTTGGTTGATAATACTAGGATGTTCTTCGGGAATATAAATCTGGGTTATCAATTGGTTCATGTTCACCTTGATTTATCAAAATATAGAACAAAAATCGTAGGTATTTCTGTGGAAGACATATTTATCTATTACCGTAAAATTTTCTGTGTGATACAAATTTGTTTATTAAAGTCTTCGACTTTGGGTCGTAACAACTCTTAGTTGTGGGTGAGATCAGCTAAGGGAATCAAGTGCATAATATCATGCTGGGATCAGAGACGTAAGGAGCGCAACTGTGGCTTGGCTCAGTGTGAGATTGATTGCGGTTCAACTACAGTCCAGACCGAAGTTACTTTGTAGTAGGCTAGTGTCTGTAGCGGCTTAATACAATGTGTGTTCAATCTGGACTAGGTCCCTGGGTTTTTTTACATTTGCGGTTTCCTCGATAACAAAACTTCTGGTGTCTGTGTTATTTCTTTTCCGCATTATATTTTGTTATATAATTGTAATATCACAGGTTGTGCGTTGTATCGATCAATTGTGAAATCCAACCTTTGGTTGTTGATTAGAAATTGATTGATCCTTGAACATTGGTCTTTGGTACCGTTCAAGTGTTTTCGCTTTTATTCAATTTGACTCGCATATTTGTATTTTCTTGAGTAAGAATTGAATCGATAAAGAGAGATATAACTCTTTGATATACTTTATTAAGATTGAGTCTGGTTGATTCTCTTGAAAGTATATTGGAGTTAGTCCATACAGATTTCTAATCGAAATATTAGGTGTAGATATTAGACCCCCGCTTTTTCAATTGGTATCAGATCAGGCAAACACGTTTAATACCTTATAAGTTTGTGTTTGTTGCGATCTGAATCTATGGACAGAAATTATATCTCCATAAACATACCACCAGTCTTCGATGGCTCAAACTACCTATAATAGAAAATTGATATGCGTGATTTTCAAACATGGGCACATGTTGTTAATGGCTATGATCCTCCGGTTAATACAGAAGTCGATGTATCTATATTGAAGGATATTGGTAGATATAGTCCATAAGGAATTCTTGCTGCAAAGCAAAATTCTGACGGCTTGATTTCCATCATACATGCCATTACCCCAGACCTTAAGCACTATGTGACAACGTTCACTAAGTCCAAAGAAGCCTGGGATATCTTAGAAACCGTATTTCAAGGTAATACTAGTGAGAAAGAAGATCGGCTTCAAAATCTAAATTCTGATTGGGAGAACCTTCATATGGCAGATAAAGAAACATTTGATGAGTTTAATCACAAAGTTTTTGAAAATTTTAATACATCTTTTGCATTGGGTAAGACCATTCCTAAAAAGGACATTGTGATGAAAATTCTCAGATTGCTGCCATCTAGATACGATTCTAAGAAGCATGCCATAGTCGAAGGAAATAATCTCGCAACATTTTCTAGAAATACTCTGGTTGGGAAGCTAAAGATATTTAATCATGAGCATACATCCAAGTCAAGTAAGGATGTTGCTTTCAAAGTACTAAAGAATACTAAATTACTTGATAAAAGTAAAAGTGTTTTCATCTCTGAAGATGATCTTTCTGAGGCTGATTCATCAGATGAAGATTTTGAAAAGTTAGTCTCATTGATCATAAGACAGTTTAGGGATCTTATTTTTAAGAAAAGTAAACGGTTCTCCAGAGATAAATCCAAGTCATCAGATAAACCCCATAATCGTGTTCCTCCTAATAATAGGGATAATGATGCAATTGATGATGAGGATATGCCTTAGTGCTTTAAGTGTAAAGGTTTTGGCCATTTTGCAAATGAGTGTCTAAATTGAAAGAAATACACTGAGAACAAAGCTATTGCTGCAACTCTTGATGAAATGTCTGACAACTATGATTCTAATGAAGACGATAAATCAAGCGTTGCACTTCTTTGTGAAAATATTTATTTGATAATTGTAGCAATACACACATCAATCTCGATATTCTTCCAGAAGAAAACTCAACCAATCTGGAAGATAAACTTGACCCCTTCTTTGGAAACTATGTGTATGATGTTTCAGGTTCCACTATGTGTCTAGCTACTTGCACATCTCAGATACCTGAATTATATTCAAGATTGACGTGCTCATATTGTTCACTCAAGGGTCATGAACTATCAAAGTGTTACAAGTACAAACAAAAATTGAGGCATGTCAACAAACTTCAACGAAGAGAAAATCGATTAGCAAGCAAGCTCAAACTTGCTCAGAAGACCGCTGAGGCATGTAAGATTTTATCTTCGTCTAAGAAGTTAGTTTCCAAGGACAAAACAAGACCATTAGAGAAGAAAGTATGGTCAAATCATTTTGATAGATAGAGGTCTATGGATTCCTCTCAAGAGGAACATGGTGGAAAAATTATTGTTCACCGCAACACAAGTTGATTGTGTTAATTTGTAGGTCTTGTCTCATGTTCCTGATAAAAAAGATACAAGTTTGTGCACCTCTTAGGCTTTAAGAAAAGTTTTGTACTCATCTTTTCTTAGTTTTGTTTTTGTCTATCAATAAAGGAGAGTTATTCTCGACAATTCTACTCTCTCTAGGGTTCAGAGTTGTGCGTGCACGAACCTCTTAAAGGTTTTGTAACCATACATTCCTTTATCCTTCCCTGAAACTTCTTTTATCTTAAGACTACTTATTGAGATTGTGATTTCCTCTCAAAAACCCATATGTTTATGGATACTCCAAGCTTCATGTATTCTGATGGAAAAGATGTTAATATTATTTCCAAGCCATCAATAATGAAGTAAAAAGAGAAATCTCCGTTATCCACGACATTGAAAAGAAAAAGAAGGAATGTTAGGAAGCCTAGAGTTGTTCCTTCAAATTCTCAGAAGTTTTCTAATATTCTTGAAGTGTTGAAGGAGATGCAAAAGGAGATTCAGAAAATAAAGGCTTTTGTGTTTAAGAGTCATGAGATTCATAAGGCCCTGGTTCGACATCAGTCAAGAAGGTTTATTGATATTAAATCCTATCTTCATGAACCTTATGTCCCAATGACTGTTGACGACAAGGAGTTCAGGGACGATAAAGAATTCTTCAAAAGTCTTAACACGTAGTAAATCTTCTATGAAGAATTTTATTTTCTTATTTTGATTAGAAGAATAATTAGAGTTTGGAATATACATTATTGTGATTACACATAGATATGTCCAACGTTTTCATCTTCATGTTTTTAGGTTTATTTGCTTAAATTCTAAAAAATTGTTTGGAAGATGATTTTTGCAGTATTAATCTTTATGGTCTTATATATTGCAATTTGTTATGGGATATGTGTGTTTGCGTCCGTGAACTATGATTTTCCCATACCTTGTCAAAATTTAAGTCTTTCGTATGTCGATATGAATGTATTGATAAAAGAATGAGTGAACTTTTGACATTAAAAAAGTTTGAAGCCTATTATGTCATTATGAAAATATTTATGGAAGATAGGATAAACTTTTGTTTACATGGATTATGTCTATTGTATGTCATTGTGCAAATAGTGATGGAAAATGGAATGAATCCTTGTCTATTCCGCAGTATTGATATTCCCCGATCCATATTTTATACTGTGAGGCTCCGTAAGTTCTCTTATGTCGAGTAATTCCGATTAGATTAATTATGGGTTCTCTTGTGGTTAATCTAATTGAGTATGTTTGGATTCAAATTCATATTCGTATGTGATTTGTTATGTCCAAAGAAATCCTTCTTTTCTTATGAAATTAAGGCCGCTCTTGTTGTTCTTTCGGGAATGACATATAATGGGGAAGAGTTCTAAATTGAACTTGTGCTTAATTGCCAAATCCTTGTGGGGAGTGCGGCTGTGGAATATTATAGGAGTTATCTTGTATCTTTATAAACTACTTGATGAAAGCATTTAGCTTCGGCTATATTATTGCATTTAAAAAGTTGATATGTACTTTCTTTTGGTCATGAAATGTCTCTATGGAAATTTTCATTAGGATCCCGTTTTCGTACCTTTGCCAATTTTATTTACAAAAAATGGGAGAATTAATGTGTAGTTCACACTACAAATACATATGGTTTTCGGATCATTTTGTAAGGGGGAGTGGTTTCCATGTGAGATGGAGTATTGACTAAGGGGGAGTGATACATATCACCATAGTATTGTTGTCAAAGTTGTGATACAATTGAACTTTGATGCTGTATAATAATACTATGACATTGTATAACAATGATTGAGAATTCTTGTTTTCTCATTTTTATAGATACGGATTTTCAACAATGATGATGCTAAACTTACAACCTTTGGAATCATTGGAGTACTTGGAAGTGACGAAGAATTCGAGTAATGTTGAAGATTAGGCGTGCGGAAGAAGAGCTACAAAAGTTTATTTATCTATTTTTGTATTCCATATGTATTGATAGTTTTGTCACTAAAATTGACAAAGGGGGATATTGTTAGAGCACTGCTCGGTCGAACTCGTATGCGTTGCTATCTCAAGCATGTCTGTCAATATTAATGATTAAAACTATAAGTTTTGATTTCTAGTCTACTATAGATAAGTCTCGGACTAGGATAGAAAGTGTAGTTGAGCTCAATAACTCCATGAATATCATCATACAAGACGAATGACTACTCAAGGAACTGGTGGAACTGCATCGACTAAAAGGTATGTGGAGACTTGAACTTATCTATCACTCAAAAGTCTATCTACTCTATCTCTTATCTTGAGACAAAAGTCGTTTTGCTATATAGACTTTGATTATACACATTTGCTATTTCGAGCCGAGTTTATCTCGCTTATCTATTTCTCGAAATATGTGTTGGTAAGCTTTCGCTTTGGCCAAGTTCATCTTTACCTAGTGACGAAATATATGTTAGGTTTCAATTACTTGAAAATGGCTTTGACGAAAAATGGTTTGTGAATAACAACTATATAGCATCCTCTAAGAATGTTTTAATCATTGAAATGAGAGTTTAGATTATATAACCATTGTTGGATATAAGCATTGTGTGGAAACACATACATGTATAAGTCCTTATTCCTTGAACCAAAGTATGCATACTTCACTGCTTAGGAAAACCGGAACAGAGTCCGCGAACCCAGTACGCGTCCTGTTGGAGGTTCTCTTCCCGAGAAAATCTGCTGGAGTTTGTAAACGTTTACAAACTTATTCCGGGTACTTAAGTCCGCGTACCTAGTCCGCGTACTTAGGTTGGTTATTTTCTAAAAATGATTATTCGTGTACTTATACTTATATTAACTAAGGAATGCAAGTTTGCAAACCGTGGCTATAAAGTTCATGAATCGATTCGAGTGAATCAAATCGTTTTTGCTTCGATTGTGTTTTGTAAACTTTTATAAGATCTAAGCAATTGAGCAACTCTCTAACTATTTCATTTGAGTTATTTGAACTAGTTATGGTAAAGAAGAATATGGTTAATATGGAAGTGATCATATGGCTAACCATTTGGTTAACTACTGTTGAACCAACAAATGTACATGTTTGGGTACGGTTACACAAACCTAAAACGTGCATTTCATTTGTGTGTAACAAGCTAAGTTTTCGATATAACAGTTGAAAGATATTAGCTTGAATCTAATAAGGTTTTCATCTAACGGTGAATATTGAATGCTTTGTTACTAAGCTAACATTGATTGCAAACCCTGATTTGAAAGACTATATAAGGGAGAACTCTAGCTACTGGGAAACATAATCCCCACACCTCTTATGTGATACTAGTTGTATTAGCTAGAGTCGATTCTCCTTTAACCTTAGGTTTATACCGAGTCCCTGTAGGTTAATGACTTAAAGACTTCATTGGGATTGTGAAGCCATACCGATACTAATTTCTTTTAGTTGTGTGATCTGATCTTGATGTTTCTATCGTATTGAGTACAATCATAACGATTGGCTTGAAACTGATATATCCAATAGGAAAGATATAAAAGTAATCACAAACATCTTCGTCTCATCATTTGTGATTCCACAATAACTTCTTTCGCTGCATATAAGTCTAACAGTGAATATTGAATGCTTTGTTACTAAGCTAACATTGATTGCAAACCCTGATTTGAAAGACTATATAATGGAGAACTCTAGTAACTAGGAAACCTAATCGCCACAGTAAGAAAGATTATTGTGAGGTGATTGATAATACTAGGCTATTCTTTGGGAATATAAGTCTGGGTTATCAATTGGTTCATGTTCACCTTGATTTATCAAAAGACGGAACAAAACTCGTAGGTATTTCTGTGGGAGACAGATTTATCTATTATCATAGACTTTTTTATGTGATACAGATTTATTTATTAAAGTCTTCGACTTTGGGTAGTATCAACTTTTAGTTGTGGGTAATATCAGCTAATGGAATCAAGTGCATAGTATCCTGCTGGGATCAGAGACGTAAGGAGCGCGACTGTTGATAAGCACCTAAAATACATCTTTTGAATGTTAATTCCCTTTGCTTTCTTGGTTATTTTCTCGTGTATTTTTGTATATTACGCTTCTTTTACATTTTATAGGTACTTTGGAGACATTCGGAGCAAAAGAAGAAGAAAGCGTCTATTTGGAGCATAAAGGGCAGAATCGTCAATTCACATGCGAGTGTAGCTGGAACCATCTAAGATTTCGCAAGAAGGAGTGATGAACTGTCGGTTTTCTGAGACTGACATGCCAATTGAGTCACGAGCTAGGTGGACTACACATGCTTGTTTGAAGGTAGTCATGGGCTTAGCACTGGAGGGGCTCACTTGTACCAGCTGAAGGACTGGATCTCACCACCAAGGCACTGCACATGTGCAGATGAAGAAGATAAAAATTAGGTCTCAATAGAGACCCAAATTGAGCAGAGATGTATTATTTTCTTTTGTCACTAGCTAGCAAATAAAGAAGGGGATCTGTTTGTTGTTGCCGCACCGTCGACCTAGCCAAGTAGCGGCGTTATAGATGTTCACCATGGGCCAAGACCCCTACCTGAAACCGAGAAGAAGAAAGAAGTGGACACCAGTGGTCGAAATCAGTCATGAAAACAACAGGAGGTTGTGGTTCTCTTGTTTTATGAGAAAACAGGTTTTGATGGTGATTGTTGTCATTCGAATTTAGAGCTAAAGAAGGAGTGGGATTTCAGAAGTGCAATGAGGTTTAGTAGAATATGTTTTATTCGAATTTGATTTTGGCAGGAGAGTAGATGAGTTTTAGAAGGGCATTGAATGAATTCTGCTGTGGTGATAACAACATAAACACTCAAGCTGCTGCCTTTGATATACGATGATGAATGATGCGATTAAAGGATGTTTTTGAGATTATGAATGTGTGTGATTAAATGTGTGATAGTCCATTTCGAATTGCAGGGATTGGAGAGCTCATATAATAGCAAAATGTTCTAGCTCTCAGTTACAAGTTTCAGGCACATGATATGCTTATAGAAAGGCCTCAGTGAACCTGTTGTCAACCAAGTCCTCACCGCCGGCTAACCAAAGTCCAGTGGATCGCAAGTTCAGCTGAGAGAGATGTTTGAGCTCGAGAACAAGCTAGGACATGGACATGGTTTAAGGTTGCGTACAAATTGTGATGGGTGTTGGGTATTGTAAGTAGCTGCGAAGATGGGTTCTGATGGAGGAGACACAGCTGGTGCTGTTGAACTCGAACACAGAGTCACGGATGAGACGATAGAGCTGGGAGCAGTAATGGTGTCGTCGGAGGAGTTTCAAGACTACTCGAACCAGGGAGAAGATAATGGTACTGCAGTGGTGATGAGAATGGTAATGGAGTTATAAGGGAGTTTTTCCTGTGAACTGAAATGGGTTTTGTGGTGCTGCCTGAAGTTGGATGGAAAGAAGTGATCAATTGGTTGTGACAGAATGGCTCAAAATGAGATTGACCTGGTTCTGAATCTGTGTTGCAATTGAGAAGGAATCTGTTGGCTGAATTGGTGGAATAGGTACTGGTGGATGTTGTTGTTGGTTATTGCGCAAATGGGTTTGAGGAGTTGAACTGAATTACAGGGATTTTGGCAGCAAGGTGATTGCAGTTACAAGATGTAGTGATGCTGAGAAGATTGAGTTATATGTCTCGTTCTGGTATCGTGAGCAGAAAGTGGCAAGTGATGCTGCTGGACTAGAGCTGTGACTGCAATGGATTGGAAGTTGCAAGTGTAGCAGCTGGAGATGGAGCTATGTTGCAGGTGGTTGGCCAGTACTGATTGAGCTGCAGTTGCACAGTGTAGAACAAGGCCGTGAAGGAGGCTGAAATGATATTGAGGTGCAGGGCAGGTCTGAATGCAAGAGAAGTCAGGGAAGAAGATGAGTACATGGAGTTGCAGCTGCAGAGATGAAAATGGGAGCTGTACTGGCTGTGTGTGCTGGTTGTGACTTAAGATATAGGTGTAGGTTGATGCTGAGATGCTGTGACAATGGCTAAGTGGTTATATGGGATGCAGAGAATGGATTGGTTGGAACTCGCAGAATGGCAAGGGTTAGATGCTGCAGAAAACAGTACGAAAAGCGAGCGGAAATGGCGCACCGGTGATACTAGTTCCGGTTGTCGGATTTCGGAACTTGAAGCATGAATTGCAATATTTTAATGAATCGTGAAGGGGGTATGTGTTGGATACAAGATTTGGCCGCGGCACATATGAGCTACGAGTCGCGCTTTTGGGTACGTTTTCGCAAGAAACAAGGAATTGGCTAAAATGGTTTTTGTGAATGTGTGGACTGCAGAGAAGCAAAGTTGAGCTACTGGAAGTGTAGAATTGCCTAGTGATAGTACCTGATGACAAAGGCGTCCAGAGATAATTTTCCGGCGATCGGAGTCTGGTGATGACGTCAGCAATTCCGGCGACCAGTTTTGGACCCAAAATTCCAGAGACATATTTATCACACCTGGACTTGGGGGACTAGTAGATGGACGTGGACTTGAAGATTTTGAAGGCTAGACCTAATTTTGGAACAAGAAGAGCTATAAAAGAGAAGTCTTTTCTCAAAACCGATCATGTTTAGAATTATAATATCTTAGAATAATTTCTTCTACTACTTTTGTTTCTAGGGTTTGGAACATGATAGGGTTTCTA
Source organism: Papaver bracteatum (assembly GCA_023529315.1). Lineage (NCBI taxonomy): Eukaryota > Viridiplantae > Streptophyta > Magnoliopsida > Ranunculales > Papaveraceae > Papaver > Papaver bracteatum. Next base: position 828,520 of record JAJJWX010002797.1, on the reverse strand, counting down.
TTTCTTCTTTTTATGAACTCCATTAACATGAGCTAAATTTTATTATTGGTTATGGAATAGTTGGATTTCACAAAGCATGATTCTTTGATATGATAAATTAGTTTTGTCTCGTATTTATCGTTTACGATTCTCTGAAAATATAGTTACATGATTTGATTGATTGTTTTGTCAAGTTGCAAATTGGTAGAAATTCTAATCACATCTATTGCTAGTTTAGGGTTTATTATACGTAAAAGTGATATTCCTTGAATACAAGTAGCATAAATATGATTATGGTTTGTAGTGATATATTCTTATGATCATATGTGAATTATAACCTTTGTTAAATTGAATTAGTGCGTTTTCCACGTTCGATTGCTTTGATTGGCCTGATTTCATAGAACTTAATGCATCTAGGGAATTAAACTTGATTAGTGCTTTTACACGTTAGGTTGTTCTTTTAGATAGAACTCATACTCGCATCTTTTAATGTGTTTGTTGATGACAAAAGGAGATTAGCGGGATATTCTTGCGATCAAGATATTCTAGGGCTTTTGATAAAAGTTGAGATTAAAAATCAATTCTAGTTATTGTTAAAAGCATGTTAGTGAATGAAAACGAAATCCTTAACCAATATCTTTTCTATTTGATTTGTTTGCTTATTTCTTTACTTGCTTTTATTTTATTCTAGTATATAAAAATCATAAAACTCCCGGTATTTTATATAGGAAACCGAAACAACGAGACAACCTAGACCTCTCTGTGGGATCGATCCTTTCTTGCCCTTGCTATATTTATATTTTGAGTAGTAAGAAAGTGTAAATTATTTTTGACGCATACGACAACGATCAAATTTTGGCGCCCTTGCCGGGGAGGCAACGGTTGTCACTTGTTTTTGGTTTCTTATTTTTGTATTGTTTTGTTTTTAGTTTTTTTTATTTTTAGGTTTTGACATAGTTTTGAGAACTCTTGTTTCAGGTACTTATTATGGACGGAGCATATTGGAACAATGGGTACGGTTATCAACCTCAACAACATTATGACAAATATTTTCCTATGAATATTTCTTCGAGTTTGGTAGATGAGATGCAACAATTTATGGTGAGCATGGAGTCAATTTGTAGACAACCAAGCGTGGAACCAATCTCATCGACCGAAGTAAGTAATTCTACCTTTTCCTTGTCGAATGAGTTTTATCAACAAATGGAAACCTATTTTTAGAATTTGGATGGATCACTCCAAGATCTTCAAAAAGGTGTTTCCCACTTAAGACAAGGCATTGATGAATACAAAGAGAACATGCACAATTCGGCGAAAGACCAATCTTTGGGAAGTAGTAACCAATCTTATGTTAACTATGATAGTGACGAAGATGATTGTGTTGAAAAGGACCAACCTTTGGAGATATTTGATGACATTAGTGTAGTTGACTCAACTCTTGATCTTTATAATGATCAAGAACCTATTCAAAAGGTACATGAGGATGATGAAACTAATGTTTTTCAGAATTTTTCAACATGGTTTGAGTCTAATGAAGAGGAGAATGTTGAGAATGAGACCGTTATGACCAATATTGTGGAAGACCCAATTGAGCTTGCATATGATTGTAATGATGATGTTTATGTCGAGATTCCGGTTAAGGCAGAAACGGACGAAGAATGGTTGCAAAGTTTGATATAGGACCATGATATAAAAGAGGTGAATAATTCACTTGAATTTTTCAAGGATGAAGAGGATGCCGTGCTAAAAGAAATTTTGATAGGTTTGTCTAACCCTTTGCATATTGTTTCTTCTCCTTTACCTCTTATTGGTTTGAATGTATGTGCTTCGAAAACATTGTTGACTGACTTTGTTTCTCTATTTCCTCCATTAGAAAAACTTGATTCTCATACTATGCAGGTTTTGGAACAAGAAACCGTGGAAGTACCCGACTTCTATATTCTTTATGCACTTCCAAGTGTGGACAAGAATAAGTGTGGGGGAAGCTTTTATCGGTTAATAGCTTCGTTTCTATTTTATATTACTAATATTTGTGTGAAGCTAGTGTTTGCAAAACAGGTACTATGGGTGGATCCCCAACTTTTCCGATTATTGGTATATGGGGAATTCCACTTGCATGTCGGCTGACTACTTAAAACCAAGCGCTAAGTGGGAGGCAACCCACCGGTTTTGTATCTCTTATCTTTTGCTTTTGCTTTTTATTTTTGTTTTGTTTCGTTTATTTATTTATTTATTGTTTTCATATCATATTTGCATCCCCATGTTTAATTTCATTAAGTCTATAATCTATCTTAGAAGAGAATTATGATGAATACCTTTTCGTCAGAAAATTTCAGACTGCGCGTAGTTCAGTACAGAGACCATAACTGTCAGACCATTTATCAGAACACTGTGAAATTTTGAAACTGGGTAGAAAACACGTAGGTGAACAACTTTTGTGAAATGGAGTTTTTCCAAATTCCTTACCAATTTGCACAGGTTTTGCGTTTTATCTGCTGTTACGTCAGAATTCAGAACTTTCGGTTTTACACATTGAGGACAATGTGAAGTTTAAGTGTGGGGGAGCATTTATATGTTTGTATAGTTTGTTTTAGTTTGTTTTATGCCTTTAAAAAAAATCATAAAAATAGAAAAACCAAGAAAAAATTTGTGCTTTTTGAACTCCGAAATCTAGAAACTTGTGCCTTTAGGATGACACCATTAGTGGATGGAACCATTTTGATTGCAGGAGTTGAGGAACCAATTAACTAAAAGGGACGAACATAGCTCAGAAATCATAAATACCATGATAGTTGTTACCATATCTCGAAATATCACCATATCACGTTCTATTTTTATTTTTCCATATTTATCTATTGTTCTCTAAGTGTTTTGGTGGGTCACTAAACATCAACGTGTTATTACTGCTAGGATGAAATAGAGTGATTGAGTTGCTAAAAAAAAAAAAGGAAAAAAAGAAGGAAAAAAAAGAAAAGAAAAAAAAAGAGGCCGACCAATTAGACCAAACGGAATAAAAGACACTTGGATAAAGCAATATGTGTGTGTTCTCCCTGTCTCCGTCGCCTAAACAAGCGTGGAATGCAGGATCCAAGGGAACTATCGTGTAATCTGCTGACAAGAATCATGCGCTTGGATCCAGTTTGATCCAATCATGTTGTCTAAAAAAAAAAGGAAAAAAAAAAGTGAAAAAGTGAAAAGAAAAAGAAAGCATTATTTTGGTTGAATAAAGTCACTTCTGGTTCCCTTGTATATGCCAATGAGTTGATGTAGAATTCAAACCAGTATCTCAATCCAATAGACATAGGTTCATCTTGGCAAGACCTTCTGATGATATGGGAAACATCGATCACTTGTGAACATTCGCCAACATCTACATCTTTATCCATCTTCTTAATCTTTTCATTGTGATTGTGGTTTGTTAGTTTCCGAGTATTTTGGCTTGTTCGACTATCTAATTAAAGATTTATTTACTAATATATGAATTGAATTTGTGCAAGGTACCTCCTCCTGTAGTCACTTTGGATTCGTTCATTGATTTGTCACAAATAGACGGAGTTGGAAATATAGGTTTTGTAGGTATATCTCTAGTAAACCTTCACGAGACTATAACTCGTCCACTAGGGACACCTAGGGGTTTAAAGGCTTGTTATTTATGCTAAAATTAACCGTTTTCTCGACGACACGGAGTTGTTGTATTCTAGTTTTATTTTGTTTGCTCGAGGACTAGCAAAGATGAAGTGTGGGGGAATTTGATAAGCGCCTAAAATACATCTTTTGAATGTTAATTTCCTTTGCTTTCTTGGTTATTTTCTCGTGTATTTTTGTATATTACGCTTCTTTTACATTTTATAGGTACTTTGGAGACATTCGGAGCAAAAGAAGAAGAAATCGTCTATTTGGAGCATAAAGGGCAGAATCGTCAATTCACATGCGAGTGTAGCTGGAACCATCTAAGATTACGCAAGAAGGAGTGATGAACTATCAGTTTTCTGAGACTGACATGCCAATTGAGTCACGAGCTAGGTGGACTACACATGCTTGTTTGAAGGTAGTCATGGGCTTAGCACTGGAGGGGCTCACTTGTACCAGCTGAAGGACTGGATCTCACCACCAAGGCACCGCACATGTGCAGATGAAGAAGATAAAAATTAGGTCTCAATAGAGACCCAAATTGAGCAGAGATGTATTATTTTCTTTTGTCACTAGCTAGCAAATAAAGAAGGGGATCTGGTTGTTGTTGCCGCACCGTCGACCTATCCAAGCATCGGCGTTATAGCTGTTCACCATGGTCCAAGACCCCTACCTGAAACCGAGAAGAAGAAAGAAGCGGACACCAGTGGTCGAAATCAGTCATGAAAACAACATGAGGTTGTGGTTCTCTTGTTTTATGAGAAAAAAGGTTTTGATGGTGATTGTTTCCATTCGAATTCAAAGCTAAAGAAGGAGTGGGATTTCAGAAGTGCAATGAAGTTTAGTAGAATGAGTTTGATTCGAATTTGATTTTGGCAGGAGAGTAGATGAGTTTTAGAAGGGCATTGAATGAAGTCTGCTGTGGTGATAACAACATAAACACTCAAGCTGCTTCCTTTGATATACGATGATGAATGATGCGATTAATGGATGTTTTTGAGATTATGAATGTGTTTGATTGAATGTGTGATAGTCCATTTAGAATTGCAGGGATTGGAGAGCTCATATAACAGAAAAATGTGCTAGCTCTCAGTTACAAGTTTCAGGCACATGATATGTTTGTAAAAAGGCCTCAGTGAACCTGTTCTCAACCAAGTCCTCACCGACGGCTAACCAAAGTCCAGTGGCTCGCAAGTTCAGCTGAGAGAGATTTTTGAGCTCTAGAACAAGCTAGGACATGGACATGGTTTAAGGTTGAGTACAAATTGTGATAGGTGTTGGGTATTGTAAGCAGCTGCGCAGATGGGTTCTGATGGAGGAGACACAGTTGGTGCTGTTGAACTCGAACACAGAGTCACAGATGAGACGATAGAGCTGGGAGAAGTGATGGTGTCATCGGAGGAGTTTTAAGACTACTAGAACTAGGCTAGAGTCTGTAACGACTTAATACAGTGTGGTGTTCAAATCTGTACTTGGTCCCGGGGTTTTTCTGTATTTGCGGTTTCCTCGTTAACAAAATTTCTGGTGTTTATGTTATTTCTTTTCCGCATTATATTTTTTATATAATTGAAGTATCACAGGTTGTGTGTAGTTCAATCAAATGGTATATCCAACCTTTGGTTGTTGATTAAAATTGATTGACACTTGAGCATTGGTCTTTGGTACGGTTCAAGTTGTTTCTCATAATAACTAGGCTCACGGATTTCTATCTGTTTTATTCGCTGATTACATTGAGAAACAAAGATATAACTCTTGGATGTATTTTCCTTGATTGAGTCTGACTGTCTAGTTGATTTTCTTGGAAATATATTGGAGTTAGTCCATACAGATTTCCAAAATAAAATATTGGGTGTGGTACTTAGACCCCCGCTTTTTCGATTAGTATCAGAGCAGGCAAACACGTTTAAGACCTCATAAGTCTATGTTTGTAGCAATCTGACTCTATGGATAGTAGTGTTATCTCTGACAAACGCATCATCAGAGATAAAAGTTCTATTTCTATGAAATCTATTAAAGAGAAAGACTTGTGTATCTCATATACATATGAACATTCTGTTCCTATGAAACATGGTAGTATTGATATGTTTTACCCTGATTATCTTACTGACGAATCTGATTCTGAAGTATAAAGGGAAGCATCCCAAGAGAGCGTAGCGATTCTAAAACTTATTATAATCCAGGATGTTGAAATAAATAGGCTGAAACACAAAGTCAATACAATGGTTAGTATGGTAAAAAAACGCGATTCCCAATTACGGGTTCTTCGTGAAGAAAATGCATTAGTTTGTTCCTCACATATCTTACTCGAGGCTAAACTCAAAGAAGATTCCCTTGAAATGGAACGACTATTGAATAAACTCTATTCAAGATAAAGGTCGTTTTGTGGAGTCAATCATACCAATTACTTCTGATTATGCTGTGAAACCACCTTCAGAAGCTAATCTACAAACCCTTCCTTTTTCTAAAGATGTGATTGGTTCTTCCACTGATCATGAATTTACTACATCTCATGGAAGGAAGAAGTCTTCTAACGATGTTTCTAATGCTAAACTCTCTAATCACTCAGTTGATCAGAAAGTTTTTTTGTGAGTCAAAAGGACATGTTCAACGGAAGAGAAAACTGAAGCTGAATGACAATTACTTTGGTCGACTTAAGCACACCTTAGATTTAGTACTCAATGGTGTAACTGACATTCGGATGTCTAAGCCTATTGGTTTTAGTACTCACCTTGTGATTTCTTCTAGGAAAGTCAGTTTAATATGCTCATCGAACGTTTGAACCAATTGTAGTATCAATACAAATCGGTCAAGGAGATTCCAGAAAGGTTCTTCTCAACCTAATGTGAAGAATGATGTTAAATATATGAGAAAGGTACCAATAGGTAGAAACAACAATGGAGATATGAAGGACAACCTCAATATGATAATTGAAGGATACAAGAAGCTTATCAACAAGTTGTCAAAATCCTTCATACAAACTTCTTCTGGTAAGGATTCGAACTTAGTCTCATACTTTGATGATAGTAAGTTTTATGATACTTTCTCAAATCACAAAGGGTTTCCTCCAAAGATTAAAAGGAAAAAGATTATCAACCTTGGACAATATTCATTTGATGGGTGTAAAGCTCATACTTGTGTTGATTAATCACAAGGGTTGAATTCTTACTCACAAAAAATCCCGTTGAGTAAGATTTACTAATAATCAGGTATACTTATTGGTAAAATGCTTTCTACTTAGTTGAGCTATTTTCTTATCGTCCATAGCTAAACTATTGTCTACAGATAAGCTTTGCCTAAGTATTGTTTTTGTCTCGAGAATCTCTTCGTTCTTTTTTTTTTCTTTTTTAAAGGTTTTGTTGAAACTAAGTTGCCTGCTAATCCTGTGCTCTAAATTTTTCTCTCTGTGGAAATATAAAGTTTATAGAGCCAAAAATTGTGAAAGAAAATCTTCACGTAGATTTTTTTTTGCTATATTCGTTTTACCTTGTAAAAGGGTACATTACGGTTTTAGTTTTGTTTCTCCTTTGGGTTCGAGTTATATTTGTACAGGTACCCATGGTTTAATTGTCACGAACTATTTTTTCCGTCCTTGAGAAACCATTTTAATACCAAACTTATCGAATCACGTATGCGTACTCTAGGTTATTTTCTTTTTGTCAAGAATGTCTTCACCTTCTCACACTTGTGATTTTTCAAGAGGTTTTCTTGATAAAGGTATTGGTTTCGAGTCCAATGGGAATAAGAAAAGAACCTTAGTAGAAGTTGATAGTCAAAATCCCGATGCCTCATGATACTATGCCTATACTCATCAAGATGTTGAGAATGATGATATAGTTTCAGCCGAAGTGGTTCATGATTTTCTTAAATACTTTGAGGAAGCAAAACTGCAGATCGTTGATACTATGAAGGGTCTCGATGTGTTAAGAACTGAGTTGAAAAAGGTTTAATCTGACCTTGTTCACATGAAAACACATGTTAAAGATCTTCTCAATGAGGATATCTTCTCTAAAGAAGCAGTGGATGTTGTCAATTACAAGTTCAAAGGTTTCATGACTCATGAGGGTTCCAGAAAAGCTTTTTTATTTCAGTTCATGATCGGTTTTGATGGTTTAAAAGTCGTTTGGTCTTTTTTTTTTTAATAATAAAATATTATTAATCATCATTAACAGCAAGGAGTTTACAACCATTGGATGGAAGCCTGGCAACAAGCTGGGCTCCAATCCCTTTATTTAGAGCCATACCTATCCTATGAAAAAGAAAATATCCAATAAAAACGTTCTCATCATGACTAGCCGTATAGTTTCGCAACCTCTTCAGGAACTCCTTAGTATCACTCCTTAGTCCACCTAAAGTCGTGAAGGCAAGAACACCAAACCCCAACTTCTGACTCGTATATTTCTCCGAATACTTGGCCCTCTTTTTCGCCACTGCATTGTCCATAGCCCGACCAAGGAAAAAGTTACGCTCCCAATTGCCAGTGAAGGGGGAAACCACCGTGAAATCCAAACATATATCGTAGCCGTTATCCCAACCATACACAAGGATATCCGCAGGGCGTAGATCCAAACCATCATCCGAAAGAAGTCCCAAATCCACCTCCTTTCTCGCTAAGACACTCGCACGATAACAAATGTCTGCGAAGGTGTCACGGATTAGGTCATGCCTGTATTTGATCCCAACCCATTTCTTGCAGTGAAAGGCATGATCCCCCAAAGATATCCATCCCAACAACACAAACAAAACATAAGTCTCCATTCTCAAAGAGGGGAATCTTGAGCCTATACTGCAGAACAACACAAAACTGCCAGACCCCAATTGACTGATTAAGCCCGTCAATAGGAATTTCCAACAAGTAGTCATGAGCATGGTTAACTTTGTTACTCTGCCAGAGAGTTGCATCACGCTTCGACATGTTGAACTAAATGGGTATGTTCTTCTTCACCGCATCAAATTACTTGACTTCCAAATAACTCATAGAGTGGGGGGGGGGGATAATATCGTCAATGCGTAAAAAATAATCGCCAATACCACATACTTGTTTAAAACGTGTCAAAGCGTACTCAAAACTGGGGATTAGGCCCGACACCCCAGAGTGCCTCAAGATGGTCCCGTACTGAGATCTCGTCTGAAAACAAGAGGCTACATAACAATATTGCTTCGTGTCCTCCATAGTATACACCCCCAAGCCACCATCTTTGATAGGAAGCGTAGCTAATCTATGCTACAACAAACGAAAACCCAACCCATCTCCCGTAGCCAAGTGCCTAAGAAACTGTCTAAGAAGGTCATCAATAACCACATGCGCCTCATCCAAAAACTCAGGTTTAGTACTACGCATGGCGAAATATAACCTAGAGACAACAGAACATTTCCTTAGCAAGAGCAACTCCCCTTGCGGGTCCTTCAACTTATGCACAACTTCAATCAAGGCAATAGTCTTCTGTACCCTCTTGGCAACCATATTTCTGCAAAACTGGAGATCCTGGCTAACTGTCCCACCTAATAACTTAACACCATCATGGGAACGATGTATGTCAGGTGGGAAAACACCATCATCTAACCCTCTACTATCAACCAAAGTCCAGAAGAGCTCCGACTTAGAGATATTGAGATGCAACCCCAAGTGAACACCTTCATGCTGGATAATGTCCAAGGCCTTGCCTACCATCAAAGTATCTCCAACTATGGTTCGATCATCTAAATACCAAGCCTGAAGATCCAAGGTGCACCTCTCATATGTATGAGGGGGTGTAAATTCAAAGCAAATAACATGGGACCTAGAGGATCCCCCTATTGAACTCCCTGGGCAGAAGAGAGATTTTTATCCATATAATATATCCTAGCGGGAGACGCATAACAAAAATCCACCCACCTCGAGATCGAAGGAAAATACCATCTAACCTCTCTAATCATAGCAGACCTGCTCACCAGGTTGAAGGCATTAGACAAGTCCACCAAAAGCATAGACATGGAAGTTTTAGTTGCAGAATAACCTACAACTACACCCTCAATAGAATTAGTAAAAACTAAAGAAGTTCTTGATGATGAATAACAATTTTCTTATTAATGTTCTCAATTGATTACAAAGAAGTATCTAAATGGAATTAGAATAGTTACAACTTTCTCTATTCTCTTTCCTAAGATATTTTCTAACACTCACTCAAAGAACCCCTCGAATTTTACATTTGAACTCCTATTTATAGTAAAACTTATACAGCTGTATATGAATTGCGAAGTATCGCAACTCATACTCGCAAAATTACTCCATCCTCGCAAAACTTCATATTTCTCCGCGCTACTTATATCATCGTATCATTTTATATCTCTTTTCTCCTTTATTTATTACGATACTCGTGAACTATTATCTTGCGATATTAAGTACCTACATCTTGCCTCTTCTCATGTCAATTCTACGAAGAAGAAATGATCGTGAGAACATAACCGTTACTTAGTCTTTTAAAATTTTGACACGTCTTTTGTAACAGTTCTTTTCTAGTTATTCCCTTATATAACTCCTTTATATTCTCTTCCTTTTCTTCTTCTTATTTCCGAAATTCTATCTTCTACTCATACTCTCTATTACTGTTTTCTCTGCAATTTTTTCTTCTACTATATCTTCATGAGTTCTCCAAGGTAGTTTCCTTTTATCTCCGCGCATTTCATTTGTTCTTTCTCTTTAATTTCTGTATAATTTGTTATCTGATTTTGGTTTATTTCAGAAAAATAACTCCTCAGATGAAATCTCAACTAAAGAATCCAAGCCTTAATCCACGAAGAATAAAATCTGAGAATCAAAAGGTAGTTAAAATACTTTGCCTTCTTTCCTGAACAATATATTGTTGCCTCAGTTTTTAATCTACATTTTGATTCGCAAGTTGGCGAAAAACCAAACCCTAGTAAGAGATCTCGAATAACTAAACCCACACCATTAATTCCGATTGATTATTTCCTTCCTGAAGTTGATAAGGAATTTTCCTCTCCTCCTCGTGAAAATGCTTCTCCACACACTCCTGCCTCTACTCCATTACCTATCTTTCAATCTCCCATCAGTGTCAATTTATCAACACTTCTTCAAGATCAACCTTCACAAAATATTTCTTCAACTTATTCTCTTGAAAAACAACCCTCGCAAAATATTTCTTCAACTTCTTCTTTTGAAAAACCTGTCTTGTCCCCAAATCCTTTGAGTGCTATTTCTCCGGACAATTTGCAGCTTGCTCTTATTCCTTCAAATTCTTCTCCTCTTCCTCGTGAAATTCGAGATGGAATTTATTCAACTTTCCGAATGTTATCTGAGATTTTGACCAATACTGCGAAGTCTACTAATGTTCGTTCGCAATATGAGTTTTGCGAAGTTCTAAATAATTTCGTCAATCCAGACATTTCTTCTTCACGTCAATCTTTGGAAAAAGAAATCGAATTGCTTCGCCAATCTTTGAAATCTTCTCAAGAAGAATGCGAGGATATCCGTAAAGAAAATCATCATCTTCAGAATAATTCTCTCGACTGTGCGATTCTTCGCAAAAGAAATGATGAATTGAAAGGTATGATTACTATCTTCTTATTTTCCCTTTTATTTACTTATATTCTTCATATGCTTGAAACATCCATTAAAACCCATTCCCCTTTATAGAATCCATCCAGAAATGTAGAAGATTGGTACTTCACCATGAATCAGATGCAACAGAATATCGAACCAAGCATGAAAGCCTCTCAAACCAATTCTCCCATTTATCCAATCTTTACTCGTGTGCTCTTGACAATTCTGACGATGAAGTTGCTCGTGAGCCTGATAGTGATTTTGATTATGAGAGTGATGATGAAGATCTTGATGATGAGAAAGAATCTATTCCTCAAAGAGATGTTCCTGCTCACTAGTCCAAAACGCAGAATTTAGGACAGTCAAAAACTGTCAAAAATGGAGTTATAAGACTAATAACATCTGTCCTAAAGCCTGTCATATTTTTGGTGTACTATTTATAATAGGACGGTTCATGTTTGTCCAACATTAACAACAAATATCTTTTGTCCAAAATTAACGACTCAAAATGATTGTCGAAATTCTATTATCAGAGATTCAGCCGAATCTGATTCAGGTGACTCAGCGTCGGCGAGTTTCTGATTGGGTCTCTAGGAATTTATTTCTTCCCTTTGTTTTTTTTTGTTATTGTTTTTAGTAAATTAATACTACCGAAAAGCCAACAAATGAATTTTGTAAGCGATTGAAACCCATTCTATTAAAATTAACTTTGAATTAAGTTAACTTAATTAACCAGCCAAACATCTCTAAATTCCACAACAAAAGTTACTTCATGTTCATAACAACAAAGAAGGGGAAAAAAAGCGTGATTTAACATCCAAGTACACAAGTCACGTATTGCTTTGGGGCTTCAATCGTCTCACTGGGATCAATATCTCTAAGTGTTCCATGACACAGTTCCATATTTCTTTTGAATGGATAATTTTGAATTGATTATCAATCCGTCTCAACTCGATTCACCGTTCGATATTTCTATCGATCAGGACTTCATAAATCCAAGTGCAACTGCCGTCCTTTTCAAAATCCTCAAGATGCATCCAGTTGCTAGATTCCTTAAAGAGTTAAAATTATATAGCAGTCGACCAAAGCCTCGTATGATCCCTGACAGAGAATGATATAATCAAGTTATGCAAATTCAAATAAGTTCAAAAAAAAAAAAAATAGAGACAAGAAACTTCAGAAGAAGACAAAATATAATTAAAGCCCCACCACAGAATTATCTAAAACGACTCACTAAGTCATCTAGTGAGCGCACTTCCGAAAGAAGCCAAACTGTAAAAGAGAAAACCAATACATCTCTAGACCAAAACCATCCTAGAACTAGCAGAAGACCCAAAATTTCAAGTGGAAACTAGAACCTAGTATGTCGTTTCCAATTGACCAGCTCCTTAAAAGACTAAAAATCCTAAAACCTGAAACAAAAACATCACACAACACGGGAAATCTATTGAGGGATATGTAGCTAACTGCAAACCCAATCAAAAGTAGGAGTTAAGAAATTTGGACCTTGGGATAAAACTGGTCCACCAAAGCCTTGTCAGATCCTAAAAAGAAAACATAACAAACAATTTATATGAGTTCTTACTACCCCTATACAAAGAAAAAGAATGTACCAGTTGAAGCACATTGAAACAGTTGTTGCTTGTTTTGTTTGTTACAGGGTCACTCTGGGATGACGTATGAACCTTATTATATTCTTCAGCTTGGGAACCAGGAAATTCATGATCCTTAGTGATCCAAAGTTGTGAGACCCATTACTTGGAGTTAACATCCACGGTTGACTACAAAGTCGAGCAAAGAACAAATTAGGTAAAAACACAAACTGATAAATCACAAACATAAATTCTGGTGTAATGTTAATACAAATTGCAAGCTATTTTTTGGACTTGTTGGTAGTAATTCTAATACATTGTCACCATCCACCCAAACTTGTATAGTTCTTCTTATTGTAAACACACATTCATTTCGTATCTTATCCAGTTGCGCCATATTTTTCACTAACAGGTAACTATCATCAATACTTAGTGCTACAAGTACTTGTGAAAATGTAGCATTAACTGGTGTATGAGAAAGCATCTCTAGACATACAGACGATGAAGAAGACGGGAAGTAACTAGATCAACAACCCCTTGATAGAATTCATTCACAAAAAACAGGTTTACTTACAACAAAAGATGGGGCAAAAAATTGCACATACCCAACTCTAACCAACCATTAATGGTTACTACAATCTATCCGTTGATAAGAGAAGTTATTTATTTACAACAAGTAGTAGGAAACTAGTAGTGATAGTAAGTTCAAAGCAGCAAGAATATGTTCCTAAAGCAGCGATCAATAAATCACGTTAGTCAAATGGTTAAAAGACCATTCTTTGGCTTCCTCAAGCATCATCTGTTAGTGGTATGAACTGATTTTGGTAGGGTCATGAAGAGTTGGTGGTGGAACGTTATGGTTCATCTGTATGTGAAGATTGTGGATTGAGGGGTCTTATCACCATTCCAAATTAGAACTGAAATCACCATTTCAAATCAACAAATATTCAAAATAGTTCAATCAAAAGAATGATTATAACAGTAAAATTTTAATTTTTGGGGTTTTATCTTTTACAATGCTAAACCTAAAATACTGAATACCCTAAATCTTATAGAACCAACAGATGGATCAGATGATTATATCAAATTCAAATCGGTTATAAACAAGAAGAAAAATCTCATGTAAGAAAACCCTCAATTTAATTTAATTTAATTAGAATTGCATAATAAAGTAAGATGAATCAGATGATTATATGAATCAAAAACACAAATTGAAATCCTTACTGATTTCGAGTCTCGATCTATCCACGATTTCTTCACTTCAATATGGTTAATGATATGAGAAAATGAAAATCAGAAAAATTCGGTAGAGAAAGGTTATGAGAAGGTTTCTTCTTTGATAAACCCACGATGAAGGAGAATGCGGAGGACGTTTTTTTTCCAATTTGACTCGAGAAGTTTCTAAGAGTTAGTTTTACTGGTTTTCCTTTTCTTTTTCATCGGATTTTTTTTTTGTATTATTACTTTTTTATTTGCTAGGGTGGAAGTTAAGGGAAGGGGGTAAATAGAAACTAAATAAAATGACAGATTACTTATGTTAATAATCAAATAGATGTTATTCGACATATCCCAACTGTAAACTATTTTATGACTAACGATATCTGTCCTTTTCCGCGAACTCCAAGTGTCCTAGAATCATGGTTTTGGACTAGTGGATGCATATTCTTCCAAGGATGATATCTCGCAAAAGTCGAAGGCTACTAATGACCCTATTGATCTTGAAGATCCAGCACAGAATGTTGATGAAGCATGATAACATTCTTTTTTCAATTTATCATTAACTCTCCTGTCCTCCTTTCTTTTGAATTCCTTCCCTTAATTATCGTTGGTTTTCTTTTTTTGCGAACAATTCTATTTTTTAAGAAGTATATCTGATATTTTGCGAAGATGATTTATCCTTTCTTTTTGATATTTTGCGAAGATAATTTATCCTTTCTTTAATTAAATTTCCCCAATTTGATCATATGAAGAGAAATAATATATAACTCACAGATAAAGCTTAGTATCTCCTTTTCCCCCTATTATTTCTCTTTAAATGATTAAACATTGTTTAAAGTATTAGAATATCTGCCTCAATTTATCTTACTTAAGTTTCAACTTGTTACGATTGTAAATAAGAAATCCTCCCTTTTAAGTATAAAATATATGAAATATCCTTAATAAGTATACTACATATACAATACTTTTGAAGAAGTATTAGAAGTACCAAATCCGTCAAATGAAGAGATATAAGAAGTATTAGAAGTACTCGATCCACCAAATGAAAAGATATAAGAAGTATTAGAAGTACTCAATTCACCAAATGAAGAAATATAAGAAGTATTAGAAGTACTCAATTTACCCACTGAAGAAATATAAGAAGTATTAGAAGTACTCAATTTACCCATCAAGAAATATAAGAAGTATTCAATCTGTGAATAATCACGTAACATATGACGAAGTATAATGATTATTTAACCTTCACCAAATGAAATATCCGTTAAAGAAGTATAATGAATATGATATATGCTTGAAGAATTATAAGAAGTATTCAATCTTTTGGAGGAATATTCAATATATGGAGAAGTATAAGAAGTATGAAATTCTCGTAACATTTTACGAGTATGAAATTATCTGTATTTGATTACTATCAAAATCGCATCTTTTGTTAAGTCTTCGTGAGAATTCTTCAATGATGTTATCTTCTTTGATAGGACTTTTTGTAAAAATTCTTCAATGGTATTGATGAAGCTGTCTTCTCTTCGAATCTTCATAATGTATATTCTTGTATAATTTCTTCAATGGTATTGACGAAGCTTTCTTCTCTTCAAATCTTCATAATGTATATTCTTGTATAATTTCTTCAATGATATTGATGCAATGAATTTCATTAATTTCTGTGGTCTTATCATGCCTTCCTAAGTAAAGGTCTTATTTTTCCACCTCTTTTGTAGTGAATTTTTGTATTTGCGATAATATGACAAGTATGAACATTCTTGCGAATATACAACCTCGTGACATTATCGTCTTGCGATGAAATCGCAGGACGTTCTTACACTTTCATGCAAAAACCCATTGATCTCATCTTAACTTCTTTGTATAGTATTTTAGCCTCCTCAGGAATTGTTGCGACAATATGACAGGCCTAAATATTCTTGCGAACATAAAGCCCCATGACATTGCCGTCTTGCGATGAAATCGCAGGACGTATCTACACTTTCATGTAGTGACCCATTGATCTCATCTTAACTTCTTTATTATGTTCTGCGAGTTCTTTATTCTTTTCTTTCTTTTTTTTTTTTTTTTTTTTTTTTAGAAGGCTCGCAGAACTTCATTTGTTGCACAAATATGACAAGCCTTTATGTTTTCGCAAACAAGAAGCCTCGTGACATTTCCGTCTTATAGCACGTATCAGCTCCCTAATGGAGGGTGCTGCCCTTTATCTTCCCCCTGATTGCCCCTTCAAGGAAGCGTACATCGACCATACAAGGTTACCTCTTCCCATCCGGTTCTGCCAACAACCAGCTTTTGATCGCAACCTCTTATCCTTTTTTCCTATAGGGCTTATAGTTACGAGGTTGCACCCTATGGGGTATCTTTGGGCCAAGTGCATCATTTGCCAAGACTTGTCAAAAATGGCAGATGTGGTTCAACCTCACCCGGCACTCTTGACTCAACCGTGTACCTCGGCGCCTTGATCGTTTTCTCGCACTTCTTGGGAAAGACAAGATGCCTTAGTCGCCCAACCTAAATCCTCTTACACCGCATTTTATATTGCGTAATGTCGCTAGATTAGGTGAGAATCCAAGGTGTCTAACCCGGATAAGTACCCCAAATTTTTTACCATGTACTAAGGGCCCTTGGTGGTGTTCCGGTTACCCTTAGCCACGTTATAGGTACCCCCTTAAATGACGTACTTTAGGACTTTGCCTCTTACGAAATATAGCTTCGTGAACTAGGGTGTACGCCACAAAGGTTTGCCTGTATAAAATTTTCTGGCGCTCTCTTTCTTTTTTTGGAGGCTGATCACAGATTGCGGTCTTTTATTCGCAAATTAATGAAATTTTAATCGGAATATAAATTCTGAAAATTCATAACTTTTCCCAATTTCCTGCGAGCAAACAATATTCATAAAATTGATCATGAAATAAAATTTTTGTTTTGCCACATACCTCATTTCCGCGAGCAAACGTACTAATTACCTTCTTGTTTTATTATTTTCCTTCTTCTTTCTTCGCAAATCACAATTCCTTATTATCATCGTAAATTTCTTGTATGATTATCATCGTAACTTTATTCTCTTTTTCCTTAATCCTCTGCCATTAAATTTTCACTTCTTTTCACAAATTTTTGCTCTTTTTCTCCAATTTTCCTTCTCAGCAATTTTTCCTTCGCAAACTTCTACTTCGATCGTAACATTTCTTTCCCTCACCCAATCACCCTTGATAACTCCAATACCCTTCATATGAGGAAACTTTATGCACTAATGTAGAGTGGAAGCTACGCCTAGAATTCCATGAAGCCATGGTCTTCCTATCAAAGCATTATATGGTGATTCGACATCAACAACGCATAACAGAATTTCAGTTCGCATTCCACTTAATGGAATTCTCATGCTCACTTCTCCTTTGGGCTTGTTGGAAGTTCCATTAAAACCATAAATTCTGTAAGTAGAAGGTATTAAATCTGCATCTTTTCCCCCCATAGTTTTGTAAGCAGAATAGAAGAGGATATTGACAGAACTTCCCATATCAATCAAAATCCTATTAAGACCAATTGATTCTTCTTCCATATCATCTTCGTTTTCTTCCATATTCATGTAGATTGATAATCTTACTACCAATGGATTATCATGTGCTTCACAACCTTCTGGAATTTCAGTGGCTTCAAAAGAAATTTCACGTTTCTGCCAATCTTCAAGTCGTGAAATTTTTGCGATGTTCATTACTTCCTTTCCTTCACCATCCCTCGCATATACCCTGCTTAACACATTATCATGAAAATCCTCTATGGTTTTATATGAATGAACAATGGAATTACGTAAAACATTCCTTGCTTTTGATCCCACTTCTATATGTAGGATTTATTCTCCTTTTTCTTTTGTTGTGTTCTCCTCATGAGTTATGACCGGAGCTTGTGGTAATTGTTGCGACCGTAATCCGCTTAAGTAAAAATTGATTTAGTTTTCCTTGATCAATCATTCTAAGATTATCCTCTTGATATTATGGCAATTATTTGTAGAATGTCCATGAAAATGATGATATGAACAAAATTCATGACTTCTTGGACCCATTGGTGGTTCCTTTCCCATGTTCCATGGAGTTGGTATATTTTCTACCAGGATAATTGCTTGCCATATCTTTTCTACACTTGTATTCAAAGGTGGCAATTTTATCTCTTCCCTTACCATTCTTTGACCTCCTTGACCGTTGTTATAATTTTGTCTCTGGTTCCCTTGTCCAAAATAATTTTGCCTTTGTCCCCCATAATTTTCTTGTTGTTGATCTAGTCTTGGAATTTGGTTATTTCCTATTCGATTATAGAAATTCTTCTCTCTATCATACTCTTCTTGATCTCTACTGACCATTGCTACCATCTTTGGCTGGCTATCATTGATTTTCTTTTCTTCTGAAATTTGCGAAGAAGTTTGTGAGGATGTTTGCGAAGTACCTGCTACTACATTGATTATTTTGGGAAGTAAATTTGTTCCTCCCTCTTGATTGCTAGTGTTTGTTACTGGATATGACTCCATACTGTTTTGCTTTTCTTCTAATGTAATGTATTCTTCCTGCAATTCTCGTAACTCATCATCATTATGGAATTCTTTCTTCAAGATTTGAACATATAATTGTTCAGTTGCGAACATCGCATTTATGAAGGACAGAATCAAGTATCTCTCATCCACGCGCCTGCCATATCATCGCACATAGTCTTCCATCGCCTTACCAAATGCTTCAAACTTTCACCCACTCTTGTTTTAAACCAAATACATCTTCAATACCAAGCCGTGAAGAATGATTTGTGATATATGCTCCAAGGAAAGTTGCTTGCAAATGACCTAATGACGTAATAGTGTTTTTAGGGAGTCCTTCAACCACTTTAAAGCTTCCTCTGTTAAACTTGATGCGAAATACTTGCATAACACAACATCATGATTCTCCCATTGTAACATGCATCTTATGTATGCTTTAATGTGCTGAATAGCACATGAAGTCCCATCAAAGATACTTGTAAGTGTGGGCAAATTGCATTTTGGTGGAATTCCTCCCAATTGTACTTCTCTAGCAAATAGAGTCCTCGCAGCTTCTTCTATTGCTTCATCTAATTGCCTTCTATCTCCTCCTCTTCTATTGTTTATCATCCTCTCATTTCGCTAATTCTCGAAAGATTCGTGCATTTGCCTCGGAATTCTCATCCATTGGTCTTTTTAATGCAGCTTCTCTTCTTCTACGTTCTTGCGCTTCCTCCCTTGCGATTCTTCGCATTCTATCATATTCTTCATTAATGTTTTCATTTGCATAATTTTGCAAATATCTTCTTTCTAAATTATCATAATTGTTCAGTTGCATAGCATCTTGGAATTCTTGTTTTTCCCTTTCTATTCTTCTCATGCGAATATCAGGAATTTCTTCTTCTTCATTTCTCCTTCTTCTGTGATTTATTTCTCCTTGATTTGCTTGTACTCTGATTCGAGAATTTGGTTCATTCCTCTCTACTTCCGTTTGTTGGTTTACAATTCTTCTCTTAATTCTTTCTTACTCAACATTTTGTTTGATACGAGCCTCCTCATGTCTTCTAACTCCATTCTCGTGATTGTTTTGATGTATTGCTTGTTGTCTCTTAGTTTCTTCCATAAGTTGATGTTCTTCCTCTCGATTCTGATTGTTTTCTCTAGGATTTGGTCTTGTTCGCAAATTCCCCATGCTTTTTTCGTGGTTTGGTATTAAAATGAAACGATTCTCTTGATTTCTTTCACCTTGATTCTGCGTTTGTTCTTGCATATTATTTTCATTATTGATTATCGGTGAATTTTGTCCTTCTCTTTCTGTTCTAACATTTGATCTTGCAACACTTTGAGATTTCCTTCTTTGTAGTATCTCATTTTCCATTCTCAATTCTTGATTTTGTCTTGTTAAATTGGCACGTTCTTCAGCTTCGATCATTCGTTCTTTTTGGATTCCTTGTCTTAATGTTTCTAACATCTCCCTTTCTCTTTCAAGAATTGTTCCTCCCATCAACCTCCCATTTTCTCTGATTTGTGGTTCTCTATCTCCTTCTTCTGGTGTATTAGTTCTCCAAGTGTGTATACTCACTTGATCATGATCTATTATTTGTTGAGCTTGATTTCTTCGATTACTTCTTCTTCTACTAGGTTCTCCTGTTATATTTGCTTCTCCTCCTGCAAGTCTTACACTTCTTCTTACTTCAGTTAATGGTTCTGATGTGTTTCTTCTTCTTGTCATTTTTCTGGTACAGGAATTCTTTCTCTCCCTGTTTCTAGCGCCAATTATGTAGTTGCAGAATAACCTACAACTACACCCTCAATAGAATTAGTAAAAACTAAAGAAGTTCTTGATGATGAATAACAATTTTCTTATTAATGTTCTCAATTGATTACAAAGAAGTATCTAAATGGAATTAGAATAGTTACAACTTTCTCTATTCTCTTTCCTAAGATATTTTCTAACACTCACTCAAAGAACCCCTCGAATTTTACATTTGAACTCCTATTTATAGTAAAACTTATACAACTGTATATGAATTGTGAAGTATCGCAACTCATACTCGCAAAATTACTCCATCCTCGCAAAACTTCATATTTCTCCGCGCTACTTCTATCATCGTATCATTTTATATCTCTTTTCTCATTTATTTATTACGATACTCGTGAACTATTATCTTGCGATATTCAGTACCTACAGAAGTAGAGTCACCCTTGACTTTGGAAACCATACATCTTCAAATAGTGCCTACGACAATCGGACGGATTCCCCCACCAGGTTTAACAAGAATCCTGAAGGGTGCGGAAGCTATAAACTCACCCAGTACTTGTGGACAACCCCCAGCGAGCCAAATGTTCATAAGATCCGTAATGGAAGTAATGAGCTCATCCGACATAGCCGCAGTAGCCCCTCCCAAAGCATCAATAAGGTGTTGGGACCGAAGACCATCTCTTCCACACGAGGTCCCTCTAGAAAAACTTTTCAACTTATTTAGGACCAAATCTTTAGATGCGACGAAAGGTGCATGAGAAACTGGTGTATATGGAATCAGAGGGGGTAGCGTGTATGGATGCTTAGCTTGCAACTCAAGCAAAGTGGCTTCGTTAGAAGGAGCAACACCACTTGAGGTCATAGTACGAATCGCGGCCGTGTATAAACCGTTACTCAATTTCCTACGGCATACCTGGAGATTAGATTTTTCCCTGTCCTCTCCTATCTTAACACGAGCTTCTCTTTTCTTGTCTTTATCCCTAAGCTTCTGTATCGCCTCATGTTCCTCCAATGCAGAATGAACCAAGGATGCACACCCATCCGTTTCTGTCCATTGCTTCAAAGCCAGGAGGATCGCAGCCACCTGCAGCCATTTCCTAGTGCCTGAACGTTCTTCCTTGCTGCATGTAGGTGTGTAACGCCACAAGGTACACACAGGAGATTAATCCAGCAGGATATGTCAGCGGGATTACAAGATACTCTCTGAATTTCTGCTGCAAAAGATCTAGCGAAACTAAGCCTGCATTTAGCAGGGATGCTACTGACAGTTGGGATTTGGCAACACATGACCTTATCAACCAGTGCAAGATCAACAGGAGGGAATATATACGCATTAGGAGCTCAAACCAAGTCAAGATCAACATCACCATCAGCAAGAGCGTGACTGGGGGCAGCAGGGCATTTAGTACCATGAATCAAGAAGTCGATAGTCATCCCTCTCAGTGGCATTGAGTTTCTTCACCCTCATGCAAGGAACACTTCTTCCATCCATATATGTGCATATAACAGTGGCAAAGCCACATCTGCATACCTTTCAGTGACCTCTCCCAAGCACGATATACAGCAAGGTCACTATTGATCCTCTGTCTACACCTCTTTTTGGCCTCCACTATTGGGTAGTGCTTGTCCCTGAGATGTGTAAGAAGGTATCCCTTGATATACCCTCTTCCTCCCACGCCATTTTTTCAACAATTTAGCCTAGCAAAGGGGTATTGATGAAATTTTGAGTCATCAGCATTAGATGAAGACACAGACCGAGTGACAGAAGCAGTTGTGCCACAAGCATGAGTTTGAAATCCAGGAAAAGACGCTGATGTAGTTAATCTGATACTGCACGTTGATGGGTTTGCAGAAGATTGAATCACATGAACAATAGTAGCAGCATGACTAGTTACGCTGATGGGATGGCTGGCAACAGTTGATGGAGTTGCGGTATTTGGGAATGGAGGAGGTCTACGTGCGACCAAAGGAGTTGCAGATGATTTATTTCCATCAGTTGTAGGAACAATAGACCTAGTGGCAGTAAGGGAAGGTCTAGTTACAGCTGAAGGAGGCGCAGAAAATTGAATTCCCAAAGCTACAGAAGCCCTAAACCGAGTCCCGACCATCACAAGGAGAGCTGAGAAGCCCTAAAAAGGAAACACAGTCAATGATGGTGATAGGTGCATGGAAAATAGGAGAAATAATCAGAAAAAAGAATAGAAGAATGGCAGATTAAAGAGGAACTAGGTGATCAATTGAAACCCAGATTCCTTACCAAGCTACCATTCGCCATGAAATCGCAGCTCCGACTCCTCTTTTTATTTTTTTATATTTATTTTTTTATTATGTCTAGGAAACTTTAAGAAACTTCTTATGAAAATTTATTCTTATGTTTTAAGAAGGATAACTAAGGTTTGGAATAGCCTATCTTGTGATTACACATTGCTATTGCCAACGATTTTCATCTTGCAATGTTTTTAGATTTATTTATTTAAATTCTAAAGTTTATTTGGAAGATGATTTTGTAGTATTAATCTTTATTGGTTTTATATATTGCAAATAATGTTATGGGACATGTGTGTTTGCGTCTGTGAACTACGATCGTCCCATATATGTCAAAAGTTAAAGTCTATTATGTCATTATGCAAATATTGATGGGAGATAGAATGAACTTTTGATGTCAAAGATTAACTCTATGATATCATTATGCAAATATTGATGAAAAATAGAATGAATCTTCGTATATTCCGCAGTATTGATCTTTCCCTGATCCACTTCTATGTGAAAGTATTGTATGGTTCCGTAAGTTCTCTTATGTTGAGCATTTTCGATTAAATTAATCATGGGTTCTCTTGTGGTTAATTTAATTGAGTTTTCTAGATACAAATTCATGTTTCATGTGATTTGTTAATATCCAAAGAAATCTTTCTTTTCTTGTAAAATTAAGGTCTCTCTTGTGTTTCTTTCGGGAATGAATTTTATGGGGGAGACTTCTTAATTGAACTTATGCTTAATTGCCAAATCTTTGTGGGGAGTGCGACTTTGGAATATTGTAGGAGTTTTCTTGTATCTTTATAAACTCCTTGATGAATACACTAAGTTTCGACTAGTGGTAATTGAACTTTTGTCCTTACTTTTGATGGTCTACACAAATATCCTTATCACATAATAATTTTGTCCCTCTTTATTTATAAGCCCATCAGGGGCCCATCAACAGTTTTTTTGTTTCCACATTTACCCTCCTCACATATTAACCAATATCGTTTTTCTTTATTTTTATCAAAACACTCGACAAAAACCTCTCCCACCTTCTCCATCGCCGCCACCACCACCACCACCTCCATCTCCTCCACACGAACCTGTCTAAGTCAGCACAACTCGTTTTTCTTTGGTTCAAGTTCGTCACTAGCTTCATCGTCATCATCGACGAATCTTAATTATCGTTTTAATATACCACTTCCGGGTAAGGTTCATCTTCCGGTACTCCAACAGGTGTGCTTCCGATCAACATCTTGCTTCTCGCTCAATCGAAATCAGAAGTTGAAGAATTATGGTCAGTTGAAGAATTAGTTGAAGCATTTAAGTTAATTGATAAAGATGGTTATGGTAAAATTACCAGATCTGAATTCTTCACCCTCCGGCAGATGTTCAACCATTCACAAAAACCAACACAATTACCAGATCTGATCGGTAAGTTCCTGGAGTGATGTTCTAGTTTCGTTCAGAAGCTTTATATCATTTTCGATATTATCAAACTCGAGATGCTTCTTTATCAATCTGGTGGTTAATTCTTCTTTATCAATCTGGTGGAATAGGACAATTTTTTTGGAACTGCTCGTCGTTGAGAGTTAGTATATATCTCAAGCTTTCATCGTAATTCAAAATTAGAATTCAGTTTTGAAAACAGTGTATCTTAACTTGAAAACCCATCAAATTAATTTGAATTTGATTCGTTTTCGATTTTATGTAATCCGCACTTATACTTCTATTTGAGATAAATTGCTTCAGCTCTTGTATGTAGTGAAGTAATAAGGCAATCAATTGTTGAATTTCAGTAACTAATTAAAAATTATGGTTCCCTGTTGTCAGAATCATTATAAAGGCCTCTTGAATCGGATTTCGATTGATGAAGAAGTAACTTGTGAGATCAAGGAAGAGCAAAGAGTGGAAATTTATGAATGCGTGATCACTTGAAACTGCAGCTGCTTTTGATTTTCCATGTGTGGTTTGGTTGATGTTTGTTAGTGCAAGTCTTTGAAGAACGTGATCACTTGAAACTGCAATGTTTGGTTCATGGGTAGTATTCCCACGTCTCAACGGATTTTGGCGCTGTAAGTGATGTATTCTCTTTATAAAATGATCTACTGAAGTGGTGGACACTTTTATTATTGTTCTTTGAATTGGTAACATTTCACATTGCTAGTTCCCTGTTCAATAGTAAAGTGATGTATTCAAGTGTAGCTTCTAATCCCATTAGTAGGCAGTGAAGCAGGCAGTGATATTGGATCAACTATGGTTGTTGATCCATATATTTTGGATAAACTATGGTTGTTGATCCATATATTTTGGATCAACTATGGTTGTTGATCCAACTGCAATGGATAAACATCCACTGTTGATCCAACTGAAATGGATAAACATCCATTGTTGATTCAACTGAGATTGGTTTTGAAGCTGGTCTTGGAGCTGTTGGTGTTTATGAAGCTACATGTAATGAAATATGGTGGTTATATGGGTTGAAGCAGGCAGTGATATTGGATCAACTATGGTTGTTGATCCATATATTTTGGATCAACTATGGTTGTTGATCCATCTATATGGGATCAACTACTGTTGTTGATCCTTTGAACTCATGTTTTGTTGTTTAAATCATGTAAATTTGTTCTAATGTTGAACTTGTGGTGCAATGGTAGCATGACTGACTCCATGTCAGATGATGCGTGTTCGACTAACGCCAAGTTCACTCCATTTTACATGGATAAACTATCATTATTGATCCAATTTTACATGGATAAACTTCCATTGTTGATCCACTAAAATTGGATCAACTTCTATTGTTGATCCTTTTTTTCTTGGATAAACTAGATAAACTTCTACTGTTGATGGTTTTGTTGGTGAATCTGAAACTGCAGCTGATGAAGTGGTAGCATTTTTCCATCATCATGGATAAACATCCATTGTTGATCCAACTGCAATGGATAAATTTCTATTGTTGATCCAACTGCAATGGATAAACATCCATTGTTTGATCCAACTGAAATGGATCAACTACTTTTTGTTGATACAAAAAAATTTGAACCAGTGATGGTGGCGGCGGCGGCGGTGACGGTGGTGGTGACGGCGGCGACGGTGGTGGCGGCGGCGGCGACAAATTTGTGGTGGAGGAGGACTAGTGGTGGTGTAATGGTGGCGGTGAAGGAGTGGTGGTGGAATATTGGTGGTGGTGGCGGTTGGTAGGTGGTGGTTGTTGAACGGTGGTGGTGGTGGAATGGTAGTTGAATGTTTGTGGTGGTGGTGCTAGTGGTGGTGGTGGTGGTGAAGTGGTAGAGGAAGAAATTTGTTGTATTTTGAAATAAAGAAAAATATTATATGAGTGAGGGTATTAAGGTAATCTAATATTAAATGGATAAGGTTATAAAAAAGGAGGGACATAATTATTGTTGCATAAGGATATATTTGTAGGGAGTTAAAAGTAGGGACATATAATTAATATACCCTTTCGACTATGTGAAATCATTGAAACAAAGTTGATATGTTCTATTTTAATCATGAAATATCTTTATGGGAATTTCATTATGATCCCGCTAGTTTTCGTACCTTTGCCAATTTAGATTGACAAAAAGGGGGAGAATTATTGTGTAGTTCAAATTACAAATACATATGGTTTACAGATCATTACGTAAGGGGGAGTGGTTTTCATTGTGAGATGAAGTATTGACTAAGGTGGAGTGATACATATCACCGTAGTACTATTGTCAAAGTTGTGATACAATTGCACTTTGATGTTGTGTAATAATACTATGAAACTGTATACGAAACATCTTTTTTTTATATATTTTTATGGCTACCGATCTTCAACAACTATGATGCCGAGTTGAACACGTTCAGAATCACTGGAGTACTTGGAAGTGATGAAGATTTCGAGTAATGTTAAAGAACCAAGGAAATCAAGCATTTAGATGAGAAGCTACAAAGTTTATTTATTTTGTAATCCATATGTATTGATAGTTTTGCCACTAAAATTGACAAAGGGGGAGATTGTTAGAGCACTGCTCGGTCGAACTATCAAGCGTTGTTATCTCAAGCCTGTTTGTCAAGTTTAGTTGTCAAAACTATAAATCTTGATTTCTAGTCTACTTATAGCTATGTCTCGGATTATGATAGAATGTATAGTTGAGATTTAGACTTCACGGCGTTCATCGATTGAAGACGAAGAACTACTAAGGGGATCTTGTGGAAGTTCTGTTAGAGCATTGCTCGGTCTAACTCGCATGTGTTGCTATCTCAAGCATGTCTGTCAATGATAGTGATCAAAACTATAAGTATTAATTTCTAGTCTACTATAGCTAAGGTCTCGGGCTAGGATAGAAAGTGTAGTTGATCTCAATAACTCCATGGAAATCATCATACAAGACGAAGGACCAAAGTAGTCGAAGTCGTTCCTCGGTGCTACTCGGTTGGGGAGCTTGGAACGAGGAGCGATAAGTTCGGACTTGGAAATCGTCAAAACTCGTTATAATACTCGGAATCTATTTATTAATAATTTATATATTGCTGCCCATAAGTCATGATTTGCACTTAAAATTTTAAAACTATCATGTAATTAAGTGTGTAATATTGTTATATTTAACGTATTTATCATGTATTTAGAGGTTTTTCTATTTTATAACTCTTATCTAAGGGTTATGAAAATTTTATTTTCTGATTTTAGTGCGTGCAAGGCCAACTCGGAAAAATTGTTAACTCGTTTTGCTCAAAAATCGGTCCAAATCGGCCACCTTAATCGCTAAAAATCGGAAAGGCCTTGGAATCGAAAATCGCCTCGTTCATATAGCCTGTAGTGATTACTCGGAGAGTAATCAGCCTTGGAGAGCGATTTTGACTACACTGCGAAGGAATACTCAAGGCATTGGTGGATCTTCATCGACTAAAAGGTATGTGGAGACTTGAACTTATCTATCACTCAAAAGTCTATTTATCTCCTATCTTGAGACAAAATTCATTTTGCTGTATAGACTAAGATTATACACATTTGGTATTTCGAGCCGAGTATATCTCGCCTATCTATTTCACGAAATATGTGTTGGTAAATCTTTCGCTTTAGCCAAGTTCATCTTTACCTAGTGACGAAAGTCGTGTTAAGTTTCAATCACTTTGAAAATTGCTCTGAAGAAAAATGGTTTGTGAAAAACAATTATATAACATCCTCTGAGAATGTTTCAATGATTGAAATGAGAGTTTAGACAATATAACCAATAGAGGATATAAGCATTGTCGTGGAAACACATATGTGTATAAGTCCTTATTCCTTGAACCAAAGTTTGCGAACTTTGTTGATCAAGAGAACCGGAGAAGTGCGTGAGCTTCAGTCCGCAAACTAGAAAAGTTCTCAAACCCGAGAAATTTTACTGGAGTTTGTGAACTTCATCCGGGAACTTAAGTACTCGAACCAAGTCCGCGAACTTGAGTAGGTTATGTCTAAAAACGATGTTTGCGAACTCATCTCTATAAAATAAGGAATGCTATTGCAAACCGTGGCTATAGTTCATGAACCGATTCGAGTGAATCAAATAATTTTTGTTTCAATTGTGTCTTATGTAGTACATAAAGATCTAAGCAATTGAACAACTCTCTAACTCGTTCATTTGAGTCATTTGTGTTATGGTGAAGAAGAATATGGTTGATATGAAAGTTATCATATGGCTAACCATTTGGTTAACTATTGATGAACCAACTAATATACAAGTTTGGGTACGGTTTTCACAAGCCTACAAATGTGCATTACATGTGTGTATAACAAGATATGTTTTCGATCTAACGGTTGATAAATATTAGCTTGAATCTAATCAGGTTTTAATCTACCGTTGAATATTGAATGCTTTGTTACTAAGATAACATTGATTGCAAACCTTAATTTGAAAGATTATGTAAGGGAGAACTCTAGCAACTGGGAAACCTAATCCCCACACCTTATGTATGATACTAGTTGCATAGCTAGAGTCGATTCTCCTTTAACCTTTGGTTTCTTCTTTTAAGCCAGGTTAACGACTTAAAGAATTCATTGGGATTGTGAAGACAGACCGATACTACTTTTATCGTAGTTGAGTGATCTGATCTTGTTGTTTCTATCGTACGAGTACCATTGTAATAATTGTCTTGAGATTTTTATCTCCGATAGGCAAGATATAAAAATGGTCACAAAAATATTCGTCTTATCTTTTGTGATTCCACAATATCTTTTTTCGCTGCGTCGATTAAGACTATTGTGAGGTGGTTGATAAAGTTGAGTTGTTCTTCGGGAATGTAAGTCTGGTTTTATCAATTGGTTCTTGTTCACCTTGATTTATCAAAATATGGAACAAAACTCGTAGGTATATTCATGGGAGACGGATTTATCTATTACCGTAGAATTTTCTGTGTGATACAGATTGGTTTATTAAAGTCTTCAACTTTGGGTCGCAGCAATGCTTAGTTGTGGGTGAGATCAGCTAAGGGAATCAATTACATAGTATCATGATGAGATCAGAGGCGTAGGAGCATAACTGTACCTTGGATCAGTGTGAGATTGATTGGGGTTCAACTATAGTCCCGATCGAAGTTATCTTGGAGTAGGCTAGTGTCTTTAGCGGCTTAATACAGTGTATGTTTAATCTGGACTAGGTCCCGGTGTTTTTCTACATTTGCGGTTTCCTCATTAACAAAATTCTGGTGTCTGTGTTATTTCATTTTTCGCATTATATTGTTTATCTTTATAATTGAAATAATACAAGTTGTGCGTTGAAGTTAAATCAATTAGAATATCCAACCTTTGGTTGTTGATTTACATTGATTGACACTTGGATATTGGTCTTTGGTACCATCCAAGTTATTCCTTATATTTGAAAAGACTCACTGATTTCTATTATCTTGAGTAAATCAAATCAAGAGAGAGATAATAACTCCTTGAGATACTTTTCTCTAGATTGAGTCTGACTGTCTAGTTGATTCTCTAGAAAGTATATCGGAGTTAGTCCATACAGATTGCTAATAGAAATATTGGGTGTGGTTGTTAGACCCCCGTTTTTCCAAGTTCATCAACAAAAGGTATGTGGAGACTTGAACTCATCTATCACTCAGAAGACTATTTCTATTTTATCTCATATTGAGATAAAATTCGTATATCTATATAGACTTCATTTTATACACATTTGATATTTCGCGCTGAGTTTAACTGGCTTACATATTTCTCGAAATATGTGTTGGTAATCTTTTGCTTTAACCAAGTTCATCTTTATTCTTGATGGAAGTCAAAATATGATCATGTAAAAATTGTCTGGTAACATCTTACATAATTTGTGTGAGACAGTCATTTGATGTAGACTCAGAATATTTCGTATTGATCAATTGATCACTTGAAAATTGCTTTGAAGCTAATAGTTTGTGTGATATAGTTATTCCCGTCTTCTAAGAATGTTTCAATGATTAAAATGGAGTTTATAACAATTAACCATTGATTGGAAAGCACAGTATGCGTACTTGTATGCTAACTGTTGCAAGTTATTCCAAGTCCGGGAACCATAGTATGCATACCCGTATGCGTACTGACGTAACAGTTCAGGTCAGGGAATTCAGAATGTGTACCCATTTGCATAATAATTCAATTGATATTGGTGGTGAACGACATTATGCGTAACCATTCGCATATTGGCGGACAAACCAAGTCCGAAACTCTTAGTATGCGTACCAGTTTGCATACTTGAGTGGGTTAAGTTCTAAAATCGGTTTGTTCGTGAACAAATACATTTATCTAATAAGAAATGAAATCTTTTGCAAACCATGGCTATAATGTTCATGAATTTGTTTGATTGAATCAAAATCAATTTTTCTTCAATTATTTCTTGTATACTTCTGTGGGAATATAAACAATTGAACAACTCTATAACTAGTTTCGTTTGAGTCATTTGAACTAGTTGTGATTAAGATGAACAAGGTTCTTATGAAAGTGTTCATATGGCTAACTTATATTAACTATTGTTGAGCCAACCAAGTGTACACGTTTAGGTACGGTTACATATATCTAAATTAAGGCACATTTCATTTGTGTGTAACAAGCTAAGTTTGATCTAACAGTTGAAAGATATTAGCTTGAATCTAATCAGGTTTTCATCTAACGGTGAATATTAAATGCTTTGTTACCAAGGTAGCATTGATTGCAAACCCTTATTTGAAGACTATATAAGGGAGAAATCTAGCAATTGGGAAACCTAATCCCCACACCTCATGTGTGATACTTGTTGCGACTATAGTCGATTATCCTTTAACCTAGGTTTTTCTAAAATCATTATATGTTAACGACTTAAAGACTTCATTAGGATTCTGAAGCCATACCCAACTATTTTGTCTGTAGTTGTGTGTTTTGATCTTACTTTTTTCTATCGCATTGAGTACCATCTTCTCTAAGATTTGCTCAAGATTCAATCTCCGATAGGTAAGGTAAAAAGTAGTCATAAACATCTTCATCTCATCGTTTGTGATTCCACAATATCTTGTCCCGCTTCCATACAGTTAAGATCATTGTGAGGTGATTGATATTACTAGGCTAATCTTAGGGAATATAAGTCCGGTGTATCAATTGGTTCATGTTAACCTTGATTTATTAAAATATAGAATAAAAACTCGTAGGTATTTATGTGGGAGACAGATTTATCTATTCAATAGACTTTTCTTGTGAGAGAGATTTGTTTATCAAGTCTTCGAATTTGGGTTATAGCAACTCTTAGTTGTGGGTGAGATCATCTAAGGGAATCAAGTGCGTAGAGTCCTGCTGGGATTCAGAGGCATAAGGAATGGGACTGTACCTTAATCAGTGTGAGCTAGGTTAGGGCTCAACTACATTCCAGTCTGAAGATAACTTGTAGTAGGCTAGAGTATGTAGCAGATTAATATAGTGTGGTGTTAAAATCTGGACTAGGTCCTAGGGTTTTTCTGCATTTACATTTTCCTCGTTAACAAAATTTCTGGTGTCTGTGTTATTTCTTTTCCGCATTATATTTTTTATATACTTGAAATATCACAGGTTGTGTGTAGTTCAATCAATTTCAATCAACAACCAAAGGTTGGATTTACTAATTGATTGACACTTGAACATTGGTCTTTGGTACCGTTCAAGTTGTTTCTCATAATAATCAGGCTCGCGGATTTCTATCTGTTTGATTTACTGATTACAACGAGAAATAGAGATATAACTCTTGGATGTATTTTCCTTGATTGAGTCTGATTGTCTAGTTGATTCTCTTGGAAATATATTGGAGTTATTCCATACATATTGCCTAAACAAAATATTGAGTGTGGTTTTTTGACCCCCGCTTTTTCAAAGTAAAATATGGAAACATATGGGTTACCTTTGGATGTGGTAGTTATTGTTATGGTGAAGATTTGGCCGGAGTCTAGAGCCTGAAGTAGACGTCGTCTGTATGTCAGTGCTGGGGCTAGGAATGGAGATGGAGTTGAGGCTGACATGAAGCATTTTTGATATAGTCGAAGCCTTCCTTTTGAGTCCTTCGCTGGTAACAGCGCCTTTGGATGGTTGGATGATGCACGGGTTGTTGACTAGACATCTTCTCCCACCGGTGTGTCGATGACTTTCTTCTCTGGAAGGAATTTCCTATCCAACATGGCATGAGTAGTTGTCGTGGATCAATTTATATATTTGGGTGATATCCGTTAAGAGTCTAAATATCGAATCAGTGTAGTGGTTATCAGGATATTCGTCGTAAGCAACATGGTTATTGCTAATGAAGTGATAAGAGACATTCTTGGCCACAAAATTGTAATAGTCTCTCTAGACCCTTATGACTGATGAAGTTTGATCGCTGGATCCTCAGTTGCTTTCTGGATCTCATTATTGCATCAAAAATGTTTATTCTAGTTGTATTGACGTTAGTAATGTTAAGAGTGTTGGTTGTCTCTTGTGGTGATGGCTCTTCACTCTATAGTCGGTTTCTCCATGACTACCCTGAGAAAGGTGATGATCTTTTTTAGAGCAGTTGCTATATCGGCTTGGTTACTGTTGAGTTTTTTTTTTTTATAGAAGCAGTTGTTTCCAATTGTTCGGCCATCTCATGGACTTAAAGAGGCTCTAGCGATGTAATTTTGTTTAATTACCTTATAATGATTATAGGAACTTAGAAACATATGTTACCTAGTATTCCATACCTTTTCGTTCAACAAGATGGAGGAGAGAGATATTTCCTTATTATAGAATCGTCTGGATCTCAAGTAGACTAGGTGGTTGGTGCTGGAGGAATGGAGATTAGACTTTCTTTCCACGATTTTATAAGAATATTTCCGAATCTTCAAGGGTGACGAAGTTTGGTTGTTGAATTTTTTCTGGTTTGATGATGTGGACTCTTCAAGTGAGTTATCTTTTGACGTGATTGTTGATGGTGGATTTTCATTTAAGGCTAAGATTGTAAAAGCCAAAAAATTATGCGCTAACATCTTGAAAAAGATAAGGCCATTAATAAGTGATGGATACTCTTTCACTTTACTAATTCACCTAGAATGGATCATGTGGCAACAATCCCATTCTGTGAATAAAATCAACGAAATTCATCCAGGTTAGAGCATGTAGCAACAATCCCATATACCCTGTGAATTTACAACATTATTAATTAATGCGCAACCAGCCTTGTATTTCATGTACTCATTATCAGTGCGACATGATGATTAACTGTTGCTCTCAGCAGAGCAACCCGAATCTCCAAGCATTATAATGAAACATGTACGAAATACCCATACAGGATGCAACTCTCGGTGTGTTATACTATCCCGATTGAGCCACTCTCGGTGTGTTATACTAGACCGATTTAGCATCCTGGACGATTTAGATCCTGGACGACCATATAGCCCGATTTCCGGAGCATCCGGCATCCGACCGTATCAGTCTGGATATGATCACGACCATCCAAATCCACCAGCATGATTGGATGGCCTAGATCAATTCCATAACCCCCAAGCATGTATGGAATATCCGCTGCCGAACCAACGCGGGACCCGCATGGTCGGCCTCCCCAAAAGATTGGCCTAGCTTGCAAAAACGTCCAAACCAAAGCAGTATGGATGAAAACCCTAAATTAGGGTTTGCGGCACATTACATGTGTCGCAAAACAGTCTCAACCATCCATCTTCGCAGGAATAGATGGAGGGTGCAGATGTAGATTCAAAGGGCAGAGAGCATGTCAACACAATCACCGTGGCCCCACCTAATACCTGACCAATCGGTAAGGACCAACTATAGTTGGTCATCCTAGTTCGTGCGCTCCAAACTAGGTACAACACGCGGCCGACAATACCCTGATTAGGGTTTATGTCGCGATCATAAGCGTCCGTTTTCTCCTGATCGGACGAAGGGTCCAGGAATAGGCTAAGCAGGTCCGGTAAGTATCAACACGATCACTACGGGACCGCCTATCTCTACACCCAATCGGCCAAGACCGAACTCTCTTTTTCTCCTCGGTTCGTGTGCCTCCAACATGCATGGTCGCTCCTTCCAAATTGCAAACTAATCTCAACCGCTCAATTTCTCCGGACGAATTGAGTGGCTTATATCATGTTTTCATGGGACGCTAAGGCATAGGCGTGAACACCAGCCTACCACCTACACGTTGGAGTAATCGGCTAAGACCGACCAAGCCTGGTCGTCTTGAAACGCGCGCCCGAAGTTGGTACGATGTGCGGCTTTTGCGGCACTAGTTTACTGTCGCAAATTGATCTCGACCACTAAACTTCGCCGGATAAATTAAGTGGCCCAGATCACACTTCCATGGGACAGTGAGGTATGAACATGTGTACCGGAATGTCGTCAGCATACATGACCGACCGGCCATACCAAAACCATGTCCCAATCTTGGATTCGACCAAGCTGGAAAGTAGTGTTTGCGCACTTTCTCCTAAAACCCTAATTCCATCAACGGTCACAGATGAGTGTCTCAAAGATCATCTCGTCCGTCCAACTTCACTGGCTTAGTTACACATCCCTGGTCAGGATTTAATTGGTCAGTACGGAGTCATGGTGATCACCGTCCATCACTCTACCACACTATGTGGTCGGCTATGGGAGGACTCTTTTCCGCAACCTCCAAACCATCACATGAAGTAGGCTGGACATGAGGTTATTTTGAGACTCTCAAACATCGATGCTTCATACATGCTGAATATACTCGATGTAGTACCTGCATAGTATACACACGATACTTCACAAGTATAAATTTACTAAATAACGTAGCATTACATGCTATTTTATGTGGGTCCCATTATCCACACGTTCAAGACATCAATCATGTCACAAACTGGGGGATACATACTGGGGTATTGGTCTGGCGGTTTACCGCGTGCAGTGCACAACGCGCCATCACAAGCATGGATGGTTAGTGATGATGGGAGAAGTGGACAAGCCTGGTCATGTGACACCAACACACTACTCCACTACTCCATCACTCCATTTTCTCCACTTCCCACGAGATACGAAGGTTATGATAAAAGACTTGTATAAATAGGTTCTCCGCCCTATTTTTTTAACAAGAACAGAACAAGATGAGATAACAAAGGCAAGTGTTGATACAATCGTATTCAAACACCGGAACTGATAGCTTACATCCTTCAAGCCAGTTCAGCTTTCTGATACAAGTCATACATAGCCAATACCTTCACAATCTCAACACCTTCTTCGCTTCCCTCCCTAAGATCAACCCCATCTCCTTCACTTAGTGACCGAAACAAGTCTGGAATGGTCATTTCTTGGTTTAGGCCGGACTTGCACAGATTGATATCTCGAATATACAAGCACTTACCGTGCAGTGTATTTGTTTATGGTTTAGATTCATTCCTCGTCCACACACCCCAAATTACCAAAATTGGCAGGAATAGTTTTCACCCATAAACGATTGGAGACCATAGTGGGAGATTAGTCTCTTGGTTGTAAAGTCAATTTCTTCGAAATCCGATTCAATTTTATTAATTTCAAAAGGGTATATCTTAGAACCAATTCAATCAACGATTCATTTCAAGATGGTGGAACTCAGGTATGGATCAGCAATCAATTCTGATGGAGCTAGTGTGGATAACACTCCCGGTGTCGATGTACCTGTCACTGGATCTTCCGTGGTAAATACATCTCGTGGAGCCGTCATCACCAGCGCCATCGTAGTAGGAGATGTTCCAGTAAGTGTAACACCTTCCATCACCAGGGCCAGAGAATCCGTAAAAATCCCGGCATCTCCTCAAGTGTAACACCTTTGGTAGTCACCAGAGCAACAACTTCCACTCCTTCATTAGGACGAGGAGCCGGAGGGACGAGAGGAGGACCATCTCTCATTACCATTGCAGACTTGATGGAGAAGCAGGAAGTTATTGCTAAGACTCAAACGGATATGGCCGCAACTCAGAAAGAGGTACTCACTTTTCTTAAGGCATTAACTGATCGATTTCCATAAGAGCCGCGACAGCCCCTGGAGCCAACAAGGAACGCATTCAATGCACCGGAGAAGGTACTTCAGCTGTGCGGACCTACATGGACCTGATCAAAGAAGCGACATAAGATATGAGCAGTCTTGTCATGGAGACTCCTACACTGGGGAATGATCCTCACAACGATCCTCCTCAAGTCAATAGTTTCACTATGAACCAGAGGCCGGTGAATCGGGAAGCGTTTTCTCTAGTGGAAAGTTTATGCAAACTTTCACACCTCTCAAATAATCAGCACGCGGAGACATTTTGCTGCAATCAACCAGAGGAAGGTTAAAATCGTGCCCTACATGTCCCCGCACGCATCAAGGATTCAGAGTTCAAGAAGGCCCTTATCGACACAGGAGCGTCTTCGAATGTGATTACTCTCAAGACTCTCATGACATCCAAGGTTCTCCCAGGCAAGATCGTACGGAAGCCTACCACAATGACGGACTTCGAGGGAAACCAAACCATCACATACGGGAGAAGCTCCGCGGAAATAATCAGACAAGTTCGTTGCGTCCCACTCCCCATGTGGGCGTAAATTCAGGAGGAAGACCGGCTTGCATCATTGAGGGCTAGTACCCATGATGCATCTTTGCTGATGAAGCATTCTTCTTTAGTGAATCCACGACGCACGTTCACATGAATAGGGAACGAACTTTTGTGGCGAGTCGTGACCATAAAGGAAAAACGGTATACCGACACTGCCATTATCAATTAGCAGGGGAGACTGTTACCCAGTCTCTCCACCCAAGGGAATGCTACAACAGCAACGAACCACAAGAACAAGTGCTAGATACTCCACAATAGCTGCAAGATGGCACCAACTCCACAACTGATGAGATTGAAATCATTGAGGAATCTCTTAGGCCTATCTCCATCAACTCGACCTTGTGTACGGATAAACACACAAAGCTCATGGAACTCTCAAAGAGTACCAGTACATATTCAATTAGAGATATGAAGAAATGTCGGATTTAGATGAAAATTGGTCACCCATCATCTACATGTCATACCTGGATCAAAGTCGGTTAAACAGTTGCATTTCGGACACGAGGAATATGGATAGATCAGGTGCTACATAGACTTCAGATACTTGAACAGGTGCTGCTCCAAAAATGATCCTCCTCTACCTAACATCGACATGTTAGTAAATGCAACCAGCGGACACGGCATGTTCTCCTCCATGGATGGATGTAGCGGCTACAACCAGATAAGGATGTACGATCATGATGCAAGTAAGATAGCTTTTTGAACTCCTCTCAGAATTTTTTATTATACCATACTGCCATTTGGTTTAAAGAATTCCGGTGAAACGTATCAACGTTCTATGACGACAATCTTCCACTGGAGCTGATACCTCAAGGGAGCAGCCTCAAGAAGATAACGATGTCCACGTATCATACCGAGCAAGATGCGGGCGAGTCACTCTATCAGACAGTGGCCGAGCAAGATCCGGGCGAGTCACTCTATCAGACAGTGGTCGAACAAGATCCAGGAGAGTCACTTTATCAGACAGTGGTACATGTTTATCATGCTATGTTGGAGAATCTGCGCTTCTGGTCGTCCTCTGGAGTTGTTGAACGCTCATCTACAACAACATATGCCCTGATTGAAACAACCAGGCCTTCCGGTAATGAAGAGCCTCATAATGTTCATAGGGGCATATGTCTCACCAATAGGCGATACAACCTTTAGCCTTCTGTAACTAGTTCCATGAAGAAGCAAGAGGAAAACCACCGAGATACAACATCATGCGCGTCCGCCAACTCAAACTCCAACTCCAGTACCACATGCACGACTCCCACAATGATAAAACAACGTCCAAGATATTCCATATCTGTCTCGACAACAACCACTACGAATAAACCATGTAAACCACGCTTGGGGACTGAGGCTCAGCATGAAGTTCCTTCACCATCGGTCAAGGACTTCTTCAACACGAGAGAGATGGTCAGTCAAGAAACATGGAATTCGCAAGGGTAAATCGAAATGAAGAGGAAGCCACTTCAACGCTCCCTCCAGCAGAAGCTGCTTCAATGGTCTATTCAAGAGCCGCCTCAACGCTCTCTCTGGGACCCATGTTCGTGTAGGACCAGAATATCGCTACATCTATTCTCTGCAAGATTAACAACACTTCCCAGCGAGCATCACCGAAATATCTTCGACTACACTTCACGAGTGTCACAAAAGCCTTCAAAAGAGTGACGTAATAACTGACGATTGAAGAAAACTTGAGAAAAGCATGTTTGTTCTGCGATGGTTACAAAACTTGTGAGATTTAACATTGTAACTATCGCGGTACAATCGCAGAATCAACCCGAAATAAGAGGAAACCTTAGTTGTCATCCACTATTTAACTACCCTATAAATATAGACCAAATGTGTCCAGAAAAGGATGATGTATTTTTGAGAGTTAAGAAAATCTTGAGGAGAGAGAAACTTCAAGAGAATAGTTGTAATCTTGAATTCTTCCATTTCTGTAAACATTTCTGAGAATAAAATAATAAAGTGTCATTTTTAATCTTCAATTATAAGTTGATTATAGCAAGATCTTAACAAGGGTGTAGTGTGGGAAATCCTGCAACTACATTTTGGCGCCCGA
This sequence comes from Papaver bracteatum, assembly GCA_023529315.1. Classification (NCBI taxonomy): domain Eukaryota; kingdom Viridiplantae; phylum Streptophyta; class Magnoliopsida; order Ranunculales; family Papaveraceae; genus Papaver; species Papaver bracteatum. The sequence goes on along the minus strand of JAJJWX010002797.1, from coordinate 790,012 downwards.
AACAGGGATAATCAAGCTAAAAAATCTCTAATTACAATTTGAAGATTTGAAGAAATTGTTAGAGTTGAAGAAATGGCTAAAAGAAGAAGAAATACATTAGAACCACCAGCAACTGTAAGGAGGAGTAAAAGACTTGCAAGAGAAGAAACAAATGAATTAGGAGAATCTTCAAGGATAAGAACAAGAAGAAATAGAAAAAGGATTGAAGGAGAAGATCAAATCCCACAACCTAATCAACAAACACCGATACAAAATAGAAATGTGGATTATGATAGAGTGAGTGTGCATACTTGGAGATCGGATTCGATGGAAAATGTAGAAGATCAACAATTAAGAGACGGAAGAAGCGAAGAAAGAAATCAAGGAGTGGTTGAAGGATTAATTCATGGAGAAGGAGAAAATAAAACAGCAGGTGATCCAAGACAAAGAATACAAGAGGAAAGAAGATTAAAGGCGGAAGAGCGTGCAAATTTGACAAGAAAAAATCACGAGTTGAAAATGGAGAATTTGAGATTACAAAGTAGAAGATCAAGAAGCACTATTAGATCAAATTTAGGGTCATTAAGAGAAGAATTAAGGCGAAGTTCCCCAATAAGAAATGTTAGAGAAAATACTCGAGAAGAAAGACAAAATCCAAATGAAGAGCAACGTCATAGAGAAGAAGAGGTAATTGAAGATCGCCAAGATCCGCGAGGTGAAACTATGGAAAATAGGCGCATTAATAGAAATCAAGAAGATGAAAATAACCAAAATGGTGAAGATAATCCAGAAAAATGTAGGAGGATATTACATGGGCGAGAGATTCAGAGAAATCGAATAATAATTGAGGAATAAATTGAGAGGCATTATGCTGAACAAGCACGCCTGGCTTGCGAGAGATAAAGATTAAGAGAAGAAGTAGAAGAACAAGAGTTTCAAGAGGCATTACGATAAAATAACCATGAAAATCGAGAAAGGAGACGGACGCAAAATCGTCATAATAATAATATTCAGGAAGAGTATGACAGAATACAAAGGAGAATAGAAAGACAGCAAAGAGAAATGATGAGAAATGGAGAAATTCGCATAGAAGAAAATAGACAGTATAATCAGCTATGATGGAAAGAAGAAAGTGAAGCAGAAGATCACAGAAGAAGGAATGTGGGTGTAGATGAAGACACACAAAATCTCGCAAGACAAGAGGTACATGAACGCAGGAGGAGGGAAGCTGCATTAAAAAGACCGATGGAACCAAATTCAACGGCGAATGAAAAAAATTTAAGAGAATTAGCAGAGATGAGAGGAATAATAAATAACGGAAGAGAAGGAGGTAGAAGGCAACTTGATGAAGCTATTGAAGAAACTGCGAGAACTCCATTCACTCAAGAAGTACAGTTAAGAGGAATACCTCCAAAGTGCAACTTACCAGCATTAACCAGCATTTTTGATGGAACTACCTGTGCTGTACAACATGTTAAGGCTTATGTTAGGTGTATGCTGCAATGGGAGAATCATGATGCTATATTGTGCAATTATTTTGCATCTAGCTTAACTGGCGAGGCGCTAAAATGGTTTGAGGGATTGCCAAAGAATACTATAACTTCTTTTGATCATTTACAAGCTACATTTCTGGGAGCATATATAAGCAACAATTCATCGCGGGTAGGTATTGAAGATGTGTTTGGGCTAAAACAGAGGGTTGGCGAGAGTCTGAAACATTTAACCATAAGATGGAAAACAATGTGCAGTAAGATGACAGGAAGAGTAGATGAGAGATATCTTATCTTGTCTTTTATCAATGCAATGTTCGCGACCAATCTGCTGTACATACAAATTTTCAGAGTCAAGAATACAATCACTATGACTGAACTACGAGAACTACAAGAAGATTACATTTCTTTGGAGGAGAAACAAAATGAGATGAAATCATATCCAATCACGAATACCAATTCAGTAGCAGCAAATGGGAGTTTACTTCCTAAAATGATTAACAATGTGGTGAGCAGCTCGCAAACACAACAAGAGAAAGTGGAAATTGATAATCAGCTGAAATTGGTAGCTATGGGCATTCGAGATCAAGAAGAATATGAAAGGGAGAAGAATTATTACAATCGCGGTGGGAATAATAATATTCAAAGGCTTGATCAGCCGCAAGAAACTTATGGTGGACAGAGGCAAAACAATTTCAGAAGCCAAGGAAATCAGAAGATAATATGGGAAGAAATTAAGATGCCTCCTCTAAATGCTAGTATAGAAAAAAAATCTGGGAAGCTATCATTTTGATGGAAAATATACCATCTCCATGGAATATGGGAAAAGCACCACATCCTAATAATCGTAGTCAAGAATTTTGTCCTTACCATCACCTTCATGGTCACACAGTAAATGATTGCAGGAATGTAAAGAGAATAATTTTAAGGATGATCGACCAAGGAAAGCTAAACCACTTTTTAGTAGGACATCCACAATCTCAGCAATTGCTTCCAGCACCAGAAATTCGCAGGGTAAATACTGTAAAAGGACTAGAATCATTCGTAATAGAAGTCGGGGCTAAAGCAAAGAATTTGTTTTGCAATTCCATTGTACATTCACACAGAACTATAGAGGATTTCCATGATAATATTCTAAGCAGAGTCTTCGCGAGAGACACAGATGGAAGAGAGATAATGAATATCACGAGAGCCTCGCCATTAGAAGAATGTCAGAAACAAATTATATCTTTCACTGCACAAGAAGTACCAGAACCTGGCGAGCAGCATGATAAACCATTGGTGGTAAAGTTAGAGATAAATCCAAAGCAAATAGAAGAAGGAGATGAAGAAAATGATGATGAAAATGAAGATTCTTGGGCTATCAATAGAGTTCTAATAGACACATGCAGCTCAGTTGACATACTATTTTATCATACCTATAAGACCATGGGTGGAATAGACGAAGATCTAATTCCATCAACATATAAAATCTATGGTTTTAATGGTACTGCAAATAAACCCAAAGGGGAAATTGAAATGTGGATTCCATTGAAAGGGATAACTTCCAAGATCTTGTTATGTGTTGTTGACATTGAATCACCTTACAATGCCCTGATTGGTCGACCTTGGCTACATGGGATATTAGGTGTAGCATCTACTTTCCACCAGTGTGTTAAATTTCCTCATCCTAATGGTGTTGGAGTTATTAAGGGAGATTGGGGAGAAAGCAAGAAATATTATGAGATTGATATAAAATCTTGCGAGGAAAGAGCTGAGAAGAAGATCAATTGGAAGTACAACATCAAGCAACGACAGAGATGTGAAAGATTGATGATTGATTCAATAGAGCAGCAAGAGGAAGATGATGACGAGCAGCTCGTAGATAAAGAGAAAACAAAGAAAACGTAATGAAAAGCGAGAACTTAAGATAGTAAGTAGAAAGGTAAAATGATGAAATTTAAAGAAGCTTACGCATAATTTGTTTGAAGAAAATGCAATTGAAAAGAGTACTCTATTTGAAAGAATTGCAAAATTTTACAAGAAAATCAAAGAAATGAAATTTTATCAGAGTTACAATACTCGCGAGAAATGCGAATAAAATTTCGTAGAGATTAATAGAATGGGACGAACCTTTATGGCATGCACCTTAGTTTGCGGATACAATTTCACAAGAGGCAAATGTAAGACCTAATCGTGCATCATATAAGGGGGTATCTCTTTACATGACTCAGTGATAAGGTTATACCGATGCTGGAACCTGAGTCATGAAGATGTTGGGGTTAAAGAAAACCTATCCAGGAGAGAGATCTTGGATTTCCAACTATATAAGGTTATACCCTGGTTGGACGACTGAGAATCTCTTCTAAGAAGTGCAAAGTATGACCAAGGTGCCGAGGTACAAGGTTTAGCCAAGGGTGCCCCTGGCCATTCTTGGTAAGTCTTGGCTATGATGCACTTGGCCTGAAGAAAACCTCACTTAGGGTGCAGACTTGTAACTATAATCCATATAGGCATAAAGGACAAGAGGCTACGAAAAAAGCTGGTTGTTAGCAAATATGGATGGGAGGATCTAGTCTTATATGGCCGATGTTCCCTCCTTGAAGGGGCAACCAGGGGGAAGATAAGGGCGGCACCCTACATTAGGGAGATGATAAGTGTCTAAAGACGACAATGTCATGGGGATTTATGATCGCAAGAACATTTAGGCCATTCATATTGTCGCATGACGAAAGTTATACAAAGGCAACAAGCAAAAAGAGAAAAGGTAAGATGATATCAATGGGTTTTTACATTTAACAAGTGTAAAGACGTCCTACGATTTCATCGCAAGACGGCAATGTCATAAGGTTTAATTCTTGCAAGAGAGTTTATACTTATCATATTGTCGCAGAGATGTTGAAAAAATATTGATAAGACAAGATCAATGGGTCAATACATGCAAATGTAAAGACGTCCTGCGATTTTATCGCAGAAAGAAAAAATGTGTCAAAATAAGACCTTTAATTAGGAAGGCATAATAAGACCATAAGATTGTTGCGATAATGCTCGTAGAATTTAGGAGATTTTCGATTCTACGCATAAATCATAAAGTTATGCAATTATTGCTAACGATAACATCGCCGATATTGAGGCAAAAATAATTTGATTCACAACTAATATCTAATCTCTACTCAATTTTTTCATATTGCAGATGAATAATAGAGGAAAGTATGGGAATGCATAGAGTGATGAAATTATTATTCATCCATCATATGATAAAATTCCATAGATGATACATTTATATAAATAATTAAAGGATAATAATTATGATTGATTGATTATGTTGCAGAAAAAGAATTTTTTTGTAATTCGTACAAATAAAAGCAAAAGAAGTTTACACATCAAGTTGGAGAAGCTCGCAGCAATGTTATGAGAAGCAAAAAATAAATGTACAAAATTTACAACGAAGAAAAAGAGAAGAAACAAGACTAAGTAGATCCATCACCACCTTCATCAGAGCTCTTTTCTTTTTCAGATTTCTTCTCATTACCAGATTTCTCTTCTTCATCATTGTCATTATTATATCTATCTACGTCAGATTTCTCTTCCTCGCCATATAGTTCTTCATCATTATCATCTTCGCTAGACTCCTCAGCTTCGCTATCAAAGATAACTAAATTTGGGTAATCAGCTGGAATCTCCTTTGCAAGATCGGGGTATGTAGAATGTCGAATACCATGATCATCACAAACTAGTTTAACAACGTTATTACGAACACGGATAAGGGCGTTACTAAAATTTGAAGATGAGATTTTCATTTTTTCCTTCAATTTAGAATACTTTTCATTGCGAGAGGATAGATTTACAGCGAGTTGGCTTTTCTCTTCTTCTAACTCATCAAATCTTTTACGATAGTTCTCTTCGGATGCTGCGAGCAAATGGTAACAAAGTTAATACATATAAGGATGATTCAATTAGGAAATAATTCATGGAAATCATAAGAGTGATAACCTTATCTTTCAGAAATCATGTCTTTAACTAAAGCCGCTTGATCAGCATGAAGACTAACATCTACACCTAAATTAGTTCTGGCGTTATCAAGAATCTTCGCATCCCAAGCAAACTCATCATCGCTATTAATAAGGAGACGAGATCGAACTTGAGTTTCCCTCGCAAGAAGATCTTCATTCTCACGGATAAGTTTATCTCTTTCCGTTTGAACATTAAGAAGAGTTTTATGAAAGTTTGCTAGGGCCTTGGAGCCGTTTTTAACAGCAAGATCCTTCTCATCAATAAGATCACTATTCCTTTTTCTTAATCTATTCACTTCTTCCTTTGACCTAAGATAAAGGTTCTTAAACTTGTTGGTTAAATTTAAATTGAACCTATGTTCAATTTTTAAGAGATTAAGTTTGGATTTAATTTCATCAATAGAGAGAGATCTAATCCTATCGTCGGAGAAGTTACTTAAAGAACTATTAAGGCAAGCAAAAGGGTATTATCATCTACAGGTTCAGGAAAGGATTGGAAGAATGTAGCCTCATCAGTAAGACCATAAACATCTGCAAATTAAAAATGGTTTTACTTGAATAAGCTGTAATAGAGTAAGAAGAATTAAGAGAGAAGGGAAATAAATTATACCATAGAGCTGCTGGTTAACTTTGTCAAGATCAGAGATTTTTTGCTTATCAACTGAAGCTTCAGTCTCCAGTTGCTTATTTCTCCTGCGAAGCTCAGCAACTTCAACTTCTAGTTTTTCTTTATCTTGGCGAAGATTAGCAGTTTTCTTTTCATAAATGATACGCCTATTGTCTAAATCAGAAGCAACAGCAAAAACAGCTCTTCCAACCTGCTATAGAACTATATAAGTCAAAATGTGGCAAACACATCAATAGATACATAAAAAGGATGAACAAATAGAAACATACCAGGCTACCAAGCGAATTCAGGAGACTTGGAGTTAGCGATCTTGAAACCCCGCGAAGGGAATCACTGTCAGCTAGTATGGGAGCATCGCAGATTTTGGCAAGGGACTAGGATATTTCATTAATAGCTTCATCTCCATACTCATTTGGGATACCAAACATATTCTTGCCAAAAAAATTGGATAAATGAGCCATCGAAGAATCAGAAGAAGAATAATTCTTTATAGAAGGGAAGTTGTTATCATTGAAATCCTCATCATTATTGTCCTTATCCAAATCAAAACTTGGATTTTCTGGAATGGTATGAGGAGTTGAAGAAGAAGAAGGTTGGGTTTTCCTTCTCTTCAAGGGAGGATCGCCAGATTCTTCACCGCGGGGGGCAGAAGACTTCCCTTTGGGAGGAACAGTAGATTTTTCCTTTGAAGATTTCTCCTTAGTTCTCATGGGTTTTATTGGTTCTAGTTCTTCGATTTCCTGCGAGCACAGATGAAGATAAGAAATAGGGGAAACAATATATTGTTAAAATTTATGAGGAGATATTTCTTACTTCATCCGTGAAAGATTTAAGAGCTAAGAAAGTGTTGGGTTTCCTAAAGGCCTGGTAGTTTAGTTTCATCATGTCAATCTGGAAAAAATTAAAGTAATTAGAGAAAGTATAAAAACATGAGGAAGATAATGAATAATAATTATACAAAATATCAGAGAGATTATACCTCTTTAGTTCTTTCAGGCCAGTTGAAGACCCAAGGTTGATATTCTGAAAGATTCGCGGGTAATTCGCGAGAACCAGAAATTTAAGGACCCTCAAGACATAATGGAAAAATGAACCACTTCTCATCACTGGAATGGCGAGGGCCTTGATTAGTAGATGTATGCCAATCAATATCTAGCATAAGAGCTTTATCATCAGCGATATTTTCTTTCTTCAAGCGAACACCCCAACAAGTGCAATCCCTCTTCATAGGGACTATATTGTAATTTTCAAAGAAGTTGTCCACAGTATAATCTGCAGAAACAATGGGAACATCTTTAAATTGAGGATTCTTCGCAGCTTCAGGGTAGCGAGATCCTTTGTCCGCACCGCGAGAAGCATATTCAAGAAGCAATCGAATACAATCTCCACCCAGTTGATATATCGCTCGCGAGAATCTCTTGTCATAAATTATTTTATAGAATAGTGGAAGTTCTAGATCATAGAGAGGAATGGGAATACCAGCTTCAAGTTGACCTAGCGATACTATAATTTTCTCGCGAGAGCATTGATAATCAGTGAATAATCTGAGAGAAAGTTCGGATTTAGGGCTCTGATTTGGAATTGTAGACAAAGTGAAACCTTTGTTTTCGAGTTTTTCTTGCATCTCAATAAAAGCAATCAAATTTTTAGCACCATCGGCAACCATTTTTAAGTATGGGAATGAAAGAGAAGGTTGGAAAATAAGAAAAGAATCCCAGCGATAACAGACGCGCAATTTACTAAGAACAAAGAAACTTGCAGAGAAGTTACGGAGAGAAAGAAGAAGAAAGTAAAAGAGGAAAAGAAAAGAATGAAAGAAGTATTTATAGAAGAAGAAATTTCTCGAAGAAGGTGAATGCAATAAATATTAAGAAAAGACATGAACGGTCAGATTGCAGCGGTTAGAGAGGACGTGTCGTAAATTCATTAGAAGAGAGAATATGTGAAAAATAGATGGCGAAGGATACAGAAACGTGTCAGAAGAAAGATTAATGAAGAGATAAGTAGTTGCGGCATTTTAAAGCTCTCATGATCTTCTCTTCTTCGCAGAAAAGACATGAGAAGAGGCAAGATATAGGACCAGAATATCGCTACATCTATTCTCAGCGATATTAACAACACTTCCCAGCTAGTATCACCGCAATATCTTCGACTACACTTCACGAGTGTCACAAAAGCCTTCAAAAGAGTGACGTAATAACTGACAATTGAAGAAAACTTAAGAAAAGCATGTTTGTTCTGCGATGGTTACAAAACTTGCGAGATTTAACATTGTAACTATCGCGGTACAATCGCAGAATCAACCCGAAATAAGAGGAAAACTTAACTGTCATCCACTATGTAACTATCCTATAAATATAGACCCAATGTGTCCAGAAAAGGATGATGTATTTTTTGAGAGTTAAGAAAATCTTGAGGAGAGAGAAACTTCAAGAGAATAGTTGTAATCTTGAATTCTTCCATTTCTGTAAACATTTCTGAGAACAAAATAATAAAGTGTCGTTTTTAATATTCAATTATGAGTTGATTATAGAAAGATTTTAACAAGGGTATAGTGTGGGAAATCCTGCAACTACATTTCGCTTCAGAATTCTTCTTCAACACTCTCTCCAGGATCCACCTCAACGTTCTCACAACATCCTCCCGAGCCGTTTCAACACTCAAGCTAGATCAATAATCTGCGCTCTGGTTAAGTTATCTTTGATGTAATTATTGCTCAACATACATCTCATCCATCCTTCATGAGGGCCCAGCGGAGCATGAAAAACCTTGAAGTCGATAGGAGAAGGGTTATCATGTGGAACGGATATTTTCATATAGTCGAAAGGGCGTGGTGAACAACTCATCATCAATGTTTGACATATCTTTGAAGCTGTCAACACCTCCTGACTTGGCACCATCATTATCCCCAAAAGACATCTCAACAGGAGTTCTTTTCTTCATTCTACAATAAAAGACAGGAGTCAGCACTTGTATAAAAATGCGTGAGATGTGTAGTCACACATGACAAAACACACATTCACATTGGAGTACACAAGGCTGGTATTGGGTCCAAACACCAGTGTTGATCAAGTTACAAGTCCTGTATTTCCCAAGTTTCAAGTCCGGTGTTGATTAAGTCACAAGTCCGGTATTGCTCAAGTTTCAAGTCCGGTGTTGATCAAGTCACAAGTCCGGTATTGCTCAATTTGCAAGTCCTGTATTGCTCAAGTTTCAAGTCCGGTGTTGATCAAGCCACAAGTCCGGATCAATTTTCAAGTCCGGTATTGCTCAAGTTCCTTCAAGTTCGGTGTTGATTAGGTCACAAGTCTGATGTTGATCAAGTCACAAGTCCGGTATTGCTCAAGTTTCAAGTCTGGTATTGATCAAAGTCACAAGGCTGGTATTTGAATAAAACAGATGCACGCATCAGGGCCGGTTTTCAGTCGAAACATAGGGTAAACATTCAGTCAGGTACGCGATGGGTCCCACTTGATCTAATCCCCAGATTGGTCGAAGCAGACACAGCCGTCCCCAATCAAATCTCTCTCCAGAAGAAGGCGTTTCAGCTCCAACACTTCAACGCTCTCCCGGGCCTACTCCAGTAGCTGCTTCAACGCTTTCTGGAAGACCCACATTTACATTTGAGCACACAAGTTTCATTTAAAAAAAATAAGCTTGCTCACATCGGGTCCCATGTTCGAGCGAAGCAAACAGCAAGGTCAGTGTTTGGTCAAAGCATCGAGACCGGTGTTTAGTCAAGCTAGCTGGGTCGGTGTTTGGTCGAAGTAGCAAGATGACACTCGATCAAGCACATCAACCATACGGTCAAAGTAGGCACGAGACATGGCCGACGTTTGAAACATGTACGCGGTGGTCCTGCGTTTGATCGAAGCATGCACATCTGCCCATGTTCGAATCAAGCATGCTTTCATCGGGTCCCACGTTTGATCAAGCTGACGCAGAGGATCCACGATTAACCAAAACAGGCACATCGAGCTCACGTTCGATCAAGCAGGTGCAGTAGCCCCACGAACAAAACAGGAATAACAGTCCATCGAAGCAGGCAAGGCCGACATCATGCTAGGTGAACACATGCATGGAAGCCTCTTGAACGTGACATTCTCCAAGGACAAGATGACCCGCCTCTACTGGTAACATCTAACTTTATCTCATAATCTTTGTCTTTAACTATCACCATCTCATGCCTACCTCATAATAGTGTAACAATTATGCGCTAGGCAAGGGACTTAATGTTGATGGTAGATTTTCATTTAAGGCTAAGATTGTAAAAGCCAAAAAATTATGCGCTAACATCTTGTAAAAGATAAGGCCATTAATAAGTGATGGATACTCCTTCACTTTACTTATTCACCTAGAATGGAGCATGTGGCAACAATCCCATTCTGTGAATAAAATACACGAATTTCATCCAGGTTGGAGCATGTAGCAACAATCCCATATACCCTGTGAATTTATAGCATTATTAATTAATGCGCAACCAGCCTTGTATTTCCTGTACTCATTATAAGTGCGGCATGACGACTGAGTGTTGCTCTCAGCAGAGCAACACGAATCTCCAAGCATTATAATAAAACATGTACGAAATACCCGTACAGGATGCAACTCTCGGTGTGTTATACTAGCCCGATTGAGCCACTCTAGGTGTGTTATACTAGCCCGATTGAGCATCCGGACTGACCATATCAGTCTGGATATGATCACGACCATCCAACTCCACCAGCATGATTGGATGGCCCAGATCGATTCCATAACCCCCAAGCATGTATGAAATATCCGATGGCGAACCAATGCAGGCCTCGCATGATCGGCCTCCCCAAAAGTTTGGCCTAGCTTTCCAAAACGTCCAAACCAAAGTAGTATGGACGAAAACACTAAATTAGGGTTTGCGGCACATTACATGTGTCGCGAAACAGTCTCAACCATCCATCTTCGCAGGAATAGATGGAGGGTGCATATGTAGATTCAAAGGGAACGGAGCATGTCAACACAATCACCGTGGCCCCACCTACATACCTGACCTATCGGTCAGGACAAACTAGGTACAACACGCGGGCGGAAATACCCTGATTAGGGTTTATGTCGCGATCATAAGCGTCTGTTTTCTCCTGATCGGACGAAGGGACCAGGAATAGGCTAAGCAGGTCCGGTAAGTATCAACACGATCACTGCGGGCCCACCTATCTCTATACCCAATCGGCCAAGACCGAACTCTCTTTTTCTCCTCGTTTCGTGTGCCTCCAACATGCATGGTCGCTCCTTCCAAATTGCAAACTAATTTCAACCGCTCAATTTCTCCGGACGAATTGAGTGGGTTAGATCATGTTTTCATGGGACGCTAAGGCATAGGCGTGAACACCAGCCTACCACCTACACGTTAGAGTAATCGGCTAAGACCGACCAAGCCTGGTCGTCTTGAAACGCGTGCCCAAAGTTGGTACGATGTGCGGCTTTTGCGGCACTAGTTTACTGTCGCAAATTGATCTCGACCACTAAACTTCGCCGGTTAAATTAAGTGGCCCAGATCACACTTCCATGGGACAGTGAGGTATGAACATGTGTACCGGCATGTCGTCAGCATATATGACCGACCGGCCATACCAAAACCATGTCCCAAGCTTGGATTCGACCAAGCTGGAAAGTAGTGTTTGCGCACTTTCTCCTAAAACCCTAATTCCATCAACGGTCTCAGATGAGTGTCTCAAAGATCATCTCGAACGTCCAAATTCACTGGCTTAGTTACACAGCCATGGTTCGGAGTTAATTGGTCAGTGCGGAGTCATGGTGATCACCGTCCGTCACTCTACCACACTATGTGGTCGGCCAAGGGAGGACTTGTTTGCGCAACCTCCAAACCATCACATGAAGTAGTCTAGACATGAGGTTATTTTGAGACTCTCAAACAGCGATGCTTCATACATGTTGAATATACTCGATGAAGTACCTGCATAGTATACACACGATACTTCACAAGTATCAATTTCCTAAATAACGTAGTATTACATGCTACTTTCTATGGGTCTCATGATCCACACCTTCAAGACATAAATCATGTCACAAACTGGGGGATACATACTGGGGTATTGGTCTGGCAGTTTACAGTGTGCAGCGCACAACGCGTTATCACAAGAACGTGTCAGGAAGTCATGGACGGTTAGTGATGATGGGAGAAGTGGGAAAGCGTGGTCGTGTGACATCAACACACTACTCCACTACTCCATCACTCCATTTTCTCCACTTCCCACGAGATACGAAGGTTAGGCTAAAAGACTTGTATAAATAGGTTCTCCACCCTATTTTTTTAACAAGAACAGAACAAGACGAGATAACAGAGGCAAGTGTTGATACAATCGTATTCAAACACCAGAACAGATAGCTTACATCCTGCAAGACAGTTCAGATTTCTGATACAAGTCATACATAGCCAACACCTTCATAATCTCAACACCTTCTTCGCTTCCCTCCCTAAGATCAACCCCATCTCCTTCACTTTGTGACCGAAACAAGTCTGGAACGGCCATTTCTTGGTTTAGGCCGGACTTGCACAGATTGATCTCTCGAATCTACAAGCACTCATCGCATAGTGCATTTGTTTAAGGTTTAGATTCATTCCTCATCCACACACCCCAAATTACCAAAATCGGCAGGAATAGGTTTCACCCATAAACAGTGATATCACCAGCAATAGACTTCGAGGCGTTCCGAGATGACTTCGTCTAGACTTAGAGTTATTTTGGTGACATTTGCTCCATAAGTTTCTTCAGATATGTGAGGATCTCCTTCTGGGTGCTAGCCATGTTTGTTTGCGTTTCATCAAGAGTTTGTTTATCTTTTATCATATCTGAGAGTCCTGGTGGTGCTTGGACATCCACATCGTCTTCAGTAGCACTCCCTGAAAGAGGAGTGTTGGTGTTTCCAGTAGCGTTGTTTTAAGGAACAGTTTCTGGCGTACCACCACTGGTGTCACCAGAATTAGGATTAGTTCTTGGACCTGAATTGGTGTTATTTAATGAACCATACCTAAGATTCACCATTTTTTTTCTTCAAACGGTTGAAAATTTGAATTCGTAACCGAGAGGTTGATCTCACTACACCATTTTTTGCTAGTAGTAACAGTTTTTAAGCGTTAGAAAAAGGGGTCGTAACGGCTAAGCGTTGTTGCAAAATGGGTTATTAAAAATGTATGAGTTGTGTGGTTGTGGAAAGTTTTATATTGAACTAGTGCTTAAATTTCATATCTTTGTGGGTTGTGTGGTTGTGGAAACCGAATGAAGAATTTTTTATGATAATCTCTTTTTTGATAAGTAATTAAAGCGAGTCTGATCTTAGTTTGACTTATCAAAGTGAGGTAACGATTATTTCTGTTAATCGTTTTCCTTATAAGACAAAGGTTTTGATCAGTTGGTTTTGTTTATTTAAGATTTTTGAGTAATTGGGCTTCATATCGATGGTTCGTATATGCCATTCTTGATGCATTTTTTCCATGCATACTTCAATGGTACTAGCCGTCATCTTACTGATGAGTGCCAAATATTGCATATTTCTATACCTTTTTATTGGCATTTAACTCATATGTTGCGCTTTAAAATCATATATATATATTATCCCAAATTCTGTATTTTCTCTGTTTTCAAGAATAAATATTTGTACTAATTAATTTTGTGTTTTTAGGTACTAAATAAAGCTTGGACGAATTGTGAAGCCAAAAGTGCAGAGAATTAGTGGCAACAGAAGAGAGATAACAAAGGCTCCCGCTGGAAAGCAGTGAAGAATATCTTCTGCACCTTGTCATCAAGTGAAGGATATATTTTGCACCTCACCTGGAAGTGAAGAATGTTGTTTTCACATCTTAAAAACTGGAAGTGGGCTTGAGATATTAGACTTGAAGAAGACTTGAGCCAGAAGAGAGAAGAAACAAGACCCAAGCCCAACTTCATTCTGAGCCATCGGATTTTATCTAGCTTCTAAGCATCCAAGGCATATCCAAAATGTGCATCAACGTTTGATACTCTCACCTCACATCCCATTACCTTATATCCTTCCCTAACCCGAGCAGAACCAAAATTTCCCTTGTTCCTATCGTACTCTTCTTCTCCATTTGCAAACGTCAGTTCACCTCCTTCTCTCCATCAATCACTTCCAGACCATCTATGATCTTCGCCATCTTCCATCCGCCATCAATCAACCACCTAGCCCATATTTATCTCCATCATAGCTTCTTCTCTACAGTAACCCTAGAAGCTAGGTTTGAGAGAGATAAGGCTAGGGTTAGCCCCAATAACTAAAAGCAAATATCAAATCAAGGAATTGCAGAGCAGAATTGCAGAGGGGATTTGTCAGAAAATACGATTTTAGTGAGTGGTTGTTCTCTAATTTTTCAATTGTAGTGTTTGATAAGAAATTGATGTATAAATAGGTCAAATGTTGTGTAACAAATCATAAAAATTTCAGTTAGACCAATTAGTTATCTAAATTCAATTTGTGTTTTACTCATCTTCAGTATGTTCTAATTTCATCTGCTAGGGTTTAATTGAAGACCTAGCTTTTTGCTATGTTATTCATGCTTTTTGTATTACTCTTGAATGCTTAAACTGTTTTAGGATAGTTTCAATCTTAGTACGTCAATACTTTGCTCTCACAGTGTATGTCAGATATCCATTGTAGTTAGGATAAAACTGTGTTAATTATGCTGCAGCTCATGCTTTAGAGACTATTGTTAATCCCTTGAATAGTTGTGCTTAATTAGACAGTTAGTACTCCGGATTGATACTTTAGCTGTGATTAAATTATCAATTGGTGAAACACCTTAGGTAAGTGGTAGACTTGACACTTCTCCCTTATCAGTCATAAGGACAGGAGTAATTTAACTGGCTGAATACATATAGTATGAGTTAGTGGCGGATTTGACAATCCTAGTATCTCTAATATTTGTTGTTAACATCTTTAATTCACTGTTGTAATCTCTACCAGTATCTTGTCGTATCGACACAACAAAACCTCCCTTTGTGTTTCTTACCATTGAATCAGTTTAGTGAAACTTTTGAATCGACTCTACACCCTCCTTGTCTCTGTGGGATCGACCAGTATTTTCCCTATCTGCAATAGACGTTGTGCACTTACAATATAATTGTGAGTATCTTTACAAGCCTACTAAGTTTTAGCGCCACTGCCGGGAACTCGGTGGCGGTGTAATTGTTTCTTTGGTTCCATCTTACTGATCTCAAATCAATTTCTGTACATATTTTCTTTTCAGTACTAGTTATAGCTTGTCTGTTATTAGTTCAACTTATTGTCTCATCATATCTTTTTAGTGTTTGTTGTAGTCTTCATAAAAAAAATTTAAAAAAATTATTTGTTTTATTCATCTGCATTTAAAGTTCTTAGCCACATCGTTGTCAAGCTAGTTTGAAGTTATCAGTTATCAATATTCTGCAACTCTCAAATTGTTGTCTATGTCCAAGTTATGTACATTATTGTTCCGGTTTTAGATTGTAGCCCATCTGTCTATATAATCTTCACTAGCATCACTATAGTAATTAGTCCATTTGCTCATTTTTTTTTTTATACATCTTTGTACAAATTTCTAGCTCCGCGTCTTGTAACATAAATATTTGCAATCTGTAGCTTACTTTTAGCATGATGTAGCTTTGTTATGTGGTATTTAGTTGTTCTGTTCAAGGTTCCTCAACTGTGCAAGCTAGATTTTCAGTTGATACTTCAGATTAGTTCGCTTCATTTGTCCTATAACTCTAAGTTGTTAACCATCAGGGATAAACAACTACTTTCTGTAATTCTTTGACATTCCTGTACATCTGCATATACTGAAGCTCTCTTTGAGCCAGCATGTACTTGTGAAGCTGAAACACACTAAGGGAAGGCACAAGAAGCAGCACAATTTGTGTAATTGCCTAAACCCGGTGTTATACCGGCGGTTTGTTCTTCACACCCATTTTTGTTGCACTTGTTGTTTATGTGAGTGGCATACCTTGACTATTTGTTGATCTGGTTATCGTGGTACCTTTGGTTTCTATAATATATGAGTAACATTATCACTCACTGAAATTTCTATCTCTGTGATACCGCATCTATCCTGAACTTCATGTTCTTTTCATTACGCTAACTGCCTTGCGAGTGAGTAGGTGTTACTTAGATCTCCAGTTTTTATCTTGTTTCTCAATCAGTTTACTGTCACTGTCCGGTACCTGGATGAATCAATTTAAATCTGTGTCTAATACACTGTGTGGTTTAGATTGCATATGTGTAACATTGCTATCCTGTAGCTTTTGTGAGTATGGTCGTATTACTGTGTAAACCTGTACTTGTTCCATTGAAACTGTGCAGCCTCTAAATGAGCTTAATCTTTCTTGGTTAACAATTCAGCAGGATAATTTCAGAACCTCAGTTGCTGTAGAATCTTCACAGCTAGTTTTAAACAAGTATTGATGTCTCTTATCTTTGTTTAACCTGTGCAAGTCTGAGTCCTGACGACTTATTTCGAGTAAACCAGGTACCATCGAAACAAAAGCAGCGAATCAAGGAAGAAAGAAAAAGAAAAAATAGAACTGGAGCAAGTTGGATTGTCGTGCATAAACCCAGATTTATACTGGCGGTATCGTATTTTCAAACTTGACTTCCTTCGTAACTATCTTCCTTGTCTGCTGAGATAAGTGCTCATTAATGATTGCCAAATTCTGGTATCCGTATGTTTAATTCTGTGATATCTGAGTGAATTTTCTTCTCGTAATCCAACATTCAACCTCTAAATTTCTGATGTTTTCATGAATGATATGTCTTGTCTGCTTAATAAACTGGTTTCCTGACTATTTATTTCCAAACTCTTGCAACTTGAGACACCCCTCTATATGATCCTATGAAGTTCAAATAACATTTATACTTGCTAAAATTGTTATTTTGTTGTGCATCTCGCAATCTCGGCATAACCTGTGTTTGTGTGCATTCAACTTAGGAACCGACTGTCATTTTCATAATCATTAAATCTGTGACATACCATAACTGTCAGTTAAGCGAGTTGCCTGGATATCTTTGTGCATGAGCCTGTAACTCTTGAGTAAAATATTTGTTATCTGAAATCATTGTTTTGTTGAGCCTTTTGGCCCTGAATCTTTCAGCCATTCATCTAAGCCTTGCTTCCCTATTTATCGCACTACTCCTTGTCTGAAGTGCAACATCACAAAGTTGTGTGCACATATTCTAGGCTAGCCTTTTGACCCTGTATCTTCCTTTATTGCCTACAACTGAGTTTGTGTATTGCTGTTTAGCTGATCAGTACATCGTAAGAATTTTTTATGCATAAAACCTGGTTTTAGCCTTTGATTCGTAAGAGCCGTTTTTCCCTGTTTCGAAAATAGTTGGTTGTCTAGGGTGTTAAAACATGTTATCTGTCATGCTTTCTAGGCTATGATTGTGTATTTTAGAGACCAAACAAATCGACTAGTTAGAATCCGCCAAGAAGATATTGTTGACATACCCAGTTCTGCAATAGAAATCCCAGACCAACCAGAGACAATGGGTGATGAATTGAACCGACCCCATAGACTCAAGGACTACATGTACCCTACAAGGGAAAGTCAGCCCTCTTGCATCATTCTACCAGCTGATGCTGGTCAGTTTGAACTAAAAGCAAGCATAATTCACATGTTTCATGTGTTTAGAGGGGTTGATGCTGAAAACCCCTACCACCATGTTAGAGACTTTGAAGATATCTGTGGAACTCTGCGTTTTAACCAAATGCCGGAAGAGTCCCTCAAACTAAGATTGTTCCCTTTCTCATTGAAAGAAAAATCCAAGTCCTGGCTTCATGCCCTACAACCACAGTCCATTAGAACATGGGATGATCTTACAAAAGAATTTTTCAAAAAGTTTTTCCTCAATCATAAGACTGCGACAATTCGTCAAAGTCTAACTGGTTTTGTGCAATTAGATGATGAGACTCTAGCAAATTATTTGTAGAGATTCAATGAATTATTGCTCCAGTGTCCCCACCAAGGGTTTGAAAAATGGAGACTTGTGCAAATTTTGTATGAAGGCCTAGATGTCAGGACCCGAACCATAGTAGAGTCAATGTGCAATGGTGCATTTATTGACTAAAGTGATGATGAGTCTTGGACCTTCTTAATTGAAGTTGCTGAAAAGACTCAGCAGTGGGAGTCCATCCGTGAACCTAAGAAGACTACCCCTGTATCAAATGTTCATAGAATTGAGTATGACTTTGAGGTAAATGCAAAGATTGCATCTTTGGCTAGGATAATAGAAGTGCTAGAGCTGCAGAAGAATGTGAAACTAATGCCCCTACTCTCCGTGACCAAATTTAAATGGCCACTTGTGCCGCATGCCATGGTTCAGAACACTTAGTGGATAGATATCCAGACCTACATGCATTTCAAGAGTCTAGAACCAAGCAAGCCAATGCTTTGTACCATAGGCAAGAGAACAACCCTTATTCTCAGACCTACAACCTAGGGTGGAGGAATCACCCTAAATTTTCATGGTCTAAGGGACCTGTACAAGGGGGAACAACAAATAATAATCAAGGATATTCGTACCCTAGAAACCCCCAAGTGCAACCACACACACAGTACCCTGTAGAGAAAAGGCCTAATTCTAATGATGGTGTGAACCAAATGAATCAAAATCTTTTGCAATATCATAAAATAAATGTCCAAAGGTTTGCGAGTTTAGAACTCAAGTTGGGCCAAATTTGTGATGCATTGAATGAGAGAGAAAAAGGTAAACTCCCTAGTCAGCCCCAACAAAATCCAAAAAGTGCATTTCAGGCAAGTACTTCAACTTGCAATGAGTCCTCACAATATCAAGTAAATGCTGTCACCACTCTTCCTAGTTTTAAAGTTATTGATAACAATGTAGGTGAGCCACAGTCGAGTGAGTCTAAGTCGGACTCACCAGTGCATATAATTCCACAGAAAACACTAGTTATAGAAAAGGAATTTGAGCGTGACAGTGACTCTAAGAATTCCACTAGTGATAATGTCCATGCACCATCTAATGTGACTGTCGCCCCATTTCCTCAAAGATTGATGCAACAAAAAGGGAGTCACCAGTACAATGAGATGTTGGAAATGATTAAACGAGTCAATATAAATATTCCTTTTCTCGAAGCAATTAAACAAATACCTTCTTATGCTAAGTTTTTGAAAGATTTATGCACACAAAAACGGAAACATCATGTGCATAAGCGCGCTTTTCTTACTGAGCAGGTGATTTCAATCATTCAAAGAAAGACCCCACCCAAGTTTAAGGACCCTGGTAGTCCAACTATCACATGCACAATAGGTGAACATACAATTGATAGAGCTTTGTTAGACTTAGGCGCAAGTGTGAACCTTCTGCCATATTCTGTGTATGAGCAATTAGGTCTTAGGGAACTGAAACCCACTCATGTGACGCTACAATTAGCGGACAAATCTGTAAAGATCCCTCGTGGTATCGTTGAATATGTGTTAATCAAAGTTGATAAATTTTACTTGCCTATGGATTTTATTGTTCTAGACACTCATCATGTGCAAAACCTAGACTGTCACATTCCTATCATTTTAGGACGTCCTTTTCTGGAAACGTCCAATGCTATCATAAATTGTCTTAATGGAGTGTTGAATTTGTCATTTGGAAACATGACTGTGGAATTAAATGTTTTTCGTGTTAGCCAACAACCTATGGATTTTGATGATAATGAATTGCATGAGGTTAACATGATTGAGAGTCTGATCCAAGACTCATTGCCTGACATCTTATCTGTGGACCCTTTGTAAGCATGTTTAAATAACTTTGACTTAGATCTTTTTTATTCTGAGTACATTAGTGAAGTTCACTCTTTTCTTGAATATGTACCACTCATGGATATTGCTAAATGGCAGGATGCTGTGGAACCACTCTACCTCGTCTCTTGACGAATCACCTAAGCTTGATTTGAAACCATTGCCTGATACTTTGAAATATGCATTCTTAGGTTCTTCTGAAACTTTGCATGTTATTATTGTATCATGGTTAGACACTAAACAGGAAAGTAAACTTTTAAAAGTGCTCAAAGAGCATAAAGAGGCCTTAGGTTGGACCATCTCAAACCTTAGAGGTATAAGTCCCACAATTTGCATGTATCACATAAATCTTGAAGAAAATGCTAAACCATCTAGGGAAATGCAAAGGAGACTTAACCCTAACATGAGAAATGTTGTTAAAGGTGAGATTCTGAAATTGCTTGATGCGAGTATCATATACCCAATTCCTGATAGCCAGTGGGTCATTCCCATTCAAGTTGTACCCAAGAAGTCTGGCATTACTATACTTTAAAATGAAATGAATGAGCTAGTCCCCACTCGTGTGACCACATGGTGGCGAGTTTGTATTGTCTATAGGAAATTGAACGCAGTAACAAAGAAAGACAATTTTCCTCTCCCCTTCATTGACCAAATGCTAGAAAGATTGTCAAAACATAGTCACTATTGTTTCTTGGATGGCTATTCGGGTTATAACCAGATTCATATAGCACCCGGAGACCAATCAAAGACCATATTTACATGTCCTTATGGTACATTTGCTTATCGTTGTAGGAGCGGAATATCACAACAAATAATAACTTACGAAATTGTGGAGAGAAAAGACATCTTGCGAGCAAAGAACATTTTGCGAGCAACGGAAATCACAAGGAAAGCAAAAGAAGTTCGCGAAATGAAGTTACAAAGGTTCGCAAGATAATTATAAAATCCGAAATGGCGGGACAACACAACTGTCATATTTTGTAAGATCATATAAATAGCTATTTAGGCATGAGAAGTGGAGGAGATCTTTTGAGCAAGAGAGGATAATTTTAGGAGGAGAGAGAAAATTTTAGGAGAGATTTATTATCTTTATCATCTTATTCCTCTAAAAAATAAAGCTCCAAATATTCTTTAATGGAGTCTCAATTGTAAAATCATGTAATTACATACAATCACTAGTGAAGCACCGTGGATGTAGATCACATTGATCGAACCACGTAAAAATCTTTGTGTCTCCTTTATAATTTTAGTACCTTAATTCTTAGTTTCTTATCAAATTAATTAGGTTTAGGAATCATTTTAATGGATTCTTATGAGGGTGTAGTTGTGAGATAATCCGCAACTACATAATTGGCGCTAGAAGGAGGGGCCTAATCTTGTTGGTTCAAGAAAATTTAGAAAAATTGGCTACTGTTGGTGATGATGAATTCTACCGAATCTATAAGCTTTAAAGGCAGAAATGGAAGTTCATGGAGTTTCTGCGTTTTCAAACAAATGCATCCTGGTGGTTCAGGAAGAGATATTAAATATGGGGAAATCGTCAAGCAAAATCTGGGAGATTTTAAAAATGTGATTGAAAATTTACTAAACAGCAGCAGCTAGTGGCGAAACCAGGTATTAAGGAAGAGGACAAGACAGTGCGATAATTTCACACAAGAGTATTCAAAATCAACACAGCAACACGGAGTTATCATCAAATTGCAGGCGAAGAAATATGTTTAGTCCATTCGGCGGAGATAAACGAAGGAGCAGCACACAATAAAGAAGATATAGCAGAACTTTAAGATGAAGAGACCCACGAACACCAAATGCCAAATTATATTCGTCAGCAATTTCTATCATATCAATTGATCATTTCAGAACAAACAAATTAACCCAACAAATCACTTCGTTCAAAAACTTCATTCTCAGATCACTCTTAAAACTCATGTTTCATTCGACAAACCAGAACCAGCTAAAGAGTTGTGAGAAACATAATTAAAATCCCTTATTCGGAACAAATGGAGAAGAGAGACTTTGAGAGGTATTCGCAGTGAGAAAAGTGACTTTGCGAAGTTCCCATATTTTTGCGAATATTCTACATATAAGAGACGCAAACCAAAAAAATAATAGCACAACACCACAAGATCGCAACATGAAGAAAGGGATGGAAAATGAATATCGACATAGAAGAATTATAATAATGAGAAGCCGGGCTGAAGAGAACTCAACTCTAATATTTTGTTTCTGCAAGTGGATTGATATTCGTGAATTGACAAGTACTCAATTATGGAACTTCATACATCTTACGATTATAGTTTATTCGTGAATTGACGAGTACGTACAGGAAATACTTCTTGTTTCCTGCGCTAGAAGGTTCGCAGGTAATTGTTGATGATAAAGAGTATTTTGCAAAGATCGATAATTCCAAATCATTCAGCACTTCGCAAATGTTTATTTTGCGAACATTCGCAGCAGATGTTCGTTTACTTCATTACCTAGATTCAGCAGAGTACTCCTCATACAACACTGCCATAAGAATCCATACTGTGTACTCTTGATTGTAGTATTATACTGTATACAGTATGAGCAATATTCTTGTAGTTAAAGTTGAAGTTGAGGTTCACAGTATGCAAGTTCACTTCATCATACTACAATCATGAGACTCGATCTAACTCTAAGCTTCAACACTGCCATCATCTGCTGAGCTACAGCCAAACTCTATTGAAACTCGAGTTTTTCAACTTATACTATCACTGGAAGTAACCTGTTGTTTACGAGCTCAACTATCACACCTATCTTCCATTGCAGACTCAAGCTAGCCATTTCCATCAAAAAACGTCTCATCAAGTTCACAGATTCACATCTCATCTGTTGTTTATCGGCAGATACCAAAGACTCTTTCTGGGAAGTATGAGAAATCAGCTCCACAAATCTGTTGCTTCAAACAGTTTTATCAGCACCAGAGCATCAACTCCATGATCTCAAATCTCAGTTGCTTCACTTCTAATTTCATATCACCCACCAGTACCTTCACAGTGATCCACCTTCAGCTTCAAAAATACCACCAGACTGCATCTATATCAATTACCAAACTTCATTTAGCTGTTATAATCACCAACATCAGTTCTGTCCTGGAAAATACGAACAACCACCATCCGTGTACCTAGAATACATCTAAGCATCCACCTGCAATTTCATCCACCAATAGAACCAGACTCAATTCCATTCTTGCCTTCAATCCATGGGTCTGCGAAGTTAATATTTTTTGCGAATAAGAAAAACCAGCAAAGAAGGGAAATCAAAACGTAAAATGCATCAGTTCAACATCGTACCACTAGGAAACTAAGAATTCCAGGCATGTATTTGTTCAACATCATTAAGGGAAGCGTGTGAATTCTTGTAAAATTTCACCACATATACGAATGAGCTGTTGGTGAAGGTTGCTGCGATTGTTCGTAAAAATAAGGTTAAGAAATAAGGTTGTTAGTGAGCTTTGCGAAATTTCTTATACGATTGTTCGTAAAAATTGACGGAAAAATGGAAAAATGGTTGTTGAGAACAAAATATTGACGTCCTTCACGGGAAGTCTTCTTCCCAAGTGCCTGCATGAAAAAAAAAAAATCATGATACCTCAGGTTTAGTTTAAAAGAGTTACTTACTCGAGAAGTTCAGGAAATTCGTGATACCCAAGCACTTCCTCAAGAGGTATTCAACCATAGAAGACAAATGAAGTTTACAATGGTGTTCACACAAACCCTATTGCGAGAAGAAGTTTAATGTACACCAGACACTACTCATGAAATAATGGTTCGCAGTAAAGAACTTTCCAAGAACCATGAACTCGAAGAACTCAGTAGTGGTTCGTGAAGTTTAATGAAGAAGTTTAATCGTGAAGTTTACAAGAGAACTCAGAAATCACACTGCCCGGCGTGAGAACAATGTTACATTTCAAGAGAAAATAGGGGGTTATGGAAAAACAAAAGTTCTGTGAAATTTATCTTCTCAACAAAAAAAGGATTTAAAATTCAAGCAAAGCTTCATTAACAATCAAATCTAGAAGGAGACGTACGATGAAGATGGGAGACAATCATATTTCACTCCGCAACAAAGAAATAAAGAGGGAAATTCGTAAACATTTACTTCGTGGAATTTTACTTTAAGTACCGAATTTTCATTTTTATTTGTTCGTAAATTTTAACTTCGTGAAAATTTACTTCGCAACCATTTACTTCGCGAATATTCATTTAAGTCCGCAATTATTTAACTTCGTGAATGTTTACTTTGTATATATTTTCCAAGGCTTGCATCAACATAACCTACTTCGGGAAGAAGAAAACTACTTCGTGAATAGCAAGAAATCCAACAGAAGTATGAGTTTCATGGCGGGTCAAAAATTTAATTCTCATTCTTTCTCATTTTGCAAGCAAGCAATTTACTTCGCAAGAGAAAACAACAAGTTGTAAAAAGGTAAGTAACATTTCCTTGAATACTTTATTTACGGAAGACAAAAGATTTTTGATTTTATTTACTAAAACCGATATACTCGCAAAATTTCTACAATTTTTAAGATTTCAAAACATTTCAAAGATTTTTTTTAGATTGGTGAAAAGCGATACAATCGCAAGATTCAAAAATAAATTCATCGCAAAAATTTAAAGATCTCAAAAAATTTACAAAGACTTCAAAATTACAAAAAATAGAGAAAATTAAATTCCTATATTTCTATAGAACAATTTTGATTAATACTTCTCATACTTCTCGTACTTCTTATACTAAAGATTTTATGAAAACGTTCAACATCTTATATACATGAAAAATCTATGATGAGTTTTTAAGAATAAAGAGAATTATGATTCGATTTATAAAAGGCGAAAAAATACCGCCAAAAATCAATTGCGATTAAACTTTCATTAATTTGCGAATAAAAGACCGCAATCTGTGATCAGCCTCCAAAAAAGAAAGAGAGCCGCAGAAAATTTTATACAGGCAAACCTTTGTGGCGTACACCCTAGTTCGCGAAGCTATATTTCGTAAGAGGCAAAGTCCTAAAGTACGTCATTTAAGGGGGTACCTATAAACGTGGCTAAGGGTAACCGGAACACCACCAAGGGCCCTTAGTACATGGTAAAATTTTAGGGGTACAACCCAATAATGGGGTACCTATCCGGGTTAGACACCTTGGATTCTCACCTAATCTAGCGACATTACGCAATATAAAATGCGGTGTAAGAGGATTTAGGTTGGGCGACTAAGGCATACTGTCTTTCCCAAGAAGTGCAGAAAAATATCAAGGAGCCGAGGTACACGGTTGAGTCAAGAGTGCCGGGTGAGGTTGAACCACATCTGCCATTTTTGACAAGTCTTGGCAAATGATGCACTTGGCCCAAAGATACCCCATAGGGTGCAACCTCGTAACTATAAGCCCTATAGGAAAAAAGGATAAGAGGTTGCGATCAAAAGCATGTTGTTGGCAGAACCGGATGGGAAGAGCTAACCTTGTATGGTCGATGTACGCTTCCTTGAAGGGGCAACCAGGGGGAAGATAAAGGGCAGCACCCTCCATTAGGGAGCTGATACGTGCTATAAGATGCAAATGTCACGAGGCTTCTTGTTTGCGAAAACATAAAGGCTTGTCATATTTGTGCAACAATTGAACTTCTGCGAGACTTATAAAAAAATTAAAAAAAATTAAAAAAAAAAAGAGAAATAAACAAAAGAAAAAAGAACTCGCAGAACATAATAAAGAAGTTAAGATGAGATCAATGGGTCACTACATGAAAGTGTAGAGACGTCCCGCGATTTCATCGCAAGACGGCAATGTCATGGGGCTTTATGTTCGCAAGAATATTTAGACCTGTCATATTGTCGCAACACTTCCTGAAGAGGCTAAAATACTATACAAAAAAGATAAGGCAAGATCAATGGGTTTTTGCATGAAAGTGTAAGAACGTCCTGCGATTTTGTCGCTACAAAAGAGGTGGCAAAATAAGACCTTTACTTAGGAAGGCATGATAAGACCACAACAATTCATGAAATTTATTCCATCAATATCATTGAAGAATTTTTACAAGAATATATATATCATGAAGTCCTAACAAAGAAGACAATTCCATCAAGATCATTGAAGAATTTTGAAGACAATATATATCAAAGAAGACAATTCCATCAATATTATTGAAGAATTTTTACAAGAATATATATCACGAAGTCATACCAGAAGAGGCGATTTCATTCGCGAAAATACACAAGTAAACTTGCGAAGATGCTTATATGAATTGAGGCAATTCAAAGATATATCAATTTTACTGCATCAAAATGAGCTAAGTAACACAAACATTAGCTATGCATTATAATAGATAAGTATTAACATCATACAAGTATCATACTTGCATCATACAAGCATCATATTTGCATCATACAAGCATCATATTCGCATCATTCAAGCATCATATTTGCATCATAAAAGCATTGCATAAACATTTTATGGCATAAGCATCACATACACCTTTCATAACATAATCATTACATAAATATTATATTCGCACAAGTATTTTACAAAATTTTACAAGATAATACCGCGAAACTTCGCAGAAACATTCATAATTCGCAGGACTATTCATAATTCGCAACAGTATGTTCGCAACACTATGTTCGCAACACTATATTCGCAACACTATATTCGCAACAATACATTCGCAACAATACATTCGCAACAGTATGTTCGTAACAGTATATTCGCAACAGTATATTCGCAACACTATTCACAAAGACTATTCGTAAGTTCGTAAATTCAGAAAACCCCGTAAATTCACAAAAAATTCAAATTTGCAGAAAAATTCAGAAGTTAGCAGGGTTACCACTTAAGGAAGAGGAAAGATAAGAATAGAGATGCAATTTAGTTATTCAACATTTTCTTAAGGATTCTCCTTCATAGATAAAGAACAGAGGCAACTATGGATACCAAAGAAAATATTTTATGATTCTTTATCTTCTCAGCAAGAATCCTCATCAAATGGAATAATAATTTCACATGAACAGAGGCAATATTTATCACTCTCATTCAAGGACGAATACTTCTTATAGGAAATATTTATCACTCTCATTCAAGGACGAATACTTCTTATATATTTCGAGGATTAAGTACTTCTTATACTTCTTAAGGATACTTCATACTTCTTATATATTTCGAGGATTGAGTACTTCTTATACTTCTTCAAGGATATTTTATATTTCTTATACTTCATACTTCTTCAAGATACTTCACATACTTCATACTTCGCAAGATGATACTTCTAATTACTTCTTAAAGTTTCAGAACTTCGCAAAAGAATAGAGGCAAGTATATACTTTTTGAGTTTGATATTCTTTCGCTCGTTCCTTCATCAACAAAGATCAAAGACTACTCCAACAACCACAGCAAGTGATTTTTTCTTGAAGATCACTCTTCAAGTAATATTCAAGAAAAAAGAGGCAAGATGTAGGAGCGGAATATCACAACAAATGATAACTTACGAAATTGTGGAGAGAAAATACATCTTGCGAGCAAAGTAAATCACGAGGAAAGCAAAAGAAGTTCGCGAAATGAAGTTACGAAGGTTCGCAAGATAATTATCAAATCCGAAATGGCGGGACAACACAACTGTCATATTTTGTAAGATCATATAAATAGCCATTTAGGCATGAGAAGTGGAGGAGATCTTTTGAGCAAGAGAGGATAATTTTAAAAGGAGAGAGAAAATGTTAGGAGAGATTTATTATCTTTATCATCTTCTTCCTCAAAAAACTAAAGCTCCAAATATTCTTTAATGGAGTCTCAATTGTAAAATCATGTAATTACATACAATTACTAGTGAAGCACCGTGGATGTAGATCACATTGATCGAACCACGTAAAAATCTTTGTGTCTCCTTTATAATTTTAGTACCTTAATTCTTAGTTTCTTATCAAATTAATTAGGTTTAGGAATCATTTTAATGGATTCTTATGAGGGTGTAGTTGTGAGATAATCCGCAACTACAATCGTCGTATGCCTTTTGGGTTGTGTAATACACCCGCTACTTTTCAACGTTGCATGATTGTTGATGGTGGATTTTAGTTTAGGGCTAAAATTGTAAAACCAAATTTAATATATTTCCACCCTGCAAAGGATGAAGCTAATTTAATAGGATGACATCCTGCAAAGAATAAAACCATTCAAGTGACGAATACTTCTCACTTTATTAATTCAACAAAGCATGTGCAACCATCCTGTGAATTTAATATACCCAGAACGGAGCATGTAGCAACCATCCCGACGGAGCATGTAGCAACCATCCCGATTTTCTGTTGGTATACAGCATTACTATTAATGATTTAATTAAAGCCTTGTGTTCGACATGCAAACACCGGTAGGCTACCTGACAGCGGGTTATATTAGCCCCGTTGAACGCATGCAAGACTACCCATGTTAGTCTCACCTCAATAAAACAAACTCAAAAATAGATCTCATCTGTCCAACTTCGCAGGCATAGTCGGACGGCCTAGATCGCACGCGGGACCGAGTAGCATGCATGCACATGCTCACCGCCAGCCTACCTTCCTCCTGGGTTGATTGGTTTCCCTAAGGGGGCCGTAGAAACCACAAAATCGTTAGAGAGAAGTGGCGGACCCACACCCTAAAATTAGGGTTTTGCTAAACAAGTTGCGACCAAGCAACTTGCAACCAGCGTACACGAACGGATTGGTGTCCCAACCACTGGCCGGCATCACTTGCATGCTCACCGTGGGCCCGGATACATGGCAAACCAATCGTCCATGGTTGGTTGCAGCCAACCGTCTCGAAAATCATTCCCAAAGGTAGCATGCAAGGCCACTTCTAATATCGGCCATCCGTCATCGCAGGCGTGTTTGGATGGCTTAGGTCGCGCCTATGGTCGCAAACCAAGCATGAACATGCTCGCCACCAAACCACCTCCCTGTTGGTATGATCGGCTTTCCTGTGGGAGTCACGGACGTTGGGAAACGCTAGCTTGAAGGTTGGGCCCGCAAACCCTAAAATTAGGGTTTTCCGACAAGTTGCGACCACGCAACTTTGGGCGGGTGTGTACGAACGACCAGGAGGCGGAATTGCTGGCCGACGGTGTCTACATGCTCACCATGGGCCCACCTCCATGGTGAACCAATTGGCCAGCTCCCCTAACTTCCATGCGTCTCGATTTGTGTGCCCAAAGGTGGCATGTAAGGACACTTATAATCTCGACCATCCGTCATCGCAGGCCAGAACGGGCGACCCAGATCGCTCCAATGAGATTCAACTCTACATGGGCATGTAGATTGGCGTCCTACCTGCCTGCAGGACTAATCGGTCCTCCCTTGCACGCCTCCCAAGGCATAAAACCGTTAGGGTGAAGAAGGAAGCTCGCAAGCCTTCCATACCCTAATCCAACGGTTATCTCTCCACCAATCTCGTCCGTACAAGTTCGCATGCTTGGATGAATAGCCTAGGGAGGGAGTTAGGTGGAAAACAAGGTATCACCGTGATCATCATCCTCCACTCTACCACACCATGTGGTCGGTCAAGGAAGGGTTTGCATGCGCAACTTCCAAACCATGCTGGATATACTCAATGCAGTACCTGCATAGTATACACACGATACTTCACAAGTATCAATTTCCTTCCTGGGTTTTGCTTTCGGGATTTTTTATTCTCCCGAACGAGCTTAAAACCTAAATATTCCCTCGTTGGGAGATAGGAAATTCTTTTCCGTATGGAATGGAGGGGCGGACCATCAAAATCCGAGTCCGTACTAGAATTCTACAACGATTCTAGTAAGGGGCGTTAATTAGGGTTTCTAGTGCCATAATCAACGGTTTCCCCTCCTCTCAAGATGCAAAATCTCGACCGTCGAAGGTCACCAAGATAGCAGGTTTTCCGAGCCTGACTTTCCAAGCCACAACAACATGCAACATGTTTTCCAAAAACATTCGAGACATCAATCATGTCACAAACTGGGGGATACATACCGGGCATTTCCTCAAGCAGGTGTGACACCTCCCATTACAAGAGCTAGAGCGGCTGCAAATCCAGGCATTTCCTCAAGCATGACACCTCCGTCCGTCACCAGAATGACTGCTACTCCCCCTTCAGGATGAGGATCTGGAGAACCCAAAGGAGGACAACCTCCTATCACCATGGTGGACTCGATGGAGAGACAAGAAACCCTCGCTAAAGCTCAGACAGACATGGAAACCACTCAGAAGGAGGTACTCACCTTCCTTAAAACATTAACCGATCGATTACCGCAAGAGTCGAGATAGCCCAAGGGCCAACAAGAAATACGTTCAGCACACCTGGAGAAAGTGCCTCAGTTACGTAAGCCTACCTGAACGAAGAGTCTTATGCTGCTGACCACGCAAGAGAAAGGGACCAGGAGCGTCTCAGGGAAATGAGCCGATCATCTAACTTTATTACACGTGAAGATCTGGAGAGACTCCTCCAAAATTATGGCAAAGAAAATCCAATGGACGCGCATCGACACCAGCCTCCATATCCAAAAGACGTGCAGCGGATTCCTCTTCCCAGGGGATACACCTCCCCTCAATTCACCCTTTACGATGGTACCGGTAATGCTCGTGAACATGTCTCTCGATTTTTAGAATCCTTAGGAGAACACGAATACAATCACGTTCTCCGCCTGAAGGAATTCTCCAAATCACTTACGGGGAGAGCCTATACGTGGTACAACAACATCGCACCCGACAGCATATCCAACTGGAGTGATATGGTCAACGCGTTTTACAAGAAGTACTTCTTTGTATCTGAGCAAGTTACTTTCTCAAACCTGGGGAGAATCTCCCAACGGAACAACGAACATCCAAATGATTTTGTCAAAAGGTTCAGAACACAAGCGTTGGACTTCCATGAACCGAATGTCACAGAGGGACAGCTGGTGGAACTGTGCATCAATGGAATGATACCCATATACCGGGCCTTGTTGGGGAACCTAGGGTTCCAGATGTTCCCTGATCCCCATGAAGCTTCCAAACGCTCAGCCACTACCGCCCCATCACTATTGGAAAGAACCAGAGTTGTTCGGAGTAAAGATTCCCGGGAGAACCGAGGAAACAAGTGTCTCATCAACAAACAATATGCCACTGGTCCTTTTGTGAGCATGGTGGGCGAAGTCAGAAAAAGGAAGGCCACGGCAGCTGAACAACAACCCAAGCGTGCAGATCCAGCGCATACAGTTGCATCTCGAAAAGGAGGAGGCAAGGCTCATATGCAAGACGCTGAAGATACATGCTTACCATTTTCGATGAACGAAGTAATGGAGCTAGTGGAAGCATGGATTCAGGATGATGTTGTCAATATGCCAAGTGTCAAATGTCCACCGACCGAGAAAGACATGACGGACGCCAATTATTGCTGCTATCATAGTTTCGTCAACCACCCAACCAAGGATTGCAACAAGTTGAAACAAATATTCAGAGAGAAGATGGAAGCGAGAGAACTCCATCTAGGAAATGAGGGCATTTCATAGAGATCCTCCCTGTCAAGAGCTGCATGATTTCTAGGGACTCTGTTCACAAGACTGTACAATCTACGATGGACTACCTATGCGTTTATATCCAGAGAAGGAAGATGTCTTGGCATCTCAACTCCTCCTCGAAGTCACCACCAGCAAGCATCCATGTCCAGAGGATAAAGCTGTCTTGGCACCTCAGTCTGAAGTTACCACCAACAAAGGAAACTGGGGACCGTTAACCACTTCTCACTTAAAAGATGTCAAGTTCGATAACACGCTGATCAATACAGTTTCCGTATTTAACATCGTCACTGTCAGGACCCTGAGAGCCGCAAATATCTCAAAGCAGGAAGCTACCCGCAATCCTACTGTGATCAAAAACCCGGAAGGAGAATTCGTGGGCGCCTACGGATACATTGACCTTGATTTAAAGATCAATGACACTCCAACACAAGCTAGGTTCCACATAATCAAGGAACATCCGGATTACGACATGATTCTAGGGCGCCCGTAGATACATAAGGCGAAATCCTTACCGATCTCAGTACCTGAAAGGATCTTCAACAAGCCAGCCCCGATGATCTCCAGCAAACCTTGGAGTCTTGAAGACTACTTATTGCCTCCGTACTAACTACTCACAGGCATAACGCAACTTCCTGGTGAAAGTCTTTTGTCCTACGTCAAGAGATTTCGATCTCAAGTAAGTATTATTGAAAAACCCTCCTTGCAAGTAGTGAATGATCACCCTGTTGGACCACATGGGACTGCTTCACCTGACAGGCTGACCACCACCAAGAGATGTGAGTGGAGCACTGTTCCCTTTAAACGCTTTACCAAAAGTTTGGAAGAAGTGAAGGACAACACGTCTCATAAGCAGGCTGTCATACCAACTTCAACTCAAGCATCATATTCACGACTGCCGTGATGGTGACAACCACGGTATTTCATATCCGGATCGATGGTAACTACATCAATGAGAGACAATTTCATAATTTGTACCCCGTAAAAGAAGTGGTTGCATTACTAAAGGAGTATGATTGGGACTTTTTAGCACTGCCCATCTCAAAGACGGTGAATTTAGATATGCAAGCATGCTATTATTATGATTCCAAGATGTCTAAAGACGAGGATGTACTCAAGAGAGCAGATATGGTCTCATGAACCTAGCGTGACAACTCCTATCAATTCGAAAGTTTTGGGTACTCGTCGACAGGGGACTGTCTCCTTCTTCTCTATCTCATGAAGGAACGTCAAGAAAGTCGTTGGTTCCAGCTTACACCTCTACCAATGAAATGAGACAAGCTCTACCACTATATGGAGACTGCCAAGTTCGTTCCTGTATATACCACGCCTCTCCCTGCTAGTCTCTTCTGATCAAAGCTGCTGCAGTTGATATTATGCCTGAACTTTTTTATAGCAACAACCACTACCGACATAGGTAATCCGAACTTTTGCATATTTTCCCATGGAGAAGTAACAGAATCATGTAGGCGAGATGATATCTTTATTATGGTAAAATCACCAATGGTGCAACATAGAACCACATAAGTCATGCTTGGGGACTGAGGCTCAGTATGAGATTCCTTCACCATCAGTCAAGGAATTCCTCAACACAAGAGATGATCAATCAAGAAGCATGTGAAGGAAAAACCAAACTAAATAATCTACTTCGATGCTCTCTCAAGGAACCACATGCAATCCACTTCAGAAGCCACTTCAATGCTCTCTCGAGGAGCCGCCTCCAGTTCTCTTCAGAAAGCTTCTTCAACGCTCCCACCAGGAGCCGCCTGCATGTTAGCTTCAGCCTGCTTCAACGTTACCGCTAGGAGCTACCTCCACGTTCGCTTCAGAAGCCGTCTCTAACTCTCCGAGATGCTCCAGAATCTGGTTCAACGTTCTCCAGGACCTGATCACTCCAGAAGTTGCTTCAACACGTTTATGTTTGAGCAAACCAAGCGCGCAGTGGGTCCCATGTTCGAGCAGTCACCAAAGCTGGTGTCGATTCAAGGAAGCAAGAATGGCATTTGGTCAGCAGGTTCATTGTTTGTTCGAAGTAATAAGGATGACACTCGAATGTTCAACCGAAGCAGGCATAGCAAGCCCACGTTCGATCAAGCAGGCGCATGATGAGTCCCACGATTAATCGAAGTAGGTGGCCCCACATGTCTATCAAATAGGTGCAACATGGAGATATTCGGTTGAAACATATACGTGGTGGGTCCACATTCATCTAGGGTTACACTCACAGCTTCCCACGATCAGAGCAAGCATGCTCGCATCAGGTCCCACCAAAGAAGGCTCTCGACTGAAGCATGCATAGAAATGTCGATCGAAGCAGGAAGGATCAATATCATGCTACTCGAAGACTCGCCTGGGCTCCTCTTGAATATGACATACTCCAAGAACAGGATGACCCGTCTCTCCTGGTAACATCCAACTTTGTCTCAAAAGTTTATCTTTATTTGTCACCATCTCATGCCTACCCCGCAATGATGTAACCATTGTGTGCTAGGCAAGGGACTTAATGTTGATGGTGGATTTTAGTTTAGGGCTAAAATTGTAAAACTAAATTTAATATGTTGCCACCCTACAAAGGATGAAGCTAATTTAATAGGCTGACATCCTGCAAAGAATAAAACCATTCAAGTGACGAATACTTCTCACTTTATTAATTCACCAAAGCATGTGCAACCATCCTGTGAATTTAATATACCCATAACGGATCATGTAGCAACCATCCCGACGGAGCATGTAGCAACCATCCCGGTTTTCTGTAGGTATACAACATTACTATTAATGCTTTAATTAAAGCCTTGTGTTCGACATGCAAACACCGGTAGGACACCTGACGGCGGGTTATATTATCCCCGTTGAACGCATGCAAGACTACCCATGTTAGTCTCACCTGCTGAAAACAAACTCAAAAATAGATATCATCTGTCCAACTTCGCATGCATAGTTGGACGGCCTAGATCGCACGCGGACCGAGTAGCATGCATGCACATGCTCACCGCCAGCCTACCTTCCTCCTGGGTTGATTGGTTTCCCCAAGGGGGCCGTAGAAACCACAAAATCGTTAGAGAGAAGTGGCGGACCCACAAACCCTAAAATTAGGGTTTTGCTAAACAAGTTGCGACCAAGCAACTTGCAACCAGCGTACACGAACGGATTGGTGTCCCAACCACTGGCCGGAAGCACCTGCATGCTCACCGTGGGCCCGGTTACACGGCCAACCAATCGTCCATGGTTGGTTGCAGCCGACCGTCTCTAAAATCGTTCCCAAAGGTAGCATGAAAGGCCACTTCTAATCTCGGCTATCCGTCATCGCATGCGTGTTTGGATGGCTTAAATCGCGCCTATGGTCGCAAACCAAGCATGCACATGCTCGCCACCAACCCACCTCCTTGCTGGTATGATCGGCTTGCCTGTGAGAGTCACGGACGTTGGGAAACATTAGCTTGAAGGTTGGGCCCGCAAACCCTAAAATTAGGGTTTTCCGACAAGTTGCGACCACACAATTTTGGGCGGGTGTGTACGAACGACCAGGAGGCGGAATTATTGGCCGACGGTGTCTACATGCTCACTATGGGCCCACCTCCACGGTGAACCAATCGTCCAGCTCCCCTGACTGCCATGCGTCTCGATTTGCATGCCCAAAGGTGGCATGTAAGGACACTTCTAATCTCGACCATCCGTCATCGCAGGCCAGAACGGGAGACCCAGATCTCTCCAATGAGATTCAACTCTACATGGGCATGTAGATTGGCGTCCTGCCTGCCTGCAAGACTAATCGGTCCTCCCTAGCACGCCTCCCAAGGCATAAAACCGTTAGGGTGAATAAGTAAGCTCGCAAGCCTTCCATAACCTAATCCAACGGTTATCTCTCCATCAATCTCGTCCGTCCAAGTTTGCATGCTTGGATGAATAGCCTAGGGAGGGAGTTAGGTGGAAAACAAGGTATCACCGTGATCACCATCCTCCACTCTACCACACCATGTGGTCGGTCAAGGAAGGGTTTGCATGCGTAACTTCCAAACCATGCTGGATATACTCAATGCAGTACCTGCATAGTATACACACGATACTTCACAAGTATCAATTTCCTTCCTGGGTTTTTCTTTCGGGCTGTTTTCTTCTCCCGAAAGAGCTTAAAACCTAAATATTCCCGCGTTGGGAGATAGGAAATTCTTTTCCGTATGGAATGGAGGGGAGGACCATCAAAATACGAGTCCGTACTAGAATTATACAACGATTCTAGTAAGGTGCGTTAATTAGGGTTTCTAGTGCCACAATCAACGGTTTCCCCTCCTCTCAAGATGCAAAATCTCGACCGTCGAAGGTCACCAAGCTAGCAGGTTTTCCGAGCCTGACTTTCCAAGCCACAACAACATGTTTTCCAAAAAAATGCGAGACATCAATCATGTCACAAACTGGGGGATACATACTGGGGTATTGGTCTGGCGGTTTACAG
This sequence comes from Papaver bracteatum, assembly GCA_023529315.1. NCBI lineage: Eukaryota > Viridiplantae > Streptophyta > Magnoliopsida > Ranunculales > Papaveraceae > Papaver > Papaver bracteatum. The sequence goes on along the minus strand of JAJJWX010002797.1, from coordinate 754,173 downwards.
CGTGCAGCGCACAACGCGCAATCACAAGAACGTGTCAGGAAGTCATGGACGGTTAGTGATGATGGGAGAAGTGGGAAAGCTTGGTCGTGTGACACCAACACACTACTCCACTACTCCATCACTCCACTTTCTCCACTTCCCACGAGATACGAAGGTTAGGCTAAAGGACTTGTATAAATAGGTTCCCCGCCCTATTTTCAACAACAACACAGAAAACCAAGTGTTAATACCATCGTATTCAACACCCAGAGCATGCCTGCAACATTTGCTAGCCTGCTCAACCTTCTGTTAACAAGTTATCAAATAGCCTTCATCTTCATACTCTCAACACCTTCTTCGCTTCCCTCCCTAAGATCAACCTCACATCCTTCACCTGTGACCGAAACAAATCTGGAACGGCCGTTTCTTTGTTTTAGGCCAGAATTGTACATATTATCTCTCGAATCAAAAGTACTCATCATGCAGCACATTTTTTGAAGGTTTAAATTCACTTCTCATCCACACACACCCAAAATTACCTAAACCGGCAGAAGTAGTTTTCTCCCACAAACAATGATGAGCATTTTTTCCGACAAGGTAGATAAATTTCTTGAAATTTTCATGGATGATTTTTCTGTCTTTGGGTCTTCATTTGATGAATGTTTGCATTATCTTACTCTTGTGCTGATACGATGTAAAGAAAAGAATTTGGTTTTAAACTGGGGAAAATGTCACTTCATGGTCAACTCAGGCATTGTCTTAGAGCATATCATTTCTAAAAAATGCATAGAAGTAGACAAGGCTAAAGTTGATATCATTCAAAACTTGCCTCAACCTCGCTCTTTGAGGGAGATAAGGTCATTTTTGGGCCATGCCGGTTTTTATCGGCGATTCATCAAATACTTTAGTAAAATTTCAAGACCCTTGTGCAGTCTTCTTGCAAAAGATGTTCTATTCGTCTTTAATGATGCTTGTAAGGAAGCATGGGAGCAATTGAAGGCGCTTCTCACAACTTCTCCTATAGTCCGACCACCCTACTGGACCTTTCCATTTGAAATTATGTGTGATGCGTCTGACTATGCTGTAGGAGCCGTCTTAGGACAATGAGTAGACAGACTCCCATATGTGATCTACTATGCTATCAAAACACTTAATGATGCTCAACTAAATTATTCGACAACTGAGAAAGAATTGCTAGCTGTTGTATTTGCATTGGATAAGTTTAGATCTTATTTGATAGGGTCTAAAGTCATCATATATTCTGACCATGATGTATTAAAATACCTTTTATCTAAAAAAGATGCAAAAGCCCATCTAATTCGATGGATACTCTTTTTACAAGAGTTCAATCTCGAAATTCGAGATAAGAAAGGGTCTGAAAATGTTGTTACTGATCACTTGTCTAGGTTGAATATGGAGTATGTTGATGAATCTTTTCTTATTAGAGAATCATTCCCTGACGATCAATTGATGCTTGTGTCTGAAATGCCTTGGTTTGATGATATTTTTAACTACCTTGTTACTGGTAGAATGCCTTTGCATTGGTCTAAACAAGACCGATCTAAATTCTTGGTTGAAGTGAAACATTTCTTTTGGGATGACCCCTACTTGTTTAAATACTACCCTAACCAAATCATTAGGTGGTGTGTCTCCAATTCAAAAAAAAGAGATGTCATCTCTTTATGTCATGACCATGCATGTGGAGGACATTTTAGTGCCAAGAAAACTGCTACAAAGATCTTGCAGAGTGGTTTCTATTGGCCATCGTTGTTCAAACATAGTCATGCCTTTTGTGTTGCTTGTGAACGATGTCAAAAATTAGGAAGTATCTCACAAAGAAACATGATGCCCTTACAACCTATTTTGATTGTTGAATTGTTTGATGTATGGGGTATTGATTTCATGGATCCCTTTCCTAATTCTGAAGGTAATTTGTACATTCTTGTTTTTGTTGATTATGTCTCTAAGTGGGTAGAAGCCATTGCCTCCAAAACAAATGACCATAAAGTAGTTCTTTCTTTTCTTAAAGAAAACATTTTCTCTCGTTTTGGAACACCTAGAGCAATAATCAGTGATGGTGGTACTCATTTTTGCAACAGACCTTTTGAATCACTTATGCGCAAGTAAGGAATCACTCACAAGGTAGCAACACCATACCATCCACAAACTAGTGGACAAGTAGAAGTTTCTAATAGGAAAATTAAGCTTATTCTTGAAAAGACTGTGAATCCTACTAGGAAAGATTGGTATTTACGTTTAAATGATGCTTTATGGGCCTATAGAACTTCATATAAAACTCCCATTGGCATGTCCCCTTATAGACTTGTGTATGGTAAAGCATGTCATCTACCTGTAGAACTAGAACATCGTGCTTATTGGGCTGTTAAGAAATTGAACTTTGATCGTGATAAAGCTGGCACCCAAAGGAAGCTTCAACTCAATGAGTTGGAAGAAATAAAAAATGATGCTTATGATAATGCCAAAATGTATAAACATAGAATAAAAGTGTTTCATGACAAGCGCATTCTGCGCAAGTCTTTTACACCTAGTCAAAAAAAATTATTGTATCGTTTGCATTTGTTTCCAGGAAAGTTACGTTCTCGATGGTCAGGTCCATTCTTGGTACGTACTTTTTTTCCCTATGGAGCTGTTGAAATCGAAAACCCATCAAACAAGAACATCTTCAAGGTCAATGGTCAGAGATTGAAACCATTTCTGGAGCATTTACCACCAGAAGTTGAGACCGTAGACTTGGAAGACCTCGTCTATGTGGACTAAACTAGTTCACCTGTGTACATACATATGGACTAAAAATCCATTCTCTTTCCCTTTTCCTTTTCTTTTTGCATAGTTTTTATGTGTGCTAACCAAACTTTTTGTCTTGCGCTCTTGTTGTTTGCTATCAAAGCATTCACCCACTAATGGTTTAGCACCATCCTTTTGCATCTGGTAATCTCTTTCCTTTATATCTACTCTGCAATGTTCTCATGGTATGTTATTACAATTCTACTTATATATTGAAACATCGAGGACAATGTTAGATTTAGGTTTGGGGGTGTATTTGGAATATAGAGTTTTTAGTCTTTTGTAATAAAAAAAATCAAAAAATTAAAAAAAATCCTTGTACATATTTGCATAAAACCTCCAACTTGTAGAGATCTTAGAGTCACTAGCATGCTTCTAGCTATGTTTACATAGAGAGTCTGACCGAAATAACTGAACTTGGAAGTACTGGAGAACACAATTGGGTTTCTTGGTTGTTAGAGCGTTAAAGTTGGATTTAACCATGTCGGTGGGAAAATTAGGTGCTGCAAAGATATTTGGTAGTATATTTGTGATCACCCTTAGTGGAGACTACCTATTTGTGATCAAGAGAGGCACCAACCTTCATTTTTGTGACTATATAAAAAATCTTTTAGAGTGTGTGTCACCGTACGTCAATTCCGGGTAGGAATGGTGAGCTTCCCAACTTCACACCACTTTCAGCACTATTTTTGATCTCTTGAGTGCTAATTTTTTCAATCATGAGGGTGACGTCTAAAGATGAAAACTCCTTCTTGTAGTTTGATTTGCAGTTAGCACCATTCTCTCTCACTCGACAACATCAACAGATCCATAGAAACACATCATCATCAGCCAGCAGAGCAACATCAGAATATTTGAAAAAATTTGAAATAGTCCAAGGTTTACATGCAACAATTCAAGGAAAAGAAAAAGTCTTATTCAAAAGTGAAGATACAGTACAAAAAGCAGAACATTACACACATGTGAAGAAGTATTTTACAAGAGCAAAGAAAATAAAATAAGATAATAGTGAAGTTCATAAAATTAAGACAATACAGGTTGTGAAGAATCAAGTGATAAAGTCCTTCATCCATGGCTTTAGTAGTTTTGTTATCCAGTTTGTTATTTTTATTTGTAATCTTATCTTAATCATAAATTAATGTGTTAAAAAATATATATATATCTAAATTACAGTTTGTTTGCAGTTTAATAAACACCATGGTAAAGAAGAAATTTAAGAGGAAAATTCAAGCAACAAGGAAATTGAAGAAAATAATTAGAAATTGTCAAGGTTCTACGAAGTTCAAGAAGTTCATCATCAATAGTTGAAGACCGAAGACCAAAGATTGAAGACATTTCTATAGATGTTGTGAGAGTGGTGTTGATTGCCGATCGGATGTGAAGGTAAGTGAGTACTCTTATCCTCCTATAATGATTGATTTCCTTTCTTAGAGATCATCAGAAAAAGATTTTTTTTGTCCACAATTCTGTGGAGTCTCCAGAAATTATATCAGAAGGTTCTCCTTCCCACCTTCAACGTGTGCAGGATTTCACTCTTTATTCCTATCTGCACACATGAGCGACTAAAAAAGCGGTCTTTTTTAGTGCAATTATAATAAAACCTTATTGGTGAGGCAGAAGTCAAGGCTTGTGATTACTCTTGAACCCGAATTCTTTCATATGGTATGGTTATTTCTCGCTCAACTCTTAAGGATGAGAATGCGTTCTTTGGTATTTCTAACTTCGTGTTACTAGCATGCAGAAACTCTATGTCCTCATAGATCCTTGGATGCTTAGGATTCTATTACGCTTTGAAGTTGGAGAAGGTTTTGTGGGTACATCTCTGATAGGCCCTCACGAGACTACAACTTGTCCACTAGGGACACCTAGGGGTTTAAAGGCTTAATGCATACGCTAAATTCATTCGATAGACCAGCGACAGTGGTATAATTAGGATTTCTTAATTTCTATTTCACTTGAGGACAAGTAAAATTCAGGTTTGGGGGTATTTGATGAGTGCAAAATATTGCATATTTCTATACCTTTTTATTGGCATTTAACTCATCTGTTGCGCTTCAAAATCATATATTATCCCAAATTCTGTATTTTCTCTGTTTTCAAGAATAAATATTTGTACTAATTAATTTTGTGTTTTTAGGTACTAAATAAAGTTTGGACGAATTGTGAAGCCAAAAGTGCAGAGAATTAGTGGCAACAGAAGAGAGATAACAAAGGCTCCCGCTGGAAAGCAGTGAAGAATATCTTCTGCACCTTGTCAGCAAACGAAGGATATATTTTTCACCTCACCAGGAAGTGAAGAATGTTGTTTTCACATCTTAAAAACTGGAAGTGGGCTTGATATATTAGCCTTGAAGAAGACTTGATCCAGAAGAGAGAAGAAACAAGACCCAAGCCCAACTCCATTCTGAGCCATCGGATTTGATCTAGCTTCTAAGCATCCAAGGAATCTCCTCAATGTGCATCAACGTTTGATACTCTCACCTCATATCCCATCACCTTATATCCTTCCCTAACCCGAGCATAACCAAACACTCTCTTGTTCCTATCGTACTCTTCTTCTCCATTTGCAAAATGTCAGTTCACCTCCTTCTCTCCATTAATTACTTCCTGACCATCTCTGATCTTCGCCATCTTCCAGCCGCCATCAATCAACCACCTAGCCCCTATCTATCTCCATCATATCTTCTTCTCTACAGTAACCCTAGAAGCTAGGGTTAGCCCCAATAACTAAAAGCAAATATCAAATCAAGGAATTGCAGAGCAGAATTGCAGAGGGGGTTTGTCAGAAAACACGATTTTAGTGAGTGGTTGTTCTCTAATTTTTCAATTCTAGTGTTTAAGAAGAAATTGATGTATAAATAGGTCAACTGTTGTGTAACAAATCATAAAAAATTTAGTTAAACCACTTAGTTATCTAAATTCAATTTGTGTTTTACTCATCTTCAGTATGTTCTAATTTCATCTGCTAGGGTTTAGATGAAGCCCTAGCTTTTTGTTATGTTATTCATGTTTTTTGTATTACTCTTGAATGCTTAAACTGTTTTAGGATAGTTTCAATCTTAGTACGTCAATACTTTGCTCTCACAGTGTATGTCAGGTATCCATTGTAGTTAGGATAAAACTGTTTTGATTATGCTGCAGCTCATGCTTTAGAGACTATTGTTAATCCCTTGACTAGTTGTGCTTAATTAGACAGTTAGTGCTCCGGATTGATTCCTTAGCTGTGATTAAATTATCAATTGGTGAAACACCTTAGGTAAGTGGTAGACTTGACACTTCTCCCTTATATGTCACAAGGACAAGAGTAATTTAACTAGCTGAATACATATAGTGTGAGTAATTGGCGGATTTGACAATCCTAGTATCTCTAATCTATGTTGTTAACATCTTTAATTCACTGTTGTAATCTCTACCAATATATTGTCGTATCGACATAACAAAACCCCCTCTTTGTGTAACTTACCATTGAATCAGTTTAGTGAAACTTTTGAATCGCCTCTACATCCTCCTTATCTCTGTGGGATCGACCTGTATTTTCCCTGTCTACAATAGACGTTGTGCACTTGCAGTATAATTGTGGGTATCTTTACAAGCCCACCACTTACTATTGTGAATCCTTGTGCTTGAGACTTATAGGTGAAGAAATTTATTGGAGGAGGTAAATAAGATCGAATGGGTTATTGTTAAACTCAACTTCACAGGTGAAGAAGTTATTGTAGGAGGTAAATATGACCATGGAAAACACATTTCCCTACACCAACACAACTGCACACCAGGTGTTCGATAAATTTCCTGAAAGAACAAAAAAGAGGTTAAGTATTCTTATAACTTTCCTTACATATTTTTATATGAATCGATTGATTTTAGTTTAGTTTAGAATTTGAAACTCTATCTTGTGGGTTCCACCGACTTATGTTGAGATGTCATTTTTACTTGTGGAAATTTTGAAGCATGTTTAGCTCATAATCTCAAAATCATTCTTTGATGTAGCCACATAACATGCATAGGATTGAGCATTTCAGATGGCTGTAAATTTCGAGATGGGACCATCCATATCAATTTGGGTATTCTTGATTTCTAGTTTCCGAGAGTTAAATCAGATAATTAGATGGACAAGAAAATCTATCAAAAAACAGTAGCAAGAGTATCATTTTATAACTAGCCATTTACATTCACTACTGAGAATCAATATGAAGCTTATCTTTGTCATTTTTAGATTTTTGTGATCACGTGCAGTAGTGGTGGAATGTTTTATGCTAGTACATTTTTTACAATTTTGTTTCCAAAATGAATGTAAGTATATATATGTGTATAGTTCATGAAATTAGTTTATTCGGTGCATAATATTTGTATGGATTGTTGGCTATGTTGGATAGTGGTTAAAGGGGGTTTTAGGCTAAGGCCCGACCCATGGGTAACCCATAATATGAGATCCTTAATTAGAAGAAGTTTAAATCTAGGCTCTGAGTTATTAAAAGACATTCATTCCCTTTTATATATTGTGAAGCCCCAAATTAAAAATAAAATAAATTTAAGCCCAAAATTATTAAATCTAGGCCCAAAATTATTAAAGTATAGTGTGAATATGTAAAAAGAAGTTACACATGCATATGGTATGTGTATCCAGAAGTTACACATCCTTATGAAATGTGTAATGCAAAGTTAAACGTCAAAAAAATAGACATCAAAAAGAAAGAAAAAAAAACATGTATTACTTTAAGATTTATTTACAATAATTTCTTAGCATGTGTAACTAAAATTAGTTACACATGCATCTGTTTAGTGTAATTGGAAGTTACATATGCATTATCTAGCATAATTGAGATTTACACATGCATCTGACTTGTGTATTCAGCGTCAACTCCAATTCCAGCGGGACCAATACCACAGATAAGCAATTAGCTTTTATGAAGTTATTGGAAACCTGAAATATAACAACAAGCAATCAGTTTTTATAAGATTAAATGAACTGTACATACAACAATGTATAGTTTCACATGAATTTGACTAGTGTAGATAGCAGTTACACATGCAACTGACTAGTGTAACTAGGAGTTACACATTCATATTGGAATTCAACACCGAAAACGACCACTACTTCTGGTTCTGGTTCTACTTCTTCTTCCTTTCTAACCACAATCACATTAGATTTCACAACTGAATCTAGCAAAATCAACATCTTCCTAGTGTAATTGGTAATACACATGCATTTTCCTAGTGTAACTAAGAGTTCACATGCATTTTCCTCATGTAACTAAGAGTTACAGATGTTCATAGAGTGTTAAGAATTGATAAGAGAATCAAAGTTCTTGGATTTTAGTTTTTACCTCCCAGAGTTGTGCTGCAGTATCTTGAACCTAACACCTTGCATTCCTATTTGCTTTACCAATTTTAGCACGAAAAGTTACCTGAAAAGCAAAATTAAACAACAAAAAAGGCTTAGCTAAAGTATAAGAACTTAACCCTATAACTTAACAACTAAAATTTACACATATCAAACCTAAACCTGAAGTATGAGGGAAAAACAAAAGCTCACCTGCAATACTTCATGTATGATCTCACACTAAATCTATCAATATCTCTGTAGTTGCAGGATTTCCTACACTACACCCGTGTCAAGAATATATGAAAACTAAGTAATGATTGTGAATGAACAACAACACTTTTATTAATTCACTTTCAGGAAGATTTACAAGAAATAATGAAACTCAGAAGTACAACTTTATTTCTGGAGTTTCTCTCTCCTCAGAATTCTCTCAGCTCTCAAAAATGCATCATCCTTTTCTGGATCTATCGTGCTCTTTATATAGGAAAAAATATAGTGGAAGACAGCTAAGATTTCCCCTTAATTCGGATCTACTCTACAATCTTATCGCGATCGTTACAATATTCCCTATCGCAAGAATGATGTCCATCGCAGGATTAACACATTCTTCTTTTACTTCTTCCATCGTCGGTTTCTTTTAATTGTTCTGCAACGCTCGTGAAGCGTTGTTGAAGAATCGTTAGTAACGCTCGCAGAAACGTTGTTAATATCACAAGAATAGTGTTGTAGAGATATTCTGGTACTACATCTTGCCTCTTCTCATGTCTTTTCTGCGAAGAAAAGAAGATCATAAGAATTAAGAATGCCATAATCGCTTATCTTTTCTGCTTTCCCATTATGACACGTTTCTACGTCCTTCGCCAGCTGTTTTCACGAGTTTCTTTCTACCAATAAATTTTTGACACGTCTTCTGTAACCGCTGCGATATGACCATCCACGTCTTTCCTTTGCATTAATTACCTTCATCCTTTTCGAGAATTTTCTTCTTCTATAAATACTCTTCTCATTCCTCTTCTTTTCTCTTTTACTTTCTTCTTCCTTCTCTCCATATTCTCTCTGCAATTTTCTTGTTCTTCCGCAAATTGCGCTTCTATAACCGTTGTGATTTATTTCCTCTTTTCAACTTTTTCCTTCATTCCCATACTTAAAATGGTTGTTGCTGGTGCTAAAAATTTGAAGGCCTTCAATAAAATGCGCGAGAGACTTAGAACTAAAGGTTTTAATTTGTCTTTAATTCCAGATCAAGATTATAAATCAGAACTTTCTCTTAAACTGTTCACTGATGATCAATGTTCTCGCAAAAAAAAATCATAATATCGCTAGGACAACTTGAAGATGGTCTTCCCATCCCTCTTTACGATCCTGAGCTTCCGTTGTTTTATCAAATAATTTATGAAGAGATATTCTCACGAGCAATATACCAATTGGGTGGGGATTGCATCAGATTACTACTTGAATATACTTCTCGCGGCGCTGGTAAAGGAACTCGCTACCCCAAAGCTCCAAAGAATCCTTTGTTCGCAGATGTCCCTATTGTTTCTTGCGATTATACTGTGGACAACTTTTTTGTAAACTATAGTATTGTCCCTATGAAGAGGGATAGTACATGTTGGGGTGTTCGTTTGAAGAAATAGAAGGTCACTGGTAACAATGCTCTTATGATGGATATTGACTTCCACACATCTACTAACTAAGGTCCTCGCCATTCTAGCGACGATAAGTGGTTCATCTTTCCATTAAGTCTTGAAGGTCCTTGTATATATGGTTCTCGCGAACTTCCCACGAATCTCGTAGAATATCAACCCTGGGTCTTCTACTGGCCTAAAAGATCTAAAGAAGTATATTCTCTCAACTTTTCATGTTATTATTATTTATTGTCTTCTTTATATTCTCGCTAACTTTTTTGATTTTCTCTGATTGATAGAATGAAACTCAGTTATCAAACTCTTAGTAAACCCAGCATTCTCTTGGCTCTGAGATCTTTTACAGATGAAGTAAGAAATATTTCTTCAAAAATTTTAACAATATATTGTTGCCCCTATTTCTTATCTTCATATGTGCTCTCAGGAAATCGAAGAATTATAACCACTGCCTCCTCCAAAAATCAAGGAGAAATCTCCAAAGGAACCATCTGGGAAATCTATAAAGGAGAATCCTACTACTTCTTCTAGGGGAAGATCTTCTGCCCCTCTCAATGATGAATCTTGCGATCCTCCGCTAAAGAAATTAAAAACTCAACCTTCTTCTTCTTCAACTCCTCAAAATATTCCAGAGAATCCCAGTGCTGTTCTTGATAAGGATATCGACGAGGAGTTTAATGTTGGCGGTTTTCCTTCAATAAGAAATTCTTCTTCTTCTAATTCCTCAATGACTCATCTATCCATAATTTTCAGAGATATTTCCCATAGCATGACCTCTAATGGCGAGGATGAAGTTATTGAAAATACATCCCAAGCTCTCCCTAAAGTTTGTGATGCTCCTATCTTAGTAGATAATGATTCTCTCCAAGGAATCTCAAGATCATTGACTCCTAGTCTCTTGGTGCTTTGGTATGTTTTCATTTCTTCAATTTGTTCATATTTTCTCTATCGCTAGATTTTAATTTATTTCTTTTCTTCGCAGGTTGGAAGAACTTCTTTTGCTGTTGCTTCTGATTTAGATAAAATATGTGTCAATGCTGAAGAAAAAGCAGCTAAAGTTCTCCAAGATAAGGAAAACTAGAGTCTGAAGTTATTGAACTTCGCAAGAAGAATAAGAAGATGGAGATAGAAGCTTCTGTTGATAAGCAAAAAATCTCTAATCTCGATAAAGCTAACCAACAACTTTATGGTATGACTGATTTCCCATCTTTCTTAATTCCTTTTATTCTATCGCGGCTTATTCAAGCAATCACTTTTAACTTGCATATGTTTATGGTCTTACTGACGAGGCTATAATCTTTCAAACTTTCCCTGAACCTGTAGATGATCATACTCTTCTCGCTAGTCTTAATAATTCCTTGAGTAACTTCTCAGATGATAAGATTAACTCCCTCTCCATAGATGAACTTAGATCCAATTTTAATCTCTTAAAACTTGAACATAGATTCAATTTAGGCTTGACTGACAAATATAGGCGCCTTTATTTTGATTCAAAGAAATAAATAGATAAATTAAGGCAGAAGAATAGCGATCTTATTGACGAGAAGGATCTCGCAATAAAAAAGGGATCTGAAACCTTAGCAGATTTTCATCAAACCCTCCTTGAAGTTCAAATGGTTAGAGATAGACTTATCCGCGAGAATGAAGATCTTCTTGCGAGGGAGACTCAAATTCGATCTCGTCTCCTTATTAACAGCGATGATGAGTTTGCCTAGGCTGCGAAGGTTCTTGATAATGCCAGAAATGATTTAGGTGTAAATGTTAGCCTTCAAGTTGAACAGGCGGCTCTAATTAGAGATATGATTTCTAACAGAGAAGGTTATTGGCTACTCTTCTTCTCACTAATTTCTTGTTTTCATTATTCTCTTTTATGAAATTTCTAACTTGTTGTTATATTCTTGTAGAAGCTGAAAAAGGTTATCTTGAAAGAGTCAAGGAGCTTGAAAAAGAGAAGGATCAGCTCGCGAATACTCTTACTGCTCGCAATTACAAATATTCACAACTGAATAAGCAGTTTGGCATCACCACCGCGAACTTCAATAGATCTCTCATTGTCGTTCGCAATGATTTTGTTAAATTGGTCTGCGATGACCATGGAATTTCTCCTTCTGTATACCCTGATCTTGCGAAAGAAGTACCCGAAATGATTTCAAGTCTTGACATCTCTGATAGTGAGGCTGAAAATTCTGATGAGGATGAAAATGATAGTGATGACGAAGGTAAAAAGTCTGAAGGAGAAGAAAATAATGATGATAATGATAAAGGGGAATAATCTGGCGATGAAGAGAAGTCTGATAAGGAGGATCGCGATGGATCTAACTAGTTCTTCTGTTTCTTTCTCCTTTTTCTGTAATATTGCCATTAATTTGTAAATTTCATTTGCCTCTTTTGTTTCTACCTGTAAGGATCAGAAAACAGTTCTTTTTCTGCAAGTTAATCAATCAATATAACTATCATTCTTTTAAATATCTGCGTGTTTGTATCTATGCAATTTTTATATGATAGATGAATAATAATTTCATCGTTCTCATGCATTCCCAAACTTGCCTCTTTTATTCATCTGCAATATAAAAATTGATTAAAGATAAAAATCAAAATTTACCTTAATATTGGCGATCTTACCGTCAAATAATAGTTGCGTGAAATCGCAATTCTTATAACATCTGCGAGTATTATCGCAGTAATTTTGTGGTCTTATTGTGCCTTCCTAATTAAAGGTCCTATTTTGCCACACTTATTCTTTCTGCGACAAAATCGCAGGACGTCTTTACATTTGCATGTATTGACCCATTGATCTTGCCTTAACTTTCTTCTTTGATTATATTGCGATAATAATGACTAGTCTAAGTACTGTCGCAAGATCAAATCCTTGTGATATTGTCGTCTCGTGATGAAATCGCAGGACGTCTTTACATTTTCATGTAAAAACCCATTGATCTCATCTTAACATTGTTCTCGTGGCTTGTTTCCTCTGCATCATTTACGTTACGCGACAATATGATAGGCCTAAATGTTCTTGCGATCATAAATCCCCATGACATTGACGTCTTAAGACACTTATCAGCTCCCTAATGGAGGGTGCCGCCCTTATCTTACCCCTGGTTGCCCCTTCAAGGAGGGAACATCGGCCATACAATACTATCTACCCCCATCCGGATTTGCCAACAACCAGTTGTGTTCGCAGCCTCTTGTCCTTTATGCCTATATGGATTATAGTTACAAGACTGCACCCTAAGTGGGGTTTTCTTCAGGCCAAGTGCATTGTAGCCAAGACTTACCAAGGATGGCAAGAGAGTTTCGTACGCTCCGGGCACCCTTGGCTCAACCGTGTACCTCGGTGCCTTGGTCATACTTTGCACTTCTTGGAAGAGACTCTCAGTCATCCAACCAGGGTATAACCATATATAGTTGGAAATCCAAGATCTCTCTCCCGGATAGGTTTTATTTAACCCCATTGTCTGCATGACTCAGGTTCCAGCAGCGGTATAACCTTATCGTTGAGTCATGTCTAGATATACCCCTTTTATGACGCGCTATTAGGTCTTACATTTGCCTCTTGCGAAATTTTATTCGCGAACTAGGGTGCACGCCATGAAAGTTCATCCCATTCTTATGTCTCTGCGAAATTTTATTCGCGTTTCTTGTGAGTATTATAACACTGATAGAATTTCATAACTTTGATCAATTTGGTAGAGTTTTGCGATTCTTTCAAGCATAATATCTTGTTCAATTACATATTTTTCAAACAAATTATTCGCAGAGTTCTATTTTCTGATTCTGTTTTTCTGCTACGTTTTGTTGTTGTCTCCTTTTCTGCGAGACGCTCGTCATCAGCTTTCACATCTTCTTTTTGTTCTATTGTATCAATCATTAACCTTTCACATTTCTGTTGTTGCATAATTTTGCACTTCCAATTGCCATTCTTTTCAGCTCTTTCTTCGCAAGACTTCATATCGATTTCATAACATTTCTTGCTTTCTCCCCAATCTCCTTTAATAACTCCGACACCTTTTGGATGAGGAAATTTGATACACTAGTGATAAGTAGATGCTACACCCAATATCCCGTGTAACCAGGGTCGTCCTATTAAGGCATTGTAGGGTGATTCGATGTCCACAACACAGAATAAGATTTTTGAAGATATTCCTTTTAACGGTATCTGCATTTCAATTTCCCCCTTTGGTTTGTTAGCTATGCCATTAAAGCCATAGATTTTGTATGTTGATGGAATTAGATCTTCGTCTTTTCCTCCCATGGTTTTAAAGGTATGATAAAATAAGATATCAACAGAACTCCCTGTATCTATTAAGACTCTGTTGATGGCCCAAGAATCTTCAACTTTACTATCATTCTCTTCATCTTCTTCTTGCATTTGTTTTGGATTAATCTCTAATCGTACGACCAGTGGATTATCGTGCTGCTCGCCAACCTCAGGTACATCTTGCGTAGTGAAAGATAGAGTTTGCTTCTGCCACTCCTTTAATGGCGAGGATCTCGCGATATTCAATATCTCTCTTCCATCTGTGTCTCTCGCGAAGACCCTGCTTAAAATATTGTCATGGAAATCCTCTATAGTTCTGCGTGAATGTACAATATAATTACAAAACAAATTCTTTGCTTTGGCTCCAACTTCTATTACGAATATTTCCGCTCCTTTTACAGCATTCACTCTGCGAGTTTTTGGTGCTGGCGGTAATTGCTGAGATTGTGGATGTCCTACTAGAAAATGATTTAACTTTCCCTGATCAATCATTCTCAGGATTATTCTCTTCACATTCCTATAATCGTTTACTATGTGACCATGAAAATGATGATAAGGAAAGAATTCTTGACTTCGATTGTTTGGATGGGGTTCTTTTCCCATGTTCCACGGAGAGGGTATATTTTCCATTAAAATGATAGCTTCCCAAATCTTTTCTATGCTAGTATTGAGAGCGGGCATCTTAATTTCTTCCCAGATTATCCTCTGATTACCTTGTCCTTTAAAATTATTCTTCTTTTGTCTACCATAAGTTTCTTGAGGTTGATCGAGTCTTTGAATCTTATTATTACCACCGCGATTATAATAATTCTTCTCCCTTTCATATTCTTCCTGATCTCGACTGCCCATCGCTACTAATTTTTGTTGATTATCAATGACTACTTTCTCTTGTTGTGATTGTGAGGTGCTCGCTAAATTATTTATCATTTTAGGGAGCAAACTTCCACTTGCTGCCAACGAGCTGGTGTTCACGATTGGGTATGATTCCATCTCATTTTGTTTCTCCTCCAAATCAATGTATTCTTCCTGCAGTTCTCGCAATT
Source organism: Papaver bracteatum (assembly GCA_023529315.1). Taxonomy (NCBI): domain Eukaryota; kingdom Viridiplantae; phylum Streptophyta; class Magnoliopsida; order Ranunculales; family Papaveraceae; genus Papaver; species Papaver bracteatum. Next base: position 739,119 of record JAJJWX010002797.1, on the reverse strand, counting down.
CTGTCATGGTGATTGTATTTTTGATTCTGAAAATCTGAATGTACAGTAAATTAGTCGCGAACATTGCATTAATGAAGGATAGGATCAGATATCTTTCATCCACTCTTCCAGCCATTTCGCTGCACATTGATTTCCATCTTATGGTTAAGTGCTTCAGACTCTCGCCAACTCTTTGTTTTAGCCCAAACACATCTTCAATACCCGGTCGCGATGAATTGTTGCTGATGTATGATCCTAAGAATGTAGCTTGTAAATGATCAAAAGAAGTTATAGTATTTTTTGGTAATCCCTCAAACCATTTCAACGCCTCGCCAGTTAAACTAGATGCAAAATACTTACATAACACATCATCATGATTCTCCCACTGTAGCATACATCTAACATAATCTTTAACGTGTTGAACAGCACAAGTAGTCCCATCAAAAATGCTGGTTAATGCTGGTAAATTGCATTTTGGAGGTATTCCTCTTAACTGTAATTCTTGAGTAAATGGAGTCCTCGAAGCTTCTTCAATAGCTTCATCAAGTTTCCTTCTACCTCCTACTCTTCTATTGATTATCATTCCTCACATTTCTGCTAACTCTCTCAGAATTTTCTCATTCTCAACTAAGTTTTGTTCCATTGGCCTTTTTAATGCAGCTTCCCTTCTTCTGCGTTCTTGTCTTTCTTGTCTTGCAAGATTTTGCGTATCTCCTTCTTCATCATCATCTTGTCTTTCTCTGCGATTTTCTCTTTCACCATCCTCTTGAAATCGCAGTTGCCTATCTTCTTCTCTGCGAATTTCTTCATTTCTCCTCATTTCTCTTCGCTGTCTCTCTATTATCCTTTGTATCCTATCATACTCCTCTTGAATATTATCATTATAGCGATTTTGTGTACGTCTTCTTTCTCTATTTTCATGGTTATTTTGTCGTACTGCCTCTCGAAATTCTTGCTCTTCTACTTCTGCTCTTAATCTTTCTCTCTCGCAAGCCAGGCGCGCTTGTTCAGTATAGTATCTTTCAATTTCTTCTTCAATTATTCTTTGATTCCTTTGATTCTCTCGCCCATACAATATCCTACCTTCCTCTGGATTCTCTTCTTCAATTTGGTTGTTTCTTCCCTCTTGATTTCTATTGTCACGCAGATTATAACGATCGCCAATTATCTCTTCTTCTCTTTGACGTTTCTCTCCATTTAAATTTTGCACTTCTTCTCTAACATTTCTCATTGGGAAGTTTCGCCTTGGTTCTTCCCTGAATGATCTTGAATTTGATCTTACAGTACTTCTTGACCTCCTTCTTTGTAACCTCAAATTCTCCATTCTTAGTTCATGATTTTGTCTTGTTAGATTCGCACGTTCCTCCGCCTCTAATCTCCTTTATTCCTGTGTTCTTTGCCTCAGATCATCTACTGTCCCATTTTCACGTCCCACGTGAACTAATTCTCCAGCCATTCTTTGATTTATTTCTCCTTCTTCTCCATTTCTTAATTGTCGATTTTCTGTTTCTTCCATTGAATCTGACCTCCAAGTGTGTACGCTTACTCTATCATAATCCTCATCCCTATTTTGCGATTGTGCTTGTTGATTCGGCTGTTAATTTTAATTTTATGCTTCATTTCTTGTTCTATTTCTTCCTGATCTTATTCTTAAAGATTCTTCTAATTCACGTGTTCCTTCACCTGCAAGTCTTTTACTCCTCCTCACAGTTGTTGGTGGTTCTGATGTATTTCTTCTCCTTCTAGCCATTTCTCCAATTCTAACAATTTTTTCAAATCTTCAAGTTGCAATTTGAGATTTCTTAGACTGATTCTCCCTGTTTCTGGGCGACAAAATGTAGTTGCAGGATTTCCTCCACTACACCCATGTCAAGAATCTATGAAAACTAAGTCATGATTGTGAATGAACAACAACACTTTTATTAATTCACTTTCTGGAAGATTTACAAGAAATAATGAAACTCAGAAGTACAACTTTATTTCTGGAGTTTCTCTCTCCTCAGAATTCTCTTAGCTCTCAAAAATGCATCATCCTTTTCTGGATCTATCTTGCTCTTTATATAGGAAAACATATAGTGGAAGACAGCTAAGATTTCCCCTTAATTCGGATCTACTCTGCAATCTTATCGCGATCGTTACAATATTCCCTATCGCAAGAATGATGGCCATCGCATGATTAACACATTCTTCTTTTACTTCTTCCATCGTCAGTTTCTTTTAATTGTTCTGCAACACTCGTGAAGCATTGTTGAAGAATCGTCAGTAACGCTCGCAGAAACGTTGTTAATATCGCAAGAATAGTGTTGTAGCGATATTCTGGTACTACAATCTCGCCATCTTGATAGTGTAACTGGTAGTTACACATGCATTTTCCTAGTGTAACTAAGATTTACACATGCATTTTCCTAATGTAACTAAAAGTTACACATGCTCATATACAAATCACCTCCGAGACATGAATACTAGATACTTCAGTTATAGAAGGCTAAGGAAATACCTATACAGATATAACCAAATAATCCTTTCTCATGGTTTTCATTGAGAAAACCATTTAAAGAATCAAATCAAAGAACAAATTTATTAAAAAGAATCAATCAATAATATTACAAGAACAATCAAAGTGAAATACATAATGGAGTGTTGGATACTCTACAAACACTGAAAATCATTGAAAATTAGATTCATACAGAAACTTAGTACATCAGCGACTTATGTAACTGAGAGTTACACATGCATATAGCATGTGTAACTGAGAGATAAACATGCATCTGACTTGTGTACCTTTCAGTTACACATGCATAAGACTAGCTAATGGAGTGTTGGCTATTCTGAATTTTAGCTATGACAATTTAGAAAATGAAAAATTAAAGTCTTGTTTCTTATATTGCTCGTTATACTCGGAATACTATTCGATTGAGAAATATCATCCTTACCATAAAGCTGCTAAGTGTATGCAAGAATCTAGTGGCGATAGTCTCCGCCACTATATATCTTGTTAAGTATAGTAGCCCGCTACTTAAATATCAAAATCTTTTGATGTAAAAGATATCCAAGTACAAAGTAAACTCTCATACCTTATTTTCAGTCATGTCCAAGTCTATCATAGCATGGTCAATTTGGGACTATAATGTTGGATCCATTCCAAATAGAGCTTCAGACACCTTCTCGTTGATATTTTTAACAGCTCTACTAGCACCTTTTCCAAGATATTTTCCATTGTCACCATCAAGTAACTCACGAGCCTCATACCTGAGATCAACATATGCAGATAAGAATTTTCACAAAGATCTAAAAACAGATTTACTGTTTTATTACAGGAAACATTGCTAGAATCTACATTCTAGAAGAAGTTCTGCTCGGAGATGTAGCTCTAAACATCCCTTTATTCGTGTAAAAGGTCAAATATAATGTGGACTCCAAAAGTTACGTTATGGAGGAATGTAATCAGTAGATACACATAATTAAATGCATGTGTAATCAGCAATTATCGACGACCAGAGCATAATCATTTAAGGAAGTGTAATTAGAAGATACACATACTTAAATGCATGTGTAATCAACAATTACACATCCAAAATGCAAGTGTAATCAGAAATTACACATCATAATGCATCTGTAACTAAAAAATACACATGATTTTTTGCATATGTAACTAGTAGATACACATGTTGTTTGCAACACAATTTTATCAAAAGGTGGGTTTCCTACCAAAAAAAAAGGTTCATGACTTTTCCTAAAACTCTATGGCAAGTTTTAAACAAATAGTGATGTAAACATAAGGAGTTTAAAAGAGAGCTTACCCCAGTAAGTCTACCTTTACCTCCAGTTGGTTGGCAAAAAACAGTTAGATAATTTCCACATACAACCATTGTTTGTGAGTGACTGAATACAATAATTTTGCAAAAGATAATTCAGTCAAACATCTACTTCAGGTAATTCAGTCAAGCCATTTCATATCCAACTCCAGCTGCAACCAACATCTGCTTCATGTAATTCAGTCAAGCTATTTCACCTGCATCATATACATCCATTCTTGCCTCCTTACCACCAGTTTCACAAGCCATTAGCTAGACAAAACAATCATTTTAGCTTCACCTCAACTGCAGTTGCAGCTCAACTCTGCCATTCATTCACTCAAGCCTAAACATTCATCTAAAATTCGTAATCCCTATAAATGCAACTGTAAACAACCAGCACCAACCTTCTACAATCAGCTACAAGACCACCTGAGAACCACCAGAACCACCAACTCCATTTTTGTATCTTCTGCACATAACCACACCAACAAACCCTGCAGAAAGCCATTTCTTCCTCTCTTCTACAGTTTTGACAAAAAAATAATGAAATTGAGATAAAACTGCTCTAAATTACTACATAAAAATCAAAAATGCAGAGTAAAATTCAGATTTGTCATCACTTTAAACACATCTTCTTCTTCTAATAACAAATTTATTATCGTTTCAGATGAAAAATAAATCAAATCAAAATGTTGGAACTCTAAGATGTAATCTATAGAGAAAAAATAAAACCCTGGAAAAGAATGAATTAAAATGATTGCAACAGAATACATTTACATGTTCATCATTTCTGGTGATGAAGTATTCTCGATCTTTCGGTTCTGATGATTTCCTCGCTCTTCTTTAACAAAAACAAAGAACTCATTCAAAACAAATATCCTCTATCATGAAACAAGTCTGATGATTTCCGGTGATGAAGTCTTCTCGATCTTTCACTACTGATAAGCGAATCTGAGATTAAAAAGATGAAATATCGTTGAATACTTTCGCCGGAGCCGAGATCTAGAGAAGAGAGAGTTAGAATTTCAGTAACAGAGAAATCACTGTGATTATGATTTCAATAACAGATTTGAACTGAAATCAAACTATTAAGGTTTCACAACCGATTGAATTGAAATTTTACCTATTCGATTTGATTTTCTAGGAGAATCTTCAGATTCAGTTCCTGATGATGATGATTATTATCCATTGATTTTCATTGAATCTCCGAAGAACAACCGATGTTGATTTCGACTTTATGTTTAGATAATCAGGATTTTTGTTTGTAAATCTTACATCTAAGTTCTGAAATCATTTATCACCGAAATTTCGATTAGAAATCTTGTTCTCGGCATGTTTTTCGTCTGAGAGAGAGAGAAAAAAAATGAGAGAGAGTAAGAGAGAAAAAGTGAAAAATAAAATAAAATAAAATAAAAAATGAAACCTAAACCTAGTTTTATTAACTATTTATATTAAAGGGAAGTCCTGGTATTATTAAAATTATGCTTTACTAATAATCCCTGAAATCTAAGGTTGTGTTTGATAGGAGTTAATTCCATGGAATTAGCCATCTTTCCATGGAAATAGCGTCTTTTCCGTCGTTTGGTCAAAAATATGTTTCCATGGAATTGCAATAAAAGCGTGGCCTAAAGTATGTTTTAAACTCAATTCCGTGGAATTCCATGGAAAGTATTTCCTTCCCTCCCCCAGGAAACTAATTCTATGGAAACACTTTCCATGGAATTGTTTCCTTTCTCTGTTATCAAACACAGCCTAAAGTTTTGGGCCCAGAAATATCAAAATGTGAAAGAATGAAGTTGACAATGAATGATCAATTTAATGGGGCTTCTATATATTAAACCCATATAGTAGGGGGTTATAGTATTTTTCACTTAAATAATTAGTAGTGCGCACATACATCTTATTCTATCTTCGTTAATCATGGAGGCAGTGGTACTCGTTGAGTCTAAAATTTAAATTTCATAGAAAAATCATCTAAAAATCTTAGTTTAATTTTTCAGTCTTTTGTTTGTTGGATTCTATCATCTTGCACTGATCTATGTGCTTTAGTTCAATTGCTTTGAAAATTGGTTCGAGTCATCAAACTTTGCATCCTCTAATTTTGGTGTTGTTTTTTTGTTGTGGTTAATGTTTTGTTAGTAGATTGGACTAGTGTAAGTATATAATTTAGTTTGTATGTTTTTATTGGAGTCTTTTTTGTCTTTATTTGCTTTTAAGTTCATTATTTACTTGTATGTGTCAATACATATGGAAAAATAGGCTTCCGAAACTTACACAAGTGTATTGTACTATAGAACAAAGAGCGTGTAGATCTACCGGGGAGAATCTCTCCTTTATATTGGATGGGTTCTTCGGTATGTGGTAGCTTGGTTGAGGTTTGTGCTTTTCTCCCCGAGCATCCTATACTGATTAGCTTCATGCTTTATAGATGTTGTAGTTCATTTTAGATTTGTCTATTAAACTGAGATGGTCCTAGTGCTTAAATAGTTTTGGTTAAGACTTCCGATGTGTTTATATTTTACTATCATTGGTTTAGACTGTTAAAATTCATAGTTGGTGCACCTTTTTACTTCCATTTTGTATACTTTTAGGTTTTTGAGCTATGGAAACTTCTGCATGTGTCATCTCCTTCTGACTTAAACATCCATGTGAGTGATTCCATAGTGTTTAAGAATGACCCCCCCCCCCCCATTATATATTCATTAGTTAACTTCTTAAGTTTATCAAGTACTATTCTTTTCCTTTTTCTTTTCGATTGCCAATTTTTAACATCATGTTTTGTAAAAAAATGCATATCATGGATTTTCAACCTTTGGAATTTCTTAATGTGTAGGTAATTTTTCTTTTGTTTTGTAAAAAAAAGCATATCATGGATTTTCAACCTTTGGAATTTCTTAATGTGTAGATTAACATCCAATGTAGCCATGCTTCATCTTTCAAGGTAACTGGGTTTGAGTCTATTATTATTGCAACCTAAGCTTTATTACTTGTTTAATAGTTATTTGTTCGAGGAAAGAACCCAATGATTCATAGTCATGAATACAATAGTATGAGATTTACCCAGTTTGTTGTATATCCATACCTGCAACAATTTGTTTCTAACCGTTACTTGTTTAAAACATGGTCACAACTCAGAACGACACATCTTAGTGATTCTATATACCATCTGAATTTTTCTTTCTAAATATGATGTATGATTTAATTTTTATTTGCTGATCAGGATGAAGTCAGTTAGTAATCAAGTTTGGTAGTGTACACGAAAACTACAAGGTGTTACTTGTTTGTTTGTCTAGGGATGCCTAGTTCTTCAGTTTTATGGAATACTGCATTATATAAAGAAAAAGTGTAAAACAAGTTGGAATGGTGGATACTTAAGAGTTTCCAGAATGTTTAATCCTAGGTAGACTGATGAATTCATGTCACTGACTCACCTTACACTGTGTCTTAAAAAGGATATCAACCAAATAATTTTCATGCTTCTCTTAGAGTGTCCATTACTTGGTGTAGGGTACATCTTTTAGGCTATACACTTTCTCTTTTTTCCTATTTATTCTTCTATTCGAGACCAAGGTAAGACAATTTATATTACGCCGTGGTTAAATGACCTCTTGTAATAATTTTACATTCAGCAGCTATAAAGGCTGATTTTGTATTGATATTAATTGCTAAGTTATGAACTATTTGTGGTTAAACTTCTAATGCCGCAACTTATTTTTTCTAGAGGTACTTGCAAGTTCTGAATTGGCAGCTCATTCAACTTTCCACTTGTTTTTTTGCGGTTTTATGTTTATTAGTGTAGTTGCAGGAAATCCCATACTATACCCCTCACAAGAATTCATACAATCAAATCATTTTGATATGAACAATCACAATCTTTATTTATTAATCTCACAAATTTTACAAGAAAGGAAAGAAATGAAACTAAGAAATTCACAATTTCTCTGGACTTTCTCCCTCCTAATGACTTACTCAATATTCGAAAAAGATCTCCCCTCCCTTATGCCTATTCGGCTTCTTATATAGGGTATTTACATAGTGGGTGACAGCTAGGCTGTCCTTTAATTTCAGATCTGACTTGCGGTATTCTCACAATAGTTCTAATGTTAATCTTCGCAAACATTCTTAACTTCGCAGAATCATCACGCTTTTCTCATGTTTCTGCCATCATCATCTGTTACGTCATTCTTCAAATCATCCTGCGACATTCGCAATGTGTTGTTGATCAAACTTCGCAAATGTGTCCTTCTTGCGATATTCTGATCCTACATCTTTCCTCTTCTCATGTCTTCTCTGCGAAGGAGATAATGTCATGAGAAACCATTCTTCAAAATTCCGCAACTGTTCATCTTTTCATATTCTTTTGTACTGACACAATTCTGAATTTTGTTACACGTATCTCTTCTTCCATCCATCTCTTGACACGTCTTTTTAAATCATTGCTTTTTAACCGCTTATGTCCATTCTTCGCATTAAATGCACTTACCTTCTCGAGAATTTATATTCTCTATATATATTCTCCTTACTTTTCTCTTCTCGTCTTTTTAGTTTCTTCTCAACTTCTCTGCAATTTTATTGTTCTTCCGTGAATTTCGCTTCTGCTACTGTAATTTTTCGTGATTCTTCTTCTCTTGATTTTTACTACCTTTATTCATTCTCATACTAAAAATGCCTCCAGCCGGTCGTAAGAATGATATTTCCTTTGAATAAGTTCGAAAGAAACTTCAAACCAGAGGTTTTAATTTATCTCCCATTCTTGGTGAAAACCCTAAATATGAGCTTTCTGTTTATTTATTTTCTGATCATCCTTGCAATTATGAGAATATCATAGTCTCGCTAGGTCAGATTCTCGATGGCCTTCCTATTCCCCTTTATGATCCTGAACTTCCCTTATTTTATGAAATACTTTCCCAAGCGAAGTTCTCGCGAGATGTATATCAATTGAGTGGGGATTGTGTTCGTCTAATGCTCGAGTTCGCCAATCGTGGTGCTGGTAAGGGATCTCTTTATCCCTCAAAAGTTAAAATTTCTAAATTCGTTGAAGTTGAAATTGTTCCTGCGAAGTATACTATAGAAAATTTCTTTGCGAATTATGAGATAATTCCCATGAAGAGAGATAATACTTGTTGGGGCATTCGTTTAAAGAAGAAGGATGATGTTGTTGGTGACAAGATACTCATGCAAGACATTTGATTGGAATCCTGGAAATAATACAACTCCACGTCATTCTAACGATGATAAGTGGTGTATCTTCCCTTTAATCCTAAAGGGTCCGTATATTTTCGGATCTCATGTTTTACGTGCGAATATCGCAGCGTATCAACCATGGGTATTCAGCTGGCCAGAAAGGGATACAGAGGTGTATTTCCAAACTTCATTTGAGTTGTTACTCTTTTCATTCTCATATATAATTTTGCTGACCATTCCAATATTTTCATGTATCTGCGAAATTATCAGATTGAAAGGTTGAAAGCAAGATACAACAAGAATGGGAAAATCAGTACTTTATCATCTCTTCAATCAATCACAGATGAAGTAAGAAATATTCTTTTATGACTCTTCACAATATATTGTTGCCTCTATTTATTATCTTTATCTATGTGTGTAGGTTATCGCTGAAGTGGAAGAACCTGTCAAAGTTGTGAAAACCAAGAATAAAGGTAAAGGAAAATGTGCTCTTGGCAAGGAGAAGTCTACTGTCCCTCCTTCAAAGAAACGAAAGGTCCAATCTTCCACTCCTTCAAATCTTCAACCTAGCGAAAGCTCTGATAATGACGATGATGATGATGAAGATATTGATGCTTCTTTTGTCCAAAAAGATTCTCCACCTGAATCTTCTATGGAGCAACTATCTAGCATTTTCTCTAATTCTCTACAAGGAATTGGTGATACTCCTCTTATCAATGCCTGAAAGTCAATAGTTGTTGTCTGTGATGCCTCTCTCTTAGAGAATAATGAATCTCTTCGCGGGTTTCAAGATCTATATCTCCCAGTTTCTTACATTCACTTAATAGCTTGGTAAATTTTTATACTCGCAATTTCCTTCTATTTATTTTTTCCTTAATTTCACAGTTTATTCTGAAAGTTCGTTCTATTACTTCGCAGGCTGGGAAAGCTTCTTATGCTGTTACCGAAGTTTTGGAAAAAAGATGTGCGACTTTTGAAAAGAGAAATCTTGAACTTCGCAAGAACAATGAAAAATTGGAGGCTGGAGCTGTTAACCTTCACGAAAAGAATAAACAACTGGAATCTGAGGTCGCCATTTAGAAAAAATAAGATTTCTGGCCTTTAAAACGCAAACAAGAAACTCTATGGTATGGAATTTTTCCTCTTCTCCCTTATTTGGTTTCTCATTACTTTTCCTTATTTGGTTCATCATTTTCGTAGACGTTTATGGTCTTTCTGATGAAGATATTCTTCTTCACACATTTCCCAATCTTATGGATGATGATACCCTTCTTGAACACCTAAATACTTCTCTAAATAATTTTTCAAATAATAAGATTGAATCTCTTCCCTTAAATGAACTCAGATCCAAACTTCGCCTCTTAGAAATTGACTATAGATCCGTCTTGACTATGGATAATAAGTTTAAACGTTTCTTTCATAATTCCAAAGAAGAAATCAATAGTTTAAGTGCTAAGTATAGTGATACCATAGATGAAAAAGATCGTATTTCTCTCCAAGGTGATCAAACTTTAACGAAATTCCAAGAGACTCTTCTTGAGGTCCAAATTGAAAGAGATGATCTCAAACATAAAAATGATGTGCTCTGTGAAAGAGAGAACCAAACTCGCTCCCGCCTTCTTATAAATGTTGATAATGAATTTGCTTGGGCTGCAAGAGTTCTAGATAACGCCAGAAATAATTTAGGTGTAAATGTCAGTCTCCAAGTTGAGCATACGGCCTTGATTAAAGACATGATCTCTAACAGAGAAGGTTGTTAACTGTTCTTCCTTATTTAATTTTTTGTTTTTCATAAACTACCATCAAGTTGTTGATTTATTGTTATATTTTCGCATAAGCTGAAGATAGATATCGCAAGAGAATCGAAGATCTTGAGAATGAGAAAGAAAAGCTCGCAAAGGATCTTTCTTCTCGCAATGAGAAATGCTCTAGGCTGAAGAACCAACTAAAAATCATTGTTGCGAACTTCAAGAATGATGCTATTCTTTTCTGTAACGAAACTATTAGAACAATTTGTGATGAAAATGACATTCCTCATTCTACATAACCTTGTCTCTCATACGAAGTTCCAGAAAACGTTCATAATCTAGTTATCTCTGATAGTGATGTTGATGAAGAAATAGAGTTTGAAGAAGATGAAGAAGAGGAGTCTGAAGAAAAATCTGATGAGAGAAAATTCTGGTGAGGAATCTGATGATGATAATGAAGAATCAAGCAAGAAGAAGCTTTTGCTTCCTTGTGTTTCCTTGTTCAACTTTTTGTAAAACTTGTACATTTGCTCTTTGATTTTCTATTCTTATCCATTTGTAATCTATCACTGCGAATTTCTCCAATCTTCAATACAAGTTCTATTTCTTTTGTTTCTTCCTGCATGTGTTAGAAAAACAATCTTTTCTCGCAACATGATTAATCAGTATATAATTTATTTTTCAGCGTAAATCTATCATATGGAGACAAATAATATACTCTCATTTTATGCATTCCCATACTTGCCTCTGTTATTTGTGTTCAAATGAGAGATTAAACAAGTTACTTTTGTTCAGTAATATTATTGCGACAATCTCGCAAATATTTCTGCGTAATTTCGCAGTCACATATTTTAAGATTGCATTCTTCCTTGTATTCTGATATGGTCTTATTTTTCCTTCCTAAGTAAAGGTCTTATTTTGCCACTTTTGTCATTGCGACAAAATCGCAGGACGTCTCTGCACTTTCATGCAGAAATCCATTGATCTTGACTTAACTTTTTGTTCTTTTGTCATTTTTGCTGCGACAATATGACAGGCCTAAATTTTCTTGTGAAACTAAAGCCCCGTGATATTATCGTCTTGCGATGAAATCGCAGGATGTCTCTGCACTTTCATGCAGAAACCCATTGATCTCGTCTTATCTTCTCTTTTGTATTATTGCCTCTTCAGGATTGTTGCACAAATATGACAAGCCTTGATACTCCCGTGAGTAAAAAGCCTCATGACATTTGCGTCTTAAGACACTTATCAGCTCCTTAATGGAGGGTGTCGCCCTTATATTCCCCCTGGTTTCCCCTTCAAGGAGACGTACTTATGCCATACAAGACTAGATCCTCCCATCCAGTCTTGAAAACAACCAGTTGTTTTCGCAGCCTCTTATCCATTTTTCCTATATGGCTTATGGTTACGAGACTGCACCCTAAGTGGGGTTTTCTTCGGGCCGAGTGCATCATAGTCAAGACTGGCCAAGAATGGCCAGGGTGGTTTCATATGCCCCGGGCACTCTTGGATCAACCGTGTACCTAGGAGCCTTGATCATACTCTGCACTCCTTAGGAGAGTCCTTATTACCTTAGTCGCCCAACCTAAGTCATATGGTCAAGTTGAGAATCCAAGGTTCCTCTCCTGGATGGGATTTCATTGACCCCAAAACTCCATGACTCAGCTTCCAGCAGTGGTATGACCTTATCCCCGAGCCATGCAACAGATTCCCCCTTCTATGACGTACTTTAGGTCTTACATTTGCCTCTTGCGAAATTTTATTCGCGAACTAAGGTGTACGCCATAAAGGTTCGTCCCATTCTAAGAATTTTTTTCTTTTTCTTTTGCATTTCAACTTTGTTGTAATTTCTCGATCTCATTTTTGTCATTAAGTAAAAACATATTTTTTTTGCAATTTTTGCGACAAATCAGCCATACATCTTTCTTTTTCTTCACAGTTATACTTTTGCAGTCATAACATCAGCGAATATATTCACATTTTAAGTTTCTTACCTTTGTTATTCTTTATCTCAGTATCTTCGACAGTTTTTGTTATTTTCTTATCTTCTGAGAGAACTTCACTGCCTCTTCTTTTCAACAAGATTTCTTCTTTTCTCTTCTCTATTGCATCCACCGTGAGTCTTTCACTTCTTTGTTTCTCTCTGATGTTACCTTTCCAATTCTATTTTTTCGCAGCTCGTTTTTCGTAGGACTCCACATCGATTTCATAACATTTCTTTCCTTCAGCCCAATCTCCCTTTATGACTCCAACTCCACTGGGATGAGGGAACTTGATACATTGATGAAATGTCGATGCTACACCTAGAATCCCATGCAACCAAGGTCGTCCAATCAAAGCATTATAAGGTGACTCCACATCAACAACGCAGAATAGAATCTCAGAAGATAATCCTTTCAATGGTATTCGCATATTGATCTCTTCTTTAGGTTTATTGGCAGTACCATTAATACCGTATATTTTGTAAGTTGAAGGTATTAGATTTTCATCTTTCCCTCCCATAGTTTTATAAGCATGATAGAATAGAATATCCACAGAACTTCCAGTATTAATTAAAACTCGGTTGATTGCCCATGAATCTTCTGCTTCATCATCTTTATCATCTTTAGGATTTGGGTTAATCTCCAATCTCACCACTAATGGATTATTGTGCATTTCTCCTCCCTCATGTACTTCTTTTGTAGTGAAAGAAATAATTTGCTTTTGCCATTCTTTTAGTGGCGAAATCTTCACAATATTCATAATTTCTCTTCCATCATCATCTCTTGCGAAGACTCTGCTTAGAATATTGTCGTGAAAGTCTTCAATTGTTTTGTACGAATGTACAATAGAGTTACAAAACAAATTCTTCGCCTTCGCCCCAACCACTATGACAAATGTTTCTCCTCCCTTTGTTGTATTTACTCTGCGAATTTCTGGTGGTGGTAAGAGTTGAAATTGAGGGTGCTCTATTAGAAATGATTTAATTTTCCTTGATCTATCATCTTGAGAATGATCCTTTTTATATTACTACAGTCATTTGTTGAATGTCCATGAAAATGATGGTAAGAGCAAAATTCTTGACTTCGGAGGTTTGGAAGTGGTTCTTGTCCCATGTTCCAGGGTGATGGAATGTTCTCCATTAAGATTATAGCTTCCCAAATTTTTTCCACACTAGTATTCAAAGGTGGCATCTTGATCTCTTCCCATATTATTTGATCTTCTATGATAATTTTGTCTTTGTCCTCCATAGGTTTCTTGTGGCTGATCAAGTCTTTGAACTTTGTTGTTTCCACCTCGGCTATAGAAATTTCTTTCTCTCTCAAATTCTTCTTGGTCACGACTTCCCATAGCTACTATTTTCTGGTGACTATTCTCCATTATCTTCTCTTGGTGTGTCTGTGAAATGCTCGCCACTGTGTTTATCAATTTGGGTAGTAAGCTTGCATTCGCTGTTGTTGAACTCGTATTTGAAATTGGGTATGACTCCATCTCATTCTGTTTTTCTTCAAGAGCAATATACTCTCCTGCAATTCTCGCAGCTCAGTCATTGTGATTGTATTCTTGATTCTGAAAATTTGAATGTACAATAGATTGGTTGAGAATATTGCGTTAATGAATGATAAAATGAGATATATCTCATCCACACGTCCAGCCATTTCATTACACATTGTCTTCCATCTTATGGTTAGATGCTTCAAACTTTCACCAATTCTCTACTTTAACCCAAATACATCTTCGATGCCTGGTCGCGAGGAGTTGTTAGTTATATACGCCCCTAAGAACGTAGTCTGCAAATGGTTAAAAGATGTTATAGTATTCCTGGGTAGACCTTCGAACCACTTTGGCGCCTCTCCTGTTAGACTTGATGTGAAATACTTGCACAACACAGCATCATGATTCTCCCACTGTAACATACATCTCACATAATCTTTAATGTGTTGAATTGCACAAGTTGTTCCATCAAAGATGCTGGTTAACGCAGGCAAACTGCACTTTGGTGGTATTCCTCCTAATTGTACTTCTTGTGAGAACGGAGTTTTCGCAGCTTCTTCTATGGCTTCATCCAATTGTCTCATACCTCCTTCTCTCATGTTATTTAGCATTCCTCTCATTTCTGCCAGTTCTCTTAAGATTTATTCATTTACCCCGGGCGCTGATCCCATTGGTCTATTTAATTCTGCTTCTCTTCTCCTGCGTTATTGCCTGTTTTGTGTTGCGAAATTTTGATTTTCTTCTTCATCATTTTCTTCTTGTCTTTCCCTGTGATCTTCTCTTTCATTTATTTTATGAATTCACACACCATTATATCTCTCATTTTCTCTTCTGCAATTTTGTCCATTCCTTATCAATTCTCTTTGTTTCCTTTCATCTCTTCTTTGTACCCTATCATATTCTTCATTGATATTACCATTATTGCGGTTTTGTTCTCGCCTTTTTTCTCGACTATCATGATTGTTCTGGCGAATTTCCTCTTGGAACTCTTGTTCTTCCACCTCTGCTCTCAATCTTTCCCTTTTGCAAGCTAGACGTGCTTGTTCGGCATAATGTCTCTCGATTTCACCTTCAATTACCTGTTGATTTCTTTGTATCTCTCTCCCATGTAATATTCTCCTTCCTTCTTCCTGATTTTCTTCGCCATCTTGATTATTTCGCTCATGATGTCGCCCATTTTCCTAATTCATGTTATTTTTTCCATTTTGGAGAATTTCGCCTGGTGGGATGTAACGATCTTCAATTATTTCTCTCCTTTCGCAACGCTCTTCATTTGGATTTTGCATTTCTTCTCGATCTCTTTCTCCAATATTTTCCGTAGATGAATTTCATCTTACTTCACTTCTAATTGGTCTTGAAATTGATCTTGTAGTACTTCTTGACCTCCTATTCTGTAATCTCATGTTTTCCATTCTCAACTCATGGTTTTGCCTTGTCAAATTTGCGCGTTCTTCTGCTTCTAACCTCCTCTCTTCGTGTATTCTTTATATCAATGCCTCTAACGCTTCAATCTCTTCATTTCCATGAATTATTCCTCCAATTTCTTCCTGATCTCTCTCTTCTTGTCTTCTATTTCTAAATTGTTTCTCCTCTTCCATTTCTTCCACTGAATCTGATCGCCAGGTGTGTACACTCACTCTATCATAATCCATAGTTCTATTTTGTGCTGGTGTATGCTGAATTGGTTGTTGAATTTTATTTTCTCCATCATTTCTTGTATTCATTCTTGATGGTTCTCCGGTTTCGTTTCTTCTTTCTCCAGCAAGTCTCTTACTCCTTCTAACAGTTGTTGGTTGTCTTGAAGCATTTCATCTTCTAGCCATCTCTTCAATCTCAATGAATTGTTTAAAATTATCTGAAACTTCTCACCAACTATTCCAAATTCTTTCAAATCACAATACTAATTTTCACACTTAAAAACAAGGAAAGTCCATGTTTCTAGCGACAATATGTAGTTGCAGGAAATCCCACACTACACCCCTCACAAGAACTTACACAATAAAATCATTTTGAGATGAACAATCATAATCTTTATTGATTAATCTCACAAATTTTACAAGAAAGGAAAAAAATGAAACTAAGAAATTCACAATTGCTCTGAACTTTCTCCCTCCTAATGACTTACTCAATATTCGAAAAATATCTCCCCTACTTTATGCCTATTCGGCTTCTTATATAGGGTATTTACATAGTGGGTGACATCTAGGTTGTCCTTTAATTTCGGATCTGACTTGCGTTATTCTCGCAATAGTTCTAATGTTAATCTTCGCAAACATTCTAAACTTCACAGAATCATCACGCTTTTCTCATGTTTCTACCATCGTCATATGCTACGTCATTCTTCAAATCATCCTGCGACATTCGCAATGTGTTGTTGATCAAACTTCGCAAATGTGTCCTTCTTGCGATATTCTGATCCTACAACTAGGTTGGTCTCTACTGATTGTACGAGCATGATCCTTTTACATAGTTCATAAATCCTACATTAGAAACTTATAATGGTGTAAATTCAATATTTGGGTAGATTTTTTTTGGGTGTTTTTAAGCATGTGTGTAAACTGAATTCATATATGTATTGAAGTAGTTTTATTTTGTACATTAAATTTGTAAGGTTTGTTGGATGGTGATTATTTTCTTCTAAGTATGTGAAATTGCAAATTGATTGCAATAGAATTTCAATGTAATTTGAGTCTCAATTTAGTGTAATTTTTTGTTTTTTTAATAATTTCAGTTTTGAATCAGAATTATTTCAGCCCAGTCAGATCTGATTTCTTTTTCTTAATATAAATAAATCTACGATGTAAACTTGCTATCGTATCTAGCGACAAGCATAACGTATCGTTATTCAGCTACAACTTCATAGTGTCGTTCCAGGAAAATACAATGAATCTACGGGACTTTTAGTTGCAGTCCCAAAGTGTCTTATATCTCGGTTATACGACACTTTTTGACTATCTTAAAACGGCTTTTTTCCACTAGTGCATGTCACCTAGTTTGACTTATCGAAACAAGATAAAATTATTTGTGTTATAGTTGGATCATATCATGATAACAAATAAACTAAGTTAATTCTGATCTTAGTTTAGGATTATCAAAATAAGGTAAAGTTATTCTTGTGTTTTAATCGGTTTCTGATAAGAAACTAGCTATCTAACCTAGTTAGGCTTATCAAAATAAAGGAAGATAACCTCGGGTAATTATTCCTTGGCAAGAGGCTAATTTTTTTTACTTAATTAGGTAGTTTCGGTTTTAGTGTTGCTTATCAAAAGTATTATGTTAGACCTTTTTTGCTTATCTCTTATAGGTTGGATCGAGTTTTTATGAACTTGGGGATCCTTTCAAAATACCTGTTGTATCTTTTCGTTTCTTTATCATTTTGTGACAAAAAGGGGGAGAAATATATAAAGTATACAGTGCCTTACAATCATTAAGAAAAGATAAAAGTCCTGAAAAGTATATATCTAAACATAAAAGACTAAAGCATTATTTGCGGAGGGAAATATATTATTATTATTATTGATCGGTAAATAATTTGATTCTAGCGAGTTTCGAACTAAGGTCACTAGTATCATCACCCAGTGGCTTTACCATTGTATTACAGTGGCACCGGCGGAAATATATTATGTTGTGCATTATTACATACAACGAAAGTGAATTAAAAATATGCTTGGATTGAATATATATATATTATACCTGGTTTTCTTTTATGGTAAATAAAGTTTTTTTTATTCAAATGCTTCAACAATGGCATATATTATTTGAATATCTGCAGGTTATTGTGCTGTTGAAACTTGGAATCAAGCGTATGAAGATAGAGTTTAGAGATTGTTATGTAATGTAATGTCCTTGTCTTTTAATTGTAATATTCTCCATATGTAAAGAGTTTCTTCAATATAATTGACAAAGGAAGATATTATTAGATAATTGTTCAGTTGAATCCACTAACCGTTGGTATGTCAAGTTTGGTTATCATATTTTAGCTCCAAAACTCGAAGCTGCGTGATTAGATTACTAGAGTCAAGTTTGTTAGGTTAGACTAGGAACACTAGTTATGTTGAGATAAACTCATGTTACTCTGAAGAACATGAAGATGTATCAACATTAACGTACCAACATCATCCTTGGCTTGTTTTCATTTATATCTACGTTTCTTTCAAGTCGTTTATATTGAAAACATAACATATGAAGTATAGTTATGTATCCACAGTATTGGTGACTTGATCATTACATTATGATCAAAGCGTCGACGAAGTATTTACTAGTTGTTTCATACAACTTTGGTATATTGGATTACGAAGTATAAAGTTTATCTTTTGAACTTCGTAAAATCGACACAACACTATTTGATAATTCGTTAGTAGTCTAGTGTGTATAAATTTGGGTTAATTCCATGCCTAGAAAACTATGTTTAGCTACATGAGTTTAAGTAAATAGACTTGCGAAACTTGTTTCGTAATTGAAATGAACCAATGGATTTATTCTAGGATTGATCCCTAAAACAAGGATCTGTACTTGGACCGTTCCCAAAGATCTATAGAACGACCGATCCCTACTTGAGGATCTATAGCAGGACAAATCCTTGCTTGGGAATCTATAGTAAGACCAATCCCTAATAGGCTAACCAATTAAAAAAAACATGTTTCTAATATATATATATTATTTTAGGTTTACATAGATATCAGAATATGTTTTGGTTACAATGGAAAGTTAATTAATTGCCATATACTATTTTGAAGATGTGTTATACTCTTATTACTTAATGTTCAAGTATTTTGCTTGATACTCAAGGTGATGTCCCAAACTGAAATATTCCATAATATATCTTTTGATATTTGGAATTTATATGTCTTTAATTTTCCACTAATTAAAGCATATCTCTGGATAATATATTAGTATATTATACTTGTATACTAGCTGATATTGAGTTGAGATCCATGAGAGATTTCCGTATATTAGTAACACTTGGAATTTAGTGAGAACTAAAAATTCGTATTATTGCATATCTTTGCATATTTTCAAATTTGGAAATCCTTGGTGTCCAAACTATTTGGTCATTATAAAGAGTGAAGTTTGTTATTCTTGCAAACTTGTCCCGGAATACACATACCTCATTTTGTAGTTAGTGCGAGGAAATCCCACTAGTAATATTCTCGTAATACTATCTCGCAGATGAAAGTATTTTAATTAGGTGATATCTCTTATATATATGCACTTCATTTAAAGACTTCTTTGGGATCAAGAAGCTTTTAGTAGTACCATTGGTGGGAAACTAAATCGCATTGTTATTTTAGTTTTTGATTATTGATTTCATTGATTAACTGTAAAAATGGATCTTGATTGCACCTAGTTTGTTTGTTCCATGATCCTTTTCTTCTGATATAAGTTCACTCGAACTAGATCTAGGATCAACGATTTCAAATCTGATATTTATTGATTAAGGATGTGAAGATAGGACTTGTTATCGTCCATTGTTAACAGACTCATTGTCCGTGACTGATCATAAGGGAGTCAAGTTGTTTATGTTAAAGACTGAAAATTTGAAGACTAAAAGATTTTGTTATTTGTATTTTGATCTTTGTGATTATACTTCGTGCACACTGGATTGACTATGATCTGACAAGTTTGTTTATCTTTGATAGACTTTTATAACGTGTTGTATAGATCGATGATCTATCATTTGGTTGTTCTCTTCAGAATCAGAATCTGATAGATTATCAAAATAATCTTAATCTTTGTTGATCTAACTAATACAAAGGATTTTATATTGATTAAACGGAAGAGCTTTTGTAACTCAAATATATATCTCATTAACTTCTTGATCTAGGAGATTGATAGAGCGGTTACTGAAACAAATTATTCATATAATGTTTCGGAATTAATACGATCCAAAAGGAGTTGAGTGCTAGAAGTCTTTACATCGGGTGAAGCATTTTCAGATAGTGGACTCTACCTTAGGATTCACGTACATAGGTCAGATCGGTAGTAGGCGCAAGGATACTCAAGGAACTGAGTAGGTTACAGTTACTTGGTCTCAACTACACGAAGTTGGTAGTCGTCTTTGTATAGCAGCTTAATTCTGAGAGTATTCAAAACTGGACTAGATCCCATGGGTTTTCTGCATTTGTGGTTTCCTCATTAACAAAATTTTGTTGAGTACCCATTTTAATTGTGTTCAAGCAAGAATTTGGGGGAAATTATCACACACAAAAAGATAAGAGTTTTTCTTCTTGTTTGATTGATTAAATCTTACGTAGTAATTTTTTGTTCTTTTTGTTAATATAGGTAATAGTTTTCCATCATGCGGATGCATTGGAAGTCCTCAAAAATATTCCGAAAATATCAATTTTGAATTAATAGGGGGCCATCATATCGTTGAATATATTACTTTTTGTAATTTTGTTTTTTGTTTTTTTTTTTTTTGAAGAGAAAGGATATATTAAAGAAAAATATTTACAAAATTACAAGGGAAAAAGTCTAAACGACATAACCGAAAGAAAGAAATCCCAAAATCCCTATCTCATGCTCATAGTTTCTTCCCATTGAAACATTATTTGAGACATTGTGTAGCATGTGAATATATCTGTATTAGAGCTCCATAAAAGAATATCAAGTTTCATATCACATAATATATCCTCATGAGATTTATGTCTCCTCCGTGAACTCTTCTATTTCGCTCTAACCATAATTCCCAACAAATTGCAAAAGGAATCAAATGCCATACCATTTTCCACCTCTTTGCAACTGTAATTAGTCTATAGCTTTGTAGGAAAGCTTTGAAATCTTGGCTGAATACCCATCTCACATTCAAAGCACTTAGAAAGCTATCCCAGAAGAAAGTTACTCATTTGCAGGTTATAAAAAGATGATCATGCGATTCCACTTGATTGTTGAAGAATAAGCACAAGTTTGAGTTTATCATGACCCTTCTATTCTCCAGCATCCTTTTTGTAGGAATTGAGTCATGCATAGCTGCCCAAATCAAAAATAAGACTTTTGGCGGCACAAACTTACTTGTTATTACATTCTCAAACTCCCAATTCTCCTCCTGTTGGCTCAGGTTTCTGAAAATTTCTTTAGCCGAGAACTTCCCTTCAATACTGTCTTCCTCCGCTGGATTCAAAGAGATGTCACTTAGGTCATGTTTTAATTCCAACAAATCTATTCTCTCCGTTGGTCCCAGAACTCTAGAGAAATTAAAACTCCAAGTATTTGTTTTCATATTCTCCACTGACACAAACTTTTGTCTATTGATCTTGTATAATCTAGGATATTTTTCCTTCAAGGTTCCCTTATGCATCCACCAGTCATGCCAAAATCTCACTCCTTTGACATTCTGAACCTTGATTTTCCCTGTTTCATAAAAATCTTTGTTAGCCTTCAGAATTTCATACCACATGTTATTTCCCATTTTTTTCCCTGTCTGCATTGGAACCAGGAAAAAATCCTGAGTCCTTGTATTCTCACACATAAGTTTCCTCCATAAAGCTGATTTTTCTGTGCAATATCTTCCATGCCATTTCGCCAGTAAAGATCTATTAACTTTTCTTAGATTTCTTATTCCCAATCCTCCCTTTTCCCTGCTTCTGCAGATCTTTTTCCAAGACACCCAACTCATTTTCCTGTTGTCTTCATCTTCACCCCATAAAAACCTCCTCATTATGCTATTCAACTTCTTTTCCACTGCCACAGGAAGATAAAACATAGAAATAAAATATGTTGCAATACTTTCCAGAGATCTTTTAATCAAAGTCACTCTTCCTACTTTGTTAAGGAATTTTCTTTTCCATGGTGCCAATTTTTTCTTCATTTTTTCAATAACCACCTCCCAGATTGTTACACTCCTTTTTCCAGCACCAATAGGCATTCCCAAATAAGTAAATGGTAAATATTCCAATTTACAACCCAACTCCACCACCAATTCTTGCACCACGTTATCTGCTCCAATGCCTATCATGGAACTTTTATCCAGATTTAGTTTCAAACCAGTCAACACCTCAAATAAGACTAAAATGGTCATCAACCTTCTTACCTCCTATTTTGAAGCATTTATCATTATGATAGTATCATCTGCAAATTGCAAATGAGAAATTACTGTTCCACCTGCCACCACCTAAAATCCACCAATTATGTTTTCCACCACCGCTTCATTCAGCGTCAATGAGAGCACTTCCACCACCAAAATGAATAGAAAAGGTGACAAGGGATCACCTTGTCTAATTCCTTTAGAAGGTTTAATGATGTTAGTCGCCTCGCCATTCACCAAAATTGAGAAATTATCTCCTGTGACACACCATTGTATCCATTTAATCCACTTTTCACCAAAACCATTCTTTCTAAGTATACTGAAAAGAGATGGCCAGTTGACATTGTCAAATGCCTTCTCCATATCAATTTTACAAAGAATTCCTGGTTTTTTTTTGTCTTATTCTGCTATCAATACACTCATTGGCTATTAGAATTCTATCTAGAATTTGTTTGCCCTTTATGAAAGCTCCCTGAGCATCAGAAATAAGACAAGGAATAACTGTTTTAATTCTCTCTGCCAGAAGTTTAGATATAACCTTATACAAGCTACTGATTAGACTTAGCGGTCTGAAATCTTTAACTGTTGCCGAATCTTCTTTTTTGGGAATTAATTTCACGAATTCCATGTTTAATCTCCAATCAAGCTTCTCCTTGTTATGGAATTCCTTCACTACTACCATAACGTCTTGTTTCATAAAGCCCCATCCTGCCTTAAAGAATTCCAAGTTATAGCCATCTGGCTCGATGCTTTATTAGTACAAAAACTCTTTATAGATCTTAAAACTTCCTCCTCATCAAAGTCTCTCTCTAGCCAATCTTGTTGAACCGTCTCTAAGCTTTTGAACTTCAAGTTCTGAAAAGAAGGATTCACCGGATTCGCAGCAGTAAAAATATTAGTGTAGTATTGTTGAATCTCCTTTTTGATCACCTCCTGATTAAAAACATCTCTTCCTTCCACTTCTAATTTCGTGATACAATTCCTTCTTCTTTTTGCATTGGCCATCTTATTGAAAAAATTTGTATTTTTGCCCCCCTCCTTAAAGCCTTGGACTTTTGCTCTTTGATGTGTCATTCTTGCTCTAGTAACTTTCACTGAGTTGAGATTGACTAGCAAGGTAGCCATTTCTGCAATCTGAAAAGTAGAGAGTCGCGAAATTTCTTCCACCAAGTTTAAAAGTTTTATCTTCTCAGTTAATTCCTCCTCCTCCTTTCTAACATTGCCAAAAGTTTCCTTGCTCAATTTCTTTATAAAAAACTTTAAGTTCTGAAGTTTTCTGAAAAAAATATAGTCAGGAGCACCAAAAAATTTCATCGCATTCCAGCAAGATTCAACCAGCTTCATAAAATCTGGATGTTTGAGCCAGTGATTCTCTATCCTGAAACTTGACTGCACTTTCATTGTCGAAGCTAAATCCAGCAATAGAGCATTATAATCCGACATTGTTCTCACAAGAGCTGTTTGGGCTGCATTAGAAAATTTGGCATCAAAAGAAGTACACGCCAAAAATCTATCCAGCCTACTCAATAAAGGGTCTTCATGCTTGTTGCTCCAAGTATAAGCACCACCATTTAAAGGGAGATCAGTCAGTTCCTGGTCTAATATAAAATCATTTAGAAACTTCATATTTCTTATGTCTCCTCCCACCTTATTCCTTTCCGCATCACTTCTCACAGAATTCACATCACCAGAAAAACACCAAGCTTCAATAGACCATTGTCTAATTTCTGCTAAATCCTTCCAGAATACTTCTCTTAAATTGTAGTTACAGGGAGAGTAAGCATTAGTGAATATGAATTTAAAACCATTGCATTTAAACTTGAATAAACAAGAAATAGAGCTAACTCCAATTCTCTTATCCAACAGCTCCATTCTCGCACTGTCCCAGATAGTAAGCAAGCCACCACTATTACCCACAACACCTTGAGAAGGAATGAAATCATACTCAAAGTCAGGATCAAACCACATTTGTCTCACAAACCATCTAGAAATGTTAACTAATTTAGTTTCGTAAATAGCAACAATCAAGCATTTATGAGAAGCAATCAAGTCCTTTACTGCAATTTGTTTAAAGAAAGCATTCAACCCTCTAATGTTCCAGTTAATGAGTTTAGATCCCATCTGTATTGTTCTTCTCCCTTGAACTGACTTATTCGAATTCATCACCATTGTCCTGAGAACTACTTGTCTGAGAGTCGCAACTGTCCTTCAGAATCTTTCCTTCAGCAATTGCTTTAAACCTGTCCCTATACTTGCACAAGATTTCCTCAATCACTTCCTTCGCTTTTTTCTCATCTTTTTCAGAAATTCCACCCAGATTACAGCATAGGTCAAACACTAGTTTAGAGGTAGAGAAGATAACCTCATTTGAGTCGATGTCTGTATTCTGTAGATTTCCGATCTGAATCACTATCTTGTCCTCCATTACCTGAAATAGGTCCTTAGAATTGGAGATCTGCAAAGGAGCAGTGTTCAAAATAACATCATTTCGAACATCAATTCCCTGACCTGTGTGCAATATAATTTGTTGGTCGCAATCCTCATTAACTGCCACTTCCCCTACCATTGTATTCTTAACTCCATTAGCAGTATCGTTACCACTTCCCTGAGAAAGATTACAATCACCATCTATATTTTCTAGATTTAGTGAATTTATTGGAACCTCGCCCTCATATCCAATCCCATTCACATGACCCTGCAATTCATCTTCCATTACACTATCAATCAAATTCAATCTAGACACTGTAGGAACACTATCTAGGGATTGAAATTTATTTCTAGTGGGCATAACAAAATTAACCTGAGTATTGGGAATTTTCTCACCTCCAATTCGTACAAAGTTTGAATCTTTCGTCTTCTCGAATAGTATAGAGATACCTTGTCCTTCCATTCCATTTCTGCCATTGGAAACCCATTGAGTGTTATGTTTCTCCTGCAGGACCGTGCCATTGTAATCTTGTTGTAACCAGTTTATAATGATCGTTTAGGGTTACGTTGTGATTAAGTACTCCTTAAACTGCAGTAGTAAAACGAAGTTAATTTTTATTACCATGTTTGACGCTTAGCTATTTTCCCTTAATGTGGGTGGAAATTTCAAATCCACCATTTAAAGTTTTAACACAAAATTGGTTAAAAATACCAAAATCAACAATTTCTGGGTGAAAAAGATATCTAGATTTTGATACTGTTTAAATGGATAAAAGTATTAAAATAGCCAGTATGTAACCAGTTTCATCCTACCCAATTTCAAATACTTTTTCTTATTTTTAATTTACCTCAAGATGCATCCAGTTTCATCCTCGCTATTTTTTAAGTTTAAGCCATGATGAATCCAGTTTCATCTTTGCTATTTTTTTTTGTCCATTTCACCCATACTAATTTTTACTCGTCCATTTAAACTATATTTTAAAAATATTTGGACAAATGACCCATTTTCCGAAGTTTTAAACGACCTGACGTGAATTTTATCAAACCCCATCTGACCCATTCATTGCTCACCGTGAGAGTCCAAGTGATGACATTATTGACATTAGCGGTGAGCATTTTATCCGTCATCCGCGGATTTAACCGGGACCAACCGTACTTGTGTGGATGGATGTCCGGACCGTTCGCTAATGGGTTGGACGTGGATGAGATTTTTGAAATCCAACGAATTATGGATTGGACCCGGATGCAACCTTGAAAATCCGTTGGACATCCATACCCGTTAGATTAAGGATATTTATATAAGTTTTAGAAAATATATGGATAGTTTTGGAATTTTTATAGTGTTTGCTTGGAGTGCTGTCCGCGACACTTCTATATTTATATACATATATAAAATGTGTAGGTTCTATAAGAGTCATCTATATTGGCTTTAGTTTTTCATTATAAATTTTAACTAACACAAGTCTATTGGATTATATCCGCACCCAATCTGTGCATCCATTGGATGTGGATTGGATGCGGATGCCAAATTTAAAAACCGTAGAGAATTGGATTGGATGCGGATGAGGTGAAAACCGGTCCATACCGGACATTAGGGACGAAGGAATGCTAGTAAAAAGCCCACCCAAATCTACCCTTAATCCCACAGAAGTAAAGTCAGCCCATATATACCAATTTCCAAATCTTCACTTTCAAGTCGCTTGCTGCCCTGCTTGTCTACTTTGTCATTTTGATATTTTAAAAAAATGTGTTGTAGCAAATTTTATTTACAATATGTAAAAAAAATATGTGTTGTCAGATGTGGGATTTGAACCCACGCCCCCTCTCGAAGACCAGAACTTGAATCTGGTGTCTTAGACCACTCGGCCAACCTGACTTGTTGGTTAAATCACGGTCATCTCTGCTGGCAACCATGAAATAATCAACATCATACCCAGTCCCCGCGAGCCATTACATGGTTCCTCTGGTGTATTTCATGGACATGCATACTACATCTCTTGGGCCTATGAAGCGACGTATCTTGATCTATTATGAGGCAAGGAAGCTTTTCTTTCAAGTGTTAATCTCTTAGGGGGGCTATTATGTCGGAAACTCTCTATCTCTATACATCATTATCTGGTCAAACTTTGAACCAAAACGATGTGCCATAATCTGCTTGGATATTAATGTCTTATGCCGCCCACCATTTAATTGCATACTGAGGAGTGAGAGCAAGGATTTTAGATGGCTTGATAGTTGATATTCAATAAAACTTCGTTGGTTGAAAAATCAGACTGGAAACTGAAGACCATAACTGGGATTTCTGTTATGTGCAATCTCTTCTTTCAGTCTTAAGGTACCAGTGCCAGGTGGGTAATGCCTGCTAACTGGCCGCCGACCCAGCAGGAGAATGGAGATCGTTATGGAGATGTACTGAAGTGTCAATGGACGTGGTGCTACTCCATTTTAAACACGTATTTGCCTTTGTGTTTCTTTTCTTTTTTTTTGTTCCCAGCTCTAGTTAGCATCATCCAGAAGTCTCTCCATGCTTTTGAAATCTGTACGCAAGAAGAAACAATGAGTCAAACTTCAGTCTATATTTCTGATGCTGTGTATCCACTTTAAATGTCTGACTCCACACATGGCATTTTGCTCATGCACCAATGAATGAGAGAACTTGATCAGGATTTTATATTGGATTCTTGAGAAACATTTATTACTGTTTTCCACCTGATTTTGTTATCTATTATCCCAATACAAAAAGATGCGGCGAAACGTTGAACTTATATTCACAGTTTCAGCACCGGCCGCATAAAATTTCTTCTTTCCAATTTACGGAGTCTGAAAATCTGACAAGCAGCTGCCTTAAGATGTTCTCGAACCATTCAGGTGTTATTAATGCATGGAATCCAACAAAAAATCATTTGATATCCTACTTCTAGCTTATCAAAGTTCTAAACTCCTGCACTCATCATCTAGTCCTCTCTGGTCCGCATAACATTAAATAAGTGTTTTTGGTTTCGTTTGCTTTTTTTTTTTCTGAAAGGACGATGCATATTTCAGCTTACCCAACCAACAAATATTAGTGGTGTGCCATGCAGTTTGCCTTAAAAGCGAAAATGATAGTCGAACCTCTTCTACTTGCACATATAGGTGCATACGTAGGACCAAATAGTAAAAAACCTATAGTAAGTAGGACCAATGGAATAGGATACTATTCCATCTTTGGATTTCTGTCTTCTGCTGCTATTCTTGCTATTGAAATCCTTGGAACCCAAAGCTACAGAACAACTTTTCCAACGGTTGGGGAGCTAGATGGTGTAATACATTGATAAACAACTATTCAGTACTTAAAAACAGTGTTATGTCCTTGTGGTGGAGTACGTTAATATGCGGGGGTTGCTCTACATTAGATAAATGAGACATCCAACGGCTTCAAGTAAAAACAAAAATCAATTTCAGGTGGTAGTGGAAGTGGTGGTAAAGAACTGGTAGCAAAGTCCCGAGGAGTTGACATTTAAAAAGGACCAGACTAGCATGGTCATCCCTTTTCACACTTTATGTGGGCCTAGCATGTCCCTCAAATTTTAGCGCACATTTTGGGTCCTAACCACCTAATATTTTTGTTTTGTTTTTCTTTACCCAGCTCCACTCCCCCGCAATTCCATATTGCTAATTGATGAACCATGTTTTTCATAATCGGTATTAGTGAATTTCGAACTTAAATCAATCGTATCATCATTTAATAAATAATTTAACCGCTATACTATAATGATATCGGCAATTGCTAGATTATAATCATCAAGCTCTATCGTAGATATCAACACCAAACGAGATAAGCAATAGTGTGCTTTTATTGATATTGCCCGCCTACTGCTACACAAATTTGTCGTTGATTTGCTATCCCATCAGATGTGGTGTCTAGCTACTAATACAAAGTACAATAGACACTCCATGTTATGGTGAATTAATGTCTGTTTGCTGGATAACGTTCTGCATTTGGCTGCAAACTCAAGGTTTTGCTTGTACCTGAAAAGAACAATAGTGATCCTCTTGGCTGAGCTTCTAGTCCACCAGAAGGAGCGTTGAAAACATAGTCCGTGCGAATACTTTTTGCTATTTAATTGTTTGGCGAATAATTGCCACATTTACGAACACATGGAAACAGGTAGTAAAATAGTAAGTTGGAAATGAAGTAGCAAAAGTAATTGCGCTGCTGATCAATCTACTTCATTGACCTTTGAGGTTTGAAGCTAAATTAATACTAACTGATTTTGATCGACAGAAATCAAACATCGTGACGTAAAATTTAATCAACATGGTTCGATTTCATATTATATAAAATTTTAGATATGATAAATTGATAATAAATTCAATGGAAAATATCTAAATTAATCAAAGTAATTATCGTTTATATGTGTATCAATAATTATTGTGCCAAATCCAGGGACAAACAAACATGGAGTAAAGAAAAATGTGGGTTGGAAGGGGAGATAGTCAAAGACACAAAAAATAGTGAAAATGATTTTTCTTAAATAATGCAATTTCTTTTCCAATATATTATTATGTTTGCCCATTTTCTCAATTCAAAATGAAATTTATAATTATGAATAATGAATTTTATTTTTTACCTATATAACCAATGAGGTCATGATAGTGCACTACAAATCATTCATTCCATTTCCACCTTTAAAACCTCTCAGTATCTTCCTTCTTCATCACACACTCTCTTTCTCTCATGCACTACTCTATTAATGGTTAATATGATGAAGCTGAACACTAGATTTCTTATAGTATTAGTAGTCTTTCTGTTTATTTGTTCTTTTATATTTGATTGTAGAATAGAAGCATCTAGGGTTACAGTAAGTGAGGTTGAAAAGCATTGCCTGCACCACCACATGAGTAGTACTTCTCTTAGCAGCAGCCGCCAACCAGTAGTTATTCATCGACACCGTGCTCCTTCTCGATATGCTCTTGCGAGAAAAACTAGATCAAAGCGACAGCAGCGAAGTAAAACTACTAGTACTGCAACTGAAATGACAACAACAACGTTATCGCCAGTGCACAATAAGTCTCAAGTTTTGGCAGAAGATTCATCTGTTCCAAGTCCTGGCATCGGCCACTAAGATATGCAATATCCATGAATTTAGTTATTATTACAATAAACAAAAGAAATAGTATATGGGTGAGTTTTATTACGCTTTTTCGTATTTTTGACATGGAAGATATATTATGTTCACTATACACATGTTCATAATAGCATCATTATCAATATGGTTCTTTGTGCTATAGTATGATATACTGCAAGTCTGCAACTATTTACATTATTTTTGATCCTGATCTTAATCATAGTTAGGAACTTAGGAGTACTGTTAGAAAATTTTGGGTTATAGGTATTTTAATTATTATTTTCTAAGTTTTTAATAATGTTCGACTGGGAGGAATTTGTTTTCTTTATGTAAGATCTAAATATTCTCAACTTAAAGTCTTAAAGAGAAGTTGTCTTTTTTTTTTTTTTTTTTTTATTCGTTCGGTTTGTATATATTCATCATCCATCATGTTCATGGCACTCTTAAAACTCGTCGGAGTTGAAAACGAGATGAACCGCGCGCTTCTCTATTTATTAATAAGCTTAAGGTCCTTAATTTCCTTTGTTAGTCCCATTTCCTTAAGCTTGATACTTGGTAGTGTATCGAAATGGAGATTTCTAAAAAGCCTCCTTCTCTCTCTCCATGAGTTCAAAATGGAGATTTCTGCTACCTCTCTCCTCTCTCCTCTGAGTTCTTTCTCCTTCGGCTCATTCTAACCGTTGGGTTTTGTCTTTTTCTGTGTAACGGCTTCCTCAATGGCTCTTTCTCACCGGATTCTTTCACCGGATCTTCTACGGTATTCCTCTGATGCTTAATTTCTGAGTTTTGGTTGGGTTGTCATGAAGAATAATACTCACTCAACTGCTAACCTTCAACCTTCTATCAGTCCCAACCCTAATCACTCGCCTGCTATGCAATCTCCCAAGCTCAATCGTTTCGTGGTTACAATTTCTGTAATTGCAATTACATTCACCGCAAAACCTACTACCAAATCACTCAATGCACTTGCATCACACAAATCACACAAATCACTTGTTTCAAGAGAATCACACAAATCACACAAATCACTTGTTTCAATAGAATCATACAAATCACTTGTTTCAATAGTATCACTGGCATCACACAAATCACCTTTACAAATCGACTCAATAACCCCCCCCCCAACCTTCCCATTTCGATTCGCTTGGAGCTGGAACTCTTTGAAGATTTTAAGGACTACATCAACAGTTTTTCAATCCTGCTTGAGTCGTGTTTTTCTGGATCTCTTTCTTCGAGATCTTTGGTTGGATTGGTCGGACTGGGTGTGCAGACCTTTGGCTGACCTTTCTATGCCTCCTTCTCTAGCTATCCTATTGCTGTTGAGATGGTTGAGTCCTAAATGGGTATCCTCAAAACCTTCTTACTTTCTCTTCTTATGCTCTGATGTGAATGCTACATTGCTATTGTTCTTGTTCTCTTCTATTATTGTTGGCTATGGGAGGTATTCTAATTACTGGGAATTTGATTGTATCTCTTGGGAGTATTCAAATGTGCTATCAACCTATACAAATTCAAACCCGAATACTTCCTATTCCCCCCTGAATCTATTTGATTCTAACAATATCCAGTTCTATGTCAAACTCTTACCTCATACCCACAATAACATTAACATTAACAGCTTAAGATTCAAAAAGCTTCATTTTCAAAATACCAGAACAAAAGTAAGAGTTTACCACAGTTATCCAAAAAGTTACAATACCCAAAAGCTAAAAAATCCCAAACAACGGAAAAATGTTTAACAACTAGAAACCAGAAACAACTTCCCTTTCACTCTGTTAAACCAAAGAAGTAAACTTATCAGTATCAAGGTCTTACTGGAAACCGGCTTGAGTCTTACTCTGAGTCCCCTGACTCACTCTGCGAGTCTGACTCCGAGTCCAATACACCCTTCGAGTTCCATGCGCATGGCTTACAGAATGAGGTTGAACTTCAACTTCACCACCTTCCGGAATGAATGGGGCAGCCTCAGAAGCAGTAGACGAGGTCCTTGCTGGTGCTGGCCCAGCTGGTCCAGACGTCTGGCCCGTAGTACGAGTACCTGCAAATATGGATCAACCAATCTTACCCACTGTAGGACAAAGAGCATCAAGAACTGGAAAGCGCATAGGCTCATCTCTGTGTATCGGCAGGGCAGCCAATTGACGCACGATCCCTCTCTCTCTCGATTCAAGGTTTATAGACTGATACCCAATTCGGATGACTCTAGAAATAAGGAATCGATCAGCAACAATTGCAACCCCTTCATGCACCTCAAAAGGGCCAAATTTAGGGTGGAAAGCATACATAACCCAATGTTCCCTATTACCCATCTGTGGATGAGATGCAGCACGGGTCATTCTAGTAACATATCGATCATTTCCTCCAGGATATTGAGGTGCACTACTTCCAATATCTCTTTCATGGTGCAAATCTGCAAAAGGATTGATAAATTCCTGCTCTCGGGGAGTAACTTTGGTCTGAACGAAATGACTTCGAAGCCGATCGACTGGAGAATCCATCATCAACTCATGCAGAACTGCACCAGGAGGGGTATCTCCTTGAAGCTCCACCTCAAGCTTAACATCAACGTTGTGTTGCATATCATTCAAATACCAGGAAAAATCAGACTCATAGCCTGGAGATTCACATCCCTGGGGAAAAGGAATACCATATGGCAATCGAGTTATACCATACTCGCGAGGATACCATCGAATACTGCCCTCTTCTTTGATCTCCGTCATCTTTTTCTTGCCCTTTCGATCAGTAGAAGGACTATCACCGGCCATTGTTATAAGAGGTCTCCTAACAGAATATGGAAGATCTTTGTTAAAATCCTAAAAGAGGTGTTCACAGTATCTGATAAGAAGAAATGGTTTACTGTATCTCATAAGAAGAAGTTGAGATTTAAAGAGAACACTTCGAAAGGCTCCCACAACTTAATGGTCGACGGTTTCCAAAAAAACCTCATTAATCCTCAACCCCTCTCCTCTCCTCTCTCCGTCGCTTCAGTTCTTAACTACTCTGAGAAAGTTTACCTATACGGTTTAAGACTATCAATTAACTTTTCTACTTTGGTTTTCGTTTTGACAGATGGTATCTGGAAGGATCCCTGGCATACATCTGGCGCTAAAAAAATAACTGCCACAAATCCCATACCGGGCTTATCTCGAGCGATTCACAGGGGTAGCATTAAGCTGAGCCAGCTTCACTTAAGGCTGAGTCCGGTTTTGAGTCAGATTCACACATGGCTGACTAAATGATCTGGTAAACAAAACGTTTGGGAGTCTACAACTTCGGACACTCTTATGCCTCTCCAAAAAACTAACCAGGTTGACCGGAAAGACAAGTCTACATCCTCTCTTTATGATGTTGAGAAGACTTTCTATCTCCACCGCAAAATTCAAATTAAAGCTGCCTACTTCCAGTACTACAGGGACAACACCAAATACAATAGATGCTTTACCCCCAGGTCCAAAGAAGGTACCGGTACCCTTAATATTACTAACAAAATTGTTTTGTCTGTTGGTAGGTACAGAGTCACATTAGCCATATGCACGGACAACTACAACACAAAAAATAGACAAGTCATGTCCTCTTCAAACAACCTTCACTCCTATAATGCTTGGCCTGAACTGAGATTACTTAGCTTACTATCCAACCAGAAGGAAAAATCTCAAATAAAAGCCTACAAGGAAACTCTACACACTTTTGTTTGGAAATCAAGCTCAAAATCAAAGATAGAATCCTCACCTCCTTGGTCCTTTATCCTCCTTCCTCAAAACGTGATGGCCTCTACCTCAAGAGCTTCTTCCTCCAAAACCTCTGAAAACTCTATTGAAAAGCTTACTACTCAAATGGAAAAATCCCTAAATATGCCTGAACCTGATCTCTATCCTAAGGTCTTCA
This sequence comes from Papaver bracteatum, assembly GCA_023529315.1. Lineage (NCBI taxonomy): Eukaryota > Viridiplantae > Streptophyta > Magnoliopsida > Ranunculales > Papaveraceae > Papaver > Papaver bracteatum. Next base: position 705,494 of record JAJJWX010002797.1, on the reverse strand, counting down.
TTAACCCATACAATATCAAAGCCAAACAACCAATGGATTGGAGATGGTGCTTTATTGGAAAACTCTGCAGCAACACTAGCTTTGAAACAACAAGGGTCAGTAACTTCATCAACAATAACTGGGAATTCTTTGGTAGAGTGGAACTGGAAATCTGGAATAGAAGAAGAAATTTCTTTATCCTGAGGCTCACTCATGAAGAGGACTACAAAACTCTAAGAATGGGAGGTACTAGAGGAGTATTTGACAAATTGATGGTCCTGGTAGAAGTACCAATGGGAGGGCCTGATCTAATTCATGAAGAAGATTTCAAATTAGTCATGATATGGATTCTTGTCAATAGAATACCTACTCATATCATCTCTGACATCAGTAATATGCTCCAACCTGTGGGAATATATAAAAAACAAAAGAAAGCTTATGGAAGAGATAGATTTGAGAAAAATTTGGAGGTTCTTCTCAAGATTGATGTTACCAAGCCCCTCAAGTTTGGGATAGAAGCCTATGAAACACCAACCCTCTCTCACTGGATGGAATTTGCTTATGCTCTCAATGGAATCAAGTTCTGTAAAGTATGTAGAACCTTAGATCATCCTTCCCCACCATGTCCTACACCCAATACCCCATCTGGTTCTTACATTCGGCACCCAAACCTTCAACCCCATCAATCCCCACCACCACCACAAACAGCCTACCAAAATTCCATTCAAGAGGGAAGGAATGTCACACACAGAGGGTACTCTGATGCTGATGCGGCCAAAACATTTGAAGTCAAAATGAAACTTGCTAAGCAAAGAGAGCTAGAAAAAACAATTGCTAACCTGGCTCCATCCACCTCTATGCATCTCACTTTCAATGCCTCCTCTAGACCTGACCCAAATTCACCCCACCCTGACATCATAGAAAATCAAATCAAAAACAAAAGGATGGATCTCTCTAAGAAAATCCTAAGCACATCCAGGAAAAAACCAAGTTAAAAGAAGCGGCCAGAAATAAGCATCCTGCTAACAACAATTCCAGCAACAACCTCACCAGTAAAGCTACTGACTGTTTCCCCCAATCTCTCCATCAGAATCATCCCACTGTGTCTCAAATCAAGGATAAAATGGAAGCTGAAGCTGTTCTGTTCAAAAAGAATGCTTGGAAAGCCAAGAAAAAAATTCACCTCTTTGCTGAGGAAACTACCAATAAAGATCTAAACAATCCTAATGGTCCTAATAAAAGGAAGCAACTTCTTAGCACTGCCACCCCCTTGGAGCTCAATGAGGTAGACCAAAGCAAAATATTCAAAGATCTATCTGACAACTATGCTGAACCTTTGGACTCAAATATCCCTCATATGGCTAATAATGACTCCAGCTCTGCTTCACAAGGCAATGAGGTACCCCCTTACACCTATCTAAACGGTATGATAACTCATGATAACTATCTATGTCTTAGCTTAATTTATTATATGGTTGTTAGTTTTTTCGACTCTATCTCTAGGAGGGCCACCTTTAAATACCCCTTAGTTTCCTACTTTTGGCAATTCTTTATTTCTTTAGCCTGGAATTGTCAAGGGCTAGGACAGAGATCCACTAAGAAATACCTCACAGACATGCTCAATAAATTTAATCATGAGCTATGCTTCATCTCGGAAACTAAGCAAAAGCATGGAAAACTCATAGGTACCATGAAACAGCTTAATATTCAGAATTTTTGGCATGTCAATCCGGGAGGTGCTAGTGGTACTGCTGGGGGCTTAGTTCTAATGTGGAAAAATAGTTTGGATGTCAGTATCCTTGACTCTTCTATTAACCATATAAATGCTATAGTTAAGCCTACCAATGGCCCTCCTTGGCTTTTTACTGGCTATTATGGCAGCCCCAAAGACACCAATTGTAAACTCAACTCCTGGAAAGTGTTAGAAGACACTGCTTCCAAGCATTCCTTTCCTTGGTTGGTTATTGGGGACCTCAATTTCATCCTATATGATCATGAAAAATATAGCACACAGCCTCTTGATAACCGAGAGGCAGCTATCTTTAATACTAAAATCCTGGATCTTGATCTCTTGGACCTTGGAAGCACTGGATGCCCTTTCACTTGGTCAAACAAGAGATCTGGACCAGTGCTTACTGAACAAAGATTGGATAGAGGTCTAGCCACTGATTCTTGGCTGAACCTCTACCCAAACTCTAATATCACCAATTTGCTTGCTATAGGCTCTGATCACCATCCCATTCTTCTCAATACCAATCCTCACTGGAATTCTGGGAAAATCCCCTTTAAGTTCTTTGGACCTTGGCTTGATCACAAGGACTGCAAAGACATTATCTGGGAATGCTGGCAGAAAAAACATGCTGGTTCTAGTGCTTATATTATAGCAAGGAAGCTCAAGGAAATTAAGCTGAAACTCAAAGTTTGGAATAAAGAGGAGTATGGAAACATAAAGACTAATATTGAAGAAAGCAAACAACATCTGCACTGGTTACAAGGAAACTACTTCAAACCAGACAGAAGTACAGCTCTCAATTCTGCTTTGCAGGTCTTACAAGAATGGCAAGACATTGAAGAAAAATTCTGGAAGATTAAAAGCAGAGATCAGTATATCCAACTGGGAGACAGAAACACAGGGTATTTTCATAGGTCAGCCAAAAGCAGAATTATAAGAAACAACATTGATACCATACAAGACAATGCAGGAAACTGGCTTAAAGAACACCAACAAATCAAACAATGCTTCACTAGCCATTTCTCCAGTATGGCTACTTCTGAATCTCCCATAATCAATCCTGAAATCATAAACCTCATCCCCACTACTATATCAGCCACAGACAACATCATGCTAAACAGATTACCTGAACCCCAGGAAGTCAAAGAAGTAATTTTCAGCATGGCCAAAGATAAAGCACCAGGTCCTGATGGCTTTCCACCAAATTTCTTCCAAGCAAATTGGGAGATAGTTGGAGAAGATGTGGTAAAAATGGTCCAAAACTTCTTCAAATCTGGGCACCTTCTAAAGGAAATGAACACAACCTTCATCACTTTGATCCCTAAAATAGATAAACCAACAAACCCCACCCACTTCAGACCTATAAGTTTATGTAACACAACCTATAAAATCATCTCAAAGCTTCTAGCCCAAAGGATGAAACCTTACCTCAACAAAATCATATCCCCTTACCAATCTGCCTTCATTCCTGGAAGACAAATAGCTGACAACATAGCAATAGCACATGAGATAATCCACCATATGAGAAGTAAAAGGGGAATCAAAGGAAAAAAAGGTAATATGTGAATCAAGATAGATATTGCCAAAGCCTTTGACAGGGTAGACTGGAATTTTATACATACTATAATGGGGAAAATGGGTTTCAGCACCAGCTGGTGCAATAATATAATGCAATGCATCACTACTCCCTCTTCAACTGTTCTCATAAATGGCTCTCCTGAAAATTTCTTCCAGCCATCCAGAGGTCTTAGACAGGGAGATCCGCTATCCCCCTATCTATTCATCTTTTGCATGGAATCCTTGTCAAGAACCCTCTCTCATGATGAAGATTTGGGCATTATCTCTGGTATAAGAATCTGCAAGAATGCCCCTTCTATAACTCACCTGTTATTTGCTGATGACTGCATGGTGTTCTGCAAAGCAAATTCTTCAGCAGCTCAAAATCTAAAGGACATCCTCAACATCTTTGGAGATACCTCAGGCCAACTTATAAATTTCCACAAGTCTGGTGCTTTCTTCAGTAAAGACACTGATCCAGATATCATCTCAGACATCTGCAACATCCTGGGAGTTATGGAGCTCCCTAAAAATGACAAATATCTAGGATCCCCTCTTTTCACAAACAGAAGCAAAATTACATGCTTCAAACCAGGAGTCGACAAAATGAAGATTAACTTGTCTAGATGGAAAAACTCTCCTTTAAATCCGGCAGGAAGGGAAGTCATAATCAAAGCAGTCACCTCTACAGCCAGCATATACCAAATGAACTGCTTCCGGATCCCAAAGCAGACCTATCAAGATATGAACAAACTGCAAAGGGACTTCTTCTGGGGGAAAAACTTGGAAAACCCAACAGGCTACTATCCAAAGGCTTGGACTTCAATCTGCAAGCCTAAAGAATTGGGGGGACTTGGCTTTATGAACATGGAGCTTTTCAACAGTGCAATGATAACTAAAATAGGATGGAGATTGGAGCAGGATAAGGACTCTCTCTGGTACCAACTCATGGAAGCAAAGTATTTACAGGGAAGAAATGTTCTGAACATGAACACCAAAGCCAAGGATGGAGATTCTTGGTTATGGAAAGGAGTCCTGGAAGGAATCAAGAATATACAACAACACTGCGGATGGAGAATAGGGAATGGTAACAAAATAAAGATATGGGAAGATTTATGGATTCCAAGTACTGGTGAAAAGCTCAGCAAGCCAACTAACTGTCCAATATATGTCCAAACTTTAGCAAACCTAATGACAGAACACAAATCCTGGAACTCTACCCTCCTTCATCAGCTTTTCAACCAGGAAACAGCTAACACCATCTCTCATCTAACAATTCATTCTACAGAGGAAGACAGTATGCAGTGGAATATCAATACCAATGGCAAGTTCTCTGTTAGAGAACTCTACAAAGCCAAAATTGAGCATCTCTACAGAAATGACCAAATTATCAGAGATTGGAATGCTATATGGAATCTGGATGTGGCACCAACCATCAAGATCTTCATATGGAAATGTGCTAATGAAATTCTCCCTACTAATGCAAAGACTGCAAGCATTCTTCACTATATTGATCCCTTATGCAGACTTTGCAACAGTGGGGAGGAAACAATGACACACATGTTCCTAAATTGCCCAGCTGCCACTGAGGTCTGGAATCACATTCTGGGGCAAAATCATGTCATATTTAACTCCCAAACACCCTTCATGGAGTGGTTTAATGATTGGTTTGTCAATGGCAGTTATAATGACAAAACTTGCATCTATGCTACAACCTGCTGGTTCTTCTGGAAAGCTAGATGTGACCTAGTTTTTCAAAGCATTGTTCCTAATGCAAAAGTAACTGCCATCAACATCCAACAACATCTTTGTGAATTCAACAGAATTCATAACTTTCCCAATCATATCCTGAACAGTCAGGATCCTCATCATACCACCAATGCAGCTGTCATTAATCATGGGAATCTTACTGGGATCCAAAAATACTCTCAACACAGTGGCTTTGTAGTCAAAATATGCACCATTCAGGATCCAAATAGTTCCCATTATTACTCTGCACTAACTATCATTGACCTTGCAGGAAACTTGGTTAATAGCAGAAGATACACAACTCAAGGAGGATCAGAAGCAGCTACAGGAGAAGCTGAACTAGCGTTCAGATGGGTAAAAAAGCAGCAGAATACAAATATTGTCATACAAGCTAAAAAGTCTGATATTCTGGAACACTTCAACACTCTTTATATTAGAGCCATCAGGGGAAGATTCAACAGGGACTACCTCAAAGAACAAGGCAGACCAGATGATGAAACCCCAATTATTAGTAGCCCTGTAAATTTTGTTTTACTAAGTCTAGATCTTATTGATAAAACTCAAAATAGCCATGCTCTAAACTTGGCTAACATATGTAAAAACTCCAGCAGGGGGTCTGAGGTTTGTCCAAACCAAGACTCCTTAGGCTGTAATATCTATGATATCCCTTAGGGTGAGCCTAAGTTTTCTTTAAAAAAAAAAAAGATACTTGGTAGTGCGCTACTCAAAGCTGTTAAACGCTCAAGTATGGTACTTATTTTTTGGACAACGTAATAGAACAAAAAATCAATCATTACAGGCTCTTGGTCAACTGGGTTGTTCCCTGTTTGTTTTTTTGTAAGATGAATATCTTTATCTAAGACTCTAGGACGAGTGGTGCGAGTATTTCGAATGATCATGTTACCCATCCTGTTAGAATACGGGCATCCAACTCAAAACCAATTGGCTATAAGTGGAGTATCTCCACACCTTATGGACTGTTGTATGGTTGTCATGCCTTCTTGGGTCTTACTGGGTCTCACGTCTCATACAAGGCTTGATAACATATTAGAATATGGGCATCCAACTCACAACCAATTGGCTATGAGTGGAGAGGCCCTAAGGGATTATAAGCCGCAGGATATTAGATGCCCATACAATGTGGGACTAATAATCTCAACACGCCCCCTCACGTGTAGCCTCGTTGGGTCTAACACGTGGACAATTAAATCGGGTGACGCGGAGTAAAGGCGCGGTCAAATGACTCGTCGCAAAAAGCCTGCTCTGATACCATGTTAGAATACGGGCATCCAACTCAAAGCCAATTGGCTATAAGTGGAGTAGCTCCACACCTTATGGACCGTTTTATGGTTGCCCTGCCTTCTTGGGTCTTACTGGGTCTCACGTCTCATACAAGGCTTGATAACATATTAGAATACGGGTATCCAACTCACAACCAATTGGCTATCAGTGGAGAGGCCCTAAGGGATTATAAGCCGCAGGATCTTAGATGCCCATACAATGTGGGACTAATAATCTCAACACATCCATCAGTTCTAAACCTCGGGATGGTGTACCTGTTGGGGCGAGCGTACCACAAAATTCGAAAATCATTGTGGCACTACTTTACCATCTGTGAGTAGATTAAGCACCATCTTTCTTATCGGTTTCATTTTTTAAGAAAGCTGTTTTTAGGCATATAGAAATCTTTTAGGGCATACCAAGTAAAGACAAAAAGGAGTGTAAATAGCAATATTAGAAGCCCCTTAACCAAATATTTTTGGTAATGGCAAATCTGCCCTTTTAGGATTAGTGTTAATAGTAATGATTAGTTTTAAGATTATGTTTAATCTCACTTTTGTAGGTTAAAATCATTAAAAGTTTGTGTTTTTTCACTAAGATTCAGCGAGTTTGGATGAACAGTTCGGCTAGCTGAAAGTGTTGATTAAGAGCCGAACCTACCTTGTAGACCATAGTTCGGCTTGTTTCGAATTGTCCTAACAAGCAAACCCTACACTGAACTCTCTGGAAGAAAAAATGTTTAGGGTTCGGCTTATATTTAGAAATTCGTAAGCGCCGAACCTGTTGGAAACACATTGTTCGGCTATTTGAATAAGTAGAATATAAGCCGAACCTGAACATGCACATTCCTGGGTTAATAATTTTGTATTGGTTCGGCAAATATTGTGAATATCGTAATAGCCGAACCTCGTAATGTGCTAGGTTCGGCACATATTATGATTATCGAATACGCCGAACCCATATGCATCTCTTTCTGTGACTAGGTTCGGCTTGAAATTGCATGAAATTTCAAGCCGAACTGTTCATATACACTTACAGGGAGCTTTTGTGAAGAATAGTTCGGCTAAAAACACAACTCAATTTTGAGCCGAACCCAACACCGTAACCGTCATTTAATGAATATCATATGAGCCGAACCTGTTTGAAATATTTGGTTCGGTTGTCCCGAAATACAAAATATGTGCCGAACTAAGGTAACTTTCATTGTGTTGATGAAACAGAGAGTAGTTCGGCTCATAGGTGAAAATTTAATATAAGCCGAACTGTTCATAAACACTTTCAGGGTGAAAAATAATGAACAGTTTGGCTGATAACGGAGACAAATTATCAGCCGAACATCAATCTGTGATCGTTAAAACCCAACTTTGTTCCGAATTAAACCTATTCAATCAATCATAAACAATAAAATAATAGATGGATTTGTGATAAATACCTTCTAATTCCATTTTAGGAGTTGTTTTTTCAATCAGTTGAATTTTTGGTTCAATTTCAGATTCTGTACATTCAACTTCTATTTGTTCTTCAATTGATGGATTAGAAAAGGAATAAGGAAGAAGATGAGATGTATATAATAGGAAACTCATTTTGATTTTAGTTTTTTTTAAGGATAAGGACATATTAGTAATTTATACTGTTTGAGGGTATATAAGTAATTACACTACCCTTATAAAGTCATTTTGGATGGGAAAATAATTTTGTATGCCCAGAAATTTTTGTGTATGCCTAAAAACAACTTTCTTTTTTAAAGAGCACAGTTTCTTGGTCAGTGTATATGTTATGGGCTTAGGAAGCACGTGCCGAGTAGCTTTTCCTGTGTCTAGCTAGCTTTGAAGCCTTGAATTGATTAATAAATAACAAGCCCCGACACAGAGTCTATTGGACTGAACTTGGTGAAGCTAAACTGTACTTGAAAACTTTGTAAGCCCAATTCTTCAGTGTACTAATCTTGAGAACCAACATGGATACTTTTATTCCTCACCAAGACCTATTCCATAATCAATCTCGAGGGGATGAGGGAAGGGATTTTGAATACTCTGCTTGTGCTCTTTACCTTGAAGATCAAGCCATTCGATGACCGTAGGATCATCCCACTGAAACTACTTCGCTAGTATGACACTATGACGTGAAGAATCGCACAGTGGAACTGAGGAAGGCCCCAGGTATTCGCAGGATGTATAAATGTTGGCTCTCGTGGTTTTTGTTATTAACAACTTAACCCCAGTCACCCGGTGTCAAATTTTTGTTTCCACCCAGGAATGAAGCTCTTGAAAGAAATGCCTAAAAAATCTTTGGCGTGCCACTAAAAAGCCGAACTGCCGAAAGTAGTTTAATCCTGTAATTTGGTCCATCTGTGGTAACGGAGGTTCCATTCAACGCCCATTGTTTTACTTTCCTTCCAGAGCGACTATTGAGTCGCTGCAAAGTGTACTAATAACCATATTCTTTCCTACTATTTTTGAAGTGTGGATACAAAATATCGCTCAACCAATAGAAATACAAAAAAATCATTTAGCAACATGATCCCAAAGGCGAAGAATACAAATCTATTACGTCACTACTGACGAACGCGATGACGTCACAGGAATCACGCAAAACATGTGAAAACAAGCGCGGTGGATACAAGATGATCCCAGATCCGAAATAAAGGGTTTTATTAGATGTCCTCCACTATGTAACCCCTATAAAAGGGACTAGAGAATCCATTGTACAAAAGAGCGATCTTTTTTAGAGTTGGTGTGAGGAATTTAAGAGAGAGAAAGAGTTGTTTGCTCTCCAAGTTAGGGTGTTCTCCAAATTTCTTTTGTGATAGTTCATGTTCTTAATATCAATACTTAGAGTTTTCTTCATGATGTCTTAAATTTTAGAGTTGGTATTTTAGAGTTGGTGTGAGGAATTTAAGAGAGAGAAAGAGTTGTTTGCTCTCCAAGTTAGGGTTTTCTCCAAATTTCATTTGTGATAGTTCATGTTCTTAATATCAATACTTAGAGTTTTCTTCATGATATCTTAGATTTATCTCATAATATAACTTGAGTGTAGCATATAGGATTTCCAAAAACTACATTTGGCGCATAGAAACAACTCGGATGAGTAACAGGGTTGTTCCTCACCTCTGACGTTTCTAAATGTTTTAAATCTGTTACTTGTTTTGTTTTTCATCATTTATCTTGTTTTTCAAAGATCCCAAGCTTTATTCAAAATACCAGTAGTTGTTCAGACAGATTTTCTTTAAAAGGATTGGACAATTTTTGACGACCTGGGATATCCTAAAGTTTAGATCTGAATAAAGATTTTTAAGTTTTCTTGACTTTTAAAGTTTTGCGCCAGTTTTCATAAACAATATTTTCGATTCTCACATCTATTCTCCAGAAGGATTACAAAGTCTTGTCGAAATAACTTAATACTTCAGGATATCTGTTGAAGTTCAGGTTCGAAAGCTAAAAGGTCTACCAACAAAAAGGAGACGTAAATAGATGGGAAGAGAACTAAGTAGACGGGAAAAAGCGAAAGCGATGACGTTAGAGGTATAACAGCCAGGACCTACAATGATACTGCAGCGCATCAAAGTAAAAAGAGACAGCCGACATCTGCAGTGCAACTCGATAACATATTCAGAAACATCAGTCGAAGAATTTCACACAGGTATCACAGGGTGAATTCATAAACGCGATTACGAAGGAAGAAAGACAATGAATGTAGACAAGGTTTCGCCTCTTAAGGAGTGGCAGAAACATCAAATAACGTTTACTGTGGAAGATGCACCAGAGGGAGGACAATCGCGTACAGATCCACTAGTTTTGACCTTGACTACATGACGAGATTTAAAAGGAAAAAGGGAGAGCATGAAAGAGTCAGGAGAATGGGCGATAGATAAAACTTTGATAGATACAGGGAGTTCGATGGACATACTATTCTACCACGCTTTCAAGAACATGGGATACAATGATGTGGAGCTGACCGACCTAATGTACAACATCCACGGCTTCAACGGAGTTGTGACTAAACCTAAGGGCGAAATTATCATGTGCATAATCCTTGGGGAGATAGAGATGGAGGTCACCTTCTGCGTGGTGGACATCGAATCGCCCAACAACATTCTTATGAGGCGACCATGGGTACATGGGATAAAAGGCGTTGCGTCGACGTTTCATTAATGCATGCGCTTTCCAATGCCAAGTGGTATAGGAGAAATCAAAGGAGATCCGGAAAGTGTAAAAAAAATTAGCCAGATAGACGTGAGAAATTATGAAGGGCGAGCAAAGAAGTGAAAATATCGAAGGATGAAGGCGAAAGAATCCAAAAGGGAGGAAGAACTGGGGATCTACCTGATAAGAGCGAAAGAAGGAAATAGAATACCAAGTGAAGTCCCAGAGAAAGAAGGAGAGCCAATGCACGAAATAAAGGAACCATCACCATTAGGAGAACCAAAGGCGAATTTTGCAGCAGCGGAACCCACGAAAGATATAAACATAGGAACGAAAGAAGAGCCGGAGATGCTGAAAATCGGGACCAAAATGGATGTGGGGGAAGAAGAAAGACTAATAAATTTGTTATGCGAACATCAGGATGTCTTCGCATGGAGTATGGAAGAAATGCCAGGCATAGACCCATCCGTCGCATGCCACAAGTTAGATATCAACCCAAACATGAAGTCATTCAAGCAAATAATAAGGAAGATAGCAACAACATATCATCAACAGATATAGGCAGAGCTAGAGAGGATGCTTGATTCAGGGATCATCAGACCAGCCAAATATCCAACATGGATTGCGAACATGGTATTGGTGCCAAAAAAGAACAAAGGAATACGAATTTGTATCGACTTTAGTGATTTAAACAAAGCCAGCCCGAAAGATAGTTTTCCTCTTACGGAGATACCGCAAATGGTGGAAGCAGCGACATGATGCGAAAGGTTATCACTCATGGATGGATATTCAGGATACAATCAGATAGCCCTGGCGGAAGAAGACCATGAACATACAATTTTCTTTGCACCACGAGGATTATATAGTTATACAAGAATGCGAATTCCATTCGGCTTAAAGAATGCAGGCGCGACGTATCAACGAATGGTAGCAAAACTATTTTCAAACTGGGTGCGCACGACGCTAGAATGCTATGTGGATGATATGCTAGTAAAGAGAAAATGGGAGGTCGATCATGTTGGAGACTTGAAAGAAATATTTGAGCAAATGCGACAATTTAGAATGAAGATAAACCCAGCAAAGTGTATTTTGGGGTCGCATCGGGAAAATTTCTAGGCCATATTGTATCAAAAAGGGGAAAGAAGTAGATCCAGAGAAGGTGCAAGTGGTGCGCGATATGCCATCGCCTACAACAGCAAAGGATGTACAAAAATTAAATGGTTTACTCGCGTCGCTAGGGCGATTCATCTCGCGCTCTTCAGACAAGTGCAAACATTTCTTTAATATCTTAAGAAAGTGAACTAAATTCGAATGGACTCTAGAGTGCGAACAGGCGCTACAGAATATCAAGGATCATCTGGCGAATCTATCCATTCTACAAAAACCTGAACTAGGAGAGTAACTATTGATATATCTCGCATCGACATCGTATGCCTTGAGTGTGGTATTATTTCCCCTGGATGGAGGGGTAGAAAATCCAATTTATATTACATAAGCAATACCTACAGTTTAGCTGTGAAGAACTACGCAAGATTGAAAAACTTATCTTGGAATTGGTATACGCGACACAAAAGCTACGCACATATTTTCAAGCACACAAGATAAGGGTCCTAACCAAGACTCCAATTGAATCTATACTAAAGAATTCAAAAAGAGTAGTAAGAGTGTAAAGGTGGAACGCTCAAATTGAACAGTTTGAAGTAAAATACAAAATCTTATCTTCCCCAAAATCACAGGTGATCGCGGATTTCTTGGTTGAGTTCCCTTTAGAAGAAGATGAGGGTGTGGATAAATGATAGATATAGACGAATAGCGAGGGCACCCAAAATACCTGATTATGGAACACAATCCAAGGAGATGGGAAATATTGGTGGACGGATCTGCTAATGGTGAAGAAAAGGGAATAGGGATCGTCTTCACCTCACCAGGAGGAGCAAGAGTAGTGTAATCATTTAGGTTGGAATTCGAATCTACAAATAATGAAACGGAATATGAAGTTGTGGTGCATGCGCTAAGACTAGCAATCGAAATAAAATTGGAGGATATCAGACTAACTAGCGATTCACAACTCGTAATTCATTAAATAAAAGGATTGTATAGCACAAATGACATCTCTATCCAAAAGTATAAGCATCTTGTTTAGGAACTCTCCACAAAAATACCAAAAATAACTTGGAGACACATTTGCAGGAAATACAATCGATATGCAGATGTGTTAGCATTCATTTATTCCATGATGGTAGACCCAATGGCGAGATACGTGAAAATAGAGACACTTTTACTTCCCTCTATCAACAAAGAAGGAGAAGATGCGGATGTGATAGTTCTAGAGAATCTTAAAGAAGAGAAACAAGAGGGAAAACCCGATTGGAGAATACCCATTCATCAATATTTGGGGAGAGGAGAGTTTCCAAGAAATAGGTTAATGACACACAAGATTAAAGGCAAATCCACAAACTATGAATTAAGAGATGGGATTCTATATCGAAGATATTTCCTTGGACCCTCACTGAGATGTTTAACGCGAAAAGAAGGAATGGAAATACTCAAAGCCATACATTATGGAGACGCTGGGAATCACAGTGGAGCGAGATCACTCGCATACAAAACCAAGGGGCAAGGATATTTCTGGCCAAACATGCATGAGGATGCGAAAGAAGTCTCCAGATGATGCGAAGAGTGTCAATGATATGGAAAAAGACTACATTCACCTGGAACAGCGTTGAATTCAACAGTAAGTGTCTTTCCATTTTCTAAGTGGGGAATGGATATTGTAGGGCCATTTGTTCCATGTACGAAACAAAGGGGATACTTAATCGTCGCAACTGATTACTTCACAAAATGGGCAGAGGGGAAAGCAACTCAACACATTCGCGATTGTGATATATTTTCATTTATATTTGAAAACATCATCAGTAGGTTTGGGGTTCCGGTCCAAATAGTCTCAAACAATGGAAAACAATTCTAGGGAGAAAATATTGAAATGTTGTTTGACGCATTCAAGATCCAAAGAGGCGAGTCAACTCCCATGTATCCACAAAGTAACTGGCAGACAGAGGCGATGAGCAAAACATTTGCTGACATATTAAAGAAGAAGCTAGATGGACACAACAAGGGATGGTGTGAACAAGTTCATAACGCCGTATGGGCTTACAAAACCACAAGGAGAGAAGCGACGGGAATGTCACCCTTTTGCCTAACATATGGAATGGAGGCAATGCTACCAACAGAAGTCATTATACCTACTACAAAAAGAGAAGCATGGGAAAAGAACCTGAACACATATATGATCTTGGAAAAGCTAGATGACTTGGAGGAGAACCGAGAGATTGCGCTACAGCATATGGAGAATTACCACAACAAATTGGTACGTGAATACAACAAACGAGTCAAGGAAAGAGAATCCAAGACTGGTGAACTAGTATTGCGCGAGATACCATCCTACCAGAGATGGGGAGGAGAAAAGTTAGAGAAGACATGGGATGAACCATATATTATAAAAAGGGTTATTGGAAATGTGGCATACGAGCTCATAGACAGCGAAGGGTGAGATGCACGGCGAAAACTTGATCGCTTGTGGAATCGATTATATCTCAAGAAATATTATCCTTATGGGATAAAATAAAGAAATGTTCACTGTGAAAAAGAAAACAAAAACTTCAAAAGTGATTATTGATAAGGATGATAATGAAGAGTGAAATTTTCAACAGAGTGCTGTAAGGATCTAAACGAAAGCTTCAACAAATTATAATAAGACCTCAATAGGAGGAAAAACATATTAACACCTCTACTTAGGAAGGATAGGCATCCAATGATGGTGTGCACCCTAGTTCGCATGAAAATGCAAGAGGAAAATACTTAAGACCTAACGCGCGTCACATTGGGAAAAACCCGGAAAAACATAACTCATGGGAAAGCAACTTTGAGGCATGTAATTAGGGGAGAAATAAAAGCCTATCCGGAAGAGGCTCATGGGCCAAAAACTCATGGTAATAAGTACTCAAGAGATATAGAAATTCGATCAGGGCGTTGGGGTACACAGTTGAGCTAAGGGTGCCTGGGGAGTCTGGAGCATTTCCGGACATCCTTAGCAAGTCCTGGCTATAATACACTTGGTCCTGAAGAAACCCCACTTAGGGTACGATTTCGTAACCAAAAGCCATATCGGTGGATGGAAAAGAGATCGCAAAAAAAAACTGATTGTTGGTAATGTTGGATGGGAATAGCCCAACCTAACCCGTTATGGGTACGCTTCCTTGAAGGGGGAATCAGTGGGAACATAAGGGACAACACCCTTGATCGAATTTTAGATAGTGGTAAGAAAGGTTGTCGTTCACTCGGACTTGATGAGATTGAATTTAAAGATTTAATTTAAATAAAAAGAAATGTGAGAGTTACTGGGACTAAGATTCCACCGAATTCATATCATAAGGTTCAATTATTTATTCTTCAACAATTATAGCTCAATAAATAAAACAATACTCTTCTTTTTTCCAAGGTAGATTCTCAAAATATTAGTTACAAATCCGATATGGCTTTTGGTTACGAAATATTAGCATGGGACATCAAACATTTAAGCAAGCATGACCCATCAAATAAAATAATATCTAATTAATTCAAATCATATATCAATTTAAAATAAGTGCAAAAGTCATAAAAATAATAAAATAAATTCACCCATATATGAAATCCGGATTCATCCGTCGACCCAGTGTAGGTGTTTAACTCCTCATATTGTAGACACGCTCAAAATTCATTTTTATTACTCAAAAGTGCTTACAAAAGGTGAAAATATAAGAAAACTGAGTTTCGCAATGCTGTAAAGACGTTACAAAACTGTTACAATGACTATTATAGAAAACGATTGTTTTGTTCTGTATCAGAAAACTGTCGTTCTTGGAAGAAACATTGACAGTTCTAAACGACATACTACAAGTGTAGTATGTTCTTCTTCTTTTTCTTTTCTGCAGCAGCAGAAAAATCTGCTCTGCAATCCTCTACTCTTCTCCCCAACTCTCGATATCCTTTCTAAAACATCCCAGTACCCATTTTATACTCTTCAGTGTTTTCCAATCTTCACAATAACTTCAAGAAATCTCCATTAATGCCTTTTATCCTTGGGAATATTTTTTTACCAAAGTTAAGTAATTACTTCATTATTCACCTCGTTCACGTATCTGTTCAAGCTCTACACACTCCAAACTCGTGTGATACGAGTATTTCAATGAGCAGAACTCATTGCAGCACACAAAAACAGTTCAACTAACTTGTGGCAGTAACAGAAATATTTGAGAATCCTTGTCTTGAGAATTATTTCTATGTTTATCTTGTTCACGCGTCTCTGAGTTTTCCAAACACTCCAAATCTTCCAGAATAAAATCCCATGACATAATATCTTCTTTTAATCCATACATATATATATCTTCTGAATTTAGCCAATGAGAGTCAAACAGAATCCAGGAATATTTTCTCTCCTGGTTTATCGATAATCACCGGAAATCTTCTCTTCTTTCCAATTTTAACTTTATTACCATCCCTGTTTTAATACCAATCATAACTCACGATTAAATCTCATCAAAACTTTACCACAATCATCACAGAAGATATCGTATTTTCTGAATATTTGAAGCTTGCTATTCCTGCAAAAAATACATTTTATGTTATGCCTTCAAATCGATACTTCTAGCCAAATTCATTCCACACAAAAGATCTTACCAAGCCTGTTTAACCCAAAGGAAGATATCCGTTAAATTTCAGTCATTAAGTCTCAATCGAACAACTCCAAAATCCAAACCCTAATTCTGCCACCATTTTTTCCCGCCAAAACTGAAAATTCAAATGAAGAAGAAGGTTGCCCCTTATCTAGAGTGCTTGGGTGCCGATAGTAATTAGTGTACCCCTTATCCAAAATTGGGAGTTCGAATAACACGTGTCCTCCGGGTGCCAAAATCAACTTTTCGAGCAGCATTTTCCACAAGAGTTTATTTCCTTAAAAAGACTTAAAACGAGATTATTAGTGATAAAATAAGCTCGGCTAATGTATCTGTGGGTGAAAATGTGTTGCACTTTCGTGCTTATCAACCCTCCGCTAGGGATCTAAATTGTGTCGAAGACGGCAATGTCATGGGGGCTATTACTCAAGGGAGTATTTAGGTCTATCGCATTGTCGCGCAAATAAATCCTGTAGAGGCAATAATACGAAAGATGATAAGGCGAGATCAATGGGCTATTACTTGAAAGAGTAATGGTCGCATGCGATTTCGTATCCCGACCACAAATAATACCCTAGGTCAAATATAAGACCTACTAAACAGGGGGAGGCTGCATAAAACCTCTACTTAGGAGGCGCATTAAGACCTCGAAAGACACGACTAACAGACCTATACAATGATTATTATTTCGCAGATAAAGTCCAATAAGGGAAACAAAAAGTTGCAAAAGCAAATTACTGAAAAAGGGCGAGAGATAACATAGGAGTACAAAGGCGAATAAAATGTCAAGGAAATGTGAGCTAAATGCAGACAGATAAGCGCGAAAGAATAAAAAGGCCCGAGACATTATGAATCCAATTTTTCGTTTACTATTATAATATTAGGACAAATATGTCACCCTAGTCTGTCATTTTTATGAATGCAATCGCATTGACCAACCACTCGCTTTAGTCCCCCTTCAAAGGCGAACAACAAATGCAACTATGAGAATAAAAACTAAGAATGCAAATGTTATTCGCTTTTTCAGTAAGAACTAAAGACACATTAAAATACTATGCAAATGATAATCCTGAGCAAACTGCTAAATTAATCAATCATGAAATTTGAGACACATAAAACGTGGTAGTACTTTGTTTTTTCCTATGATTAAATACAAGACCAGAAAATTAAACAAAAAGGAATGCACTAATGTTATTCCCCTAAGATTGGGAGCGCCCAGTTATCTATAAAAAAGAAGATCAAAAGACGAAATTAAAGCCTAAGGATCCATCGGAACCGCGCCTTCACCATGAGAAGGAACTTCAGTATCAGCAGGATCTACATCTCCAGAAGACCCCCCATCGGATTGACTGCCCTTTGGTTGTTCGAGTTGAGCATGATCCTATCGATGGGAAGATTCCTCACCATCTCTATAATCATCATCATCCTCACTCCCACTCTCGGACTCTGACAATACTTCATTTTCAGCAATAACCGAAGGTTTCAAGTTTGGAAGAGGAATATCGTATGTGCGACAAAGTAGATTAGCAACATTCTTAGACTTAACAAAAAGATCGCGCTCGGCATTCTTCCTAGTATTCGCTACGGAGACCTCCATCTTCCTTTGAAGCCGGGAACACCTCTTACCCAACTTTTTTCGAGCCTTAGAAAGTTCAAATATCAACTTTCTTACGTTATTAAGATGTGACTCTTCGGACTCTGGAGAAAAACAAGGATATATAGTCAAAACCAAAGGCGATGAAATAGTTGATGAATGCAAGCTAAAAACTGAGGCAGAAGTTAAGGCAATCAGTTCAGTATGACTACCTTCCTTCTGAGAAATAACAGCACGAAGAATGGCTTCGTCGTCATCTTTTAAGCTAAGATGTTGGGTTAAGGCAAGTTTGGTATTGTCAAAACCTTCCATACATTTATCAAAGTGATCACTAACTAAACCCTTAAGGCATAATTTGATCTTATGTTCGCACTTTGCAAGGGAATCATGCTCTTCCACTAGTTTGTCATATGAAAACTTTAACTGAATGTGCTCTTCTCGGAGTTTATTCATCTCTACAGCAACCTTTATCTTACTCTGGATGACTTTATCGTTCTCACCACTTATTCTTTTAACCTCTTCATCGCGTTCATCACGCTGGACTTTCAAGGTGCGGAGTGACTTTTCTTGAGCATCAAGAGTCTGCTGCAATTAAAAATATTGACGAGTAAACATCTCCTTATCACTTATAAAAGAACGCTTCTTTTCCGCCAGGGAATGGTTTTCATCTGATAGAGTTTGGTTTATCATATCAGAACTATACAACAATCTAGAAAGATTAGTCACTTGGGAACTGAGAAAATCAACTTGACTACAATGGCCAGAGTTTTTATCTTTCAAATTATCTATTTTGTAAAACATATATGAATGGTTATTAATCAATTGATCCAACTGATTCTGTAACTTCTCATTCCCAACGCGAGCGTCTTCAGCAGAATGTTGGTATTCATACCTTTCCATGACGTACTTCTGGTTTCAGGCTTTACATATATACAGATAATCTATAAGTCGAAGGAGATAATATGAAGGAGTAGAAGTTACAAATAAAAGAAAGAGGAGTTACCTTTGAGCTCTTCATTCCTTGCGCGAAGACTTTCAGCTACAGAAGTCTCGACTAACAGATCACCTCTAAGAGTAATCACTTCGCCCTGAAGTTTGGAGACTTGATGAGAGAGGTCCTTAATGACGCGAATAGACTCATAAAAACCTTCTGTTTGAATTACGCGAAGGCGAGATTCCTGTGGTAACGCGGAATTATGAGAAACAATAAGGGCGATGTTCATAGAAAAGTAAGTGAAAAAAATTATACCAGATGTCCAAGGGCGGGGTAAATGCTTGGATTTAAAACAGAAAAAATTTCACGCCTGGTTGGCTCATTAGGCGGAAAATCACACAACAACTTCACAAGAGAACCGCAAACTTGCGACAGATAAGGGTCACTATTAGCTGAAAGGGAGACATTGAAAATATTTGACATCGCCTCAAAACCATAATCAGCATCCTCCAAGGCACCACTGCTGGGGCGAGGAATTTCACTGGTCATCCTAGTAAACAATATACCAGCATCAAAAGATAAGGTAGGGGCGACAATAATCTCTAAAGGGGAACTAGTATGTAATTTTTGAGAAAAAATAGCAAGCATTGAGAGTCGCGCTAACATCATCCTTAGAAAAATCCAAAAAACTTGAAGAAAGATCCTGAGCAGAGGCAATAACATGAGCGACAGTGGGAGAAGAAACCATAAGTGGAGAAGGAATAGAGGAAAGAAACAGTAGATGTTGTAGGCAATTGAATATTGTCAAAGGAGACATCAATAGCGGGCACATCCACACCTGTATCAATTTTCACACTAGGGCGAGATTTCTTGACTTTACGTTTATCGCGAACACCATCGCCCTCGTCACCCTTAATACAAAAAAAAAAACAGATAAGAAACAGAGGCAATAATATTATTTTTTTCAAACGAAAAAATTAAATAAAATAATATTTCTTACTCCTTTGTTGTGCGAAGGTTTCCTTTTGCGAGGGCTGGCCTATTTCTGATCTGCTTCACCAGAAGGAGTTGGAGATTTTTGAGGACCCCTAACGATAAATTTCTTTGAGGAGCCTCCCTTGGTATCCGAAGGAGGTTTATCAACATAAGTAGATACAACACGACTGCACACATACACACAAACAAACAAACAAAAAGTATGGGAATGTGAGGAACAGTAACAGGGGAACATTAGCTGGGAAGTTGGTGTTGTCCTTTTATCTCTCTTAAATTCCTCACACCAACTCTCTTAAATTCCTCACACAAACAAACAAACAAAAAGTATGGGAATGTGAGGAACAGTAACAGGGGAACATTAGCTGTCCTCCAATATGTAACCCCCTATAAAAAGGACTAGAAGCCATTGTACAAGAGAGAGATCTTTTTGAGAGTTGGTGTGAGGAATTTAAGAGAGATAAATAGTTGTTTGTTCTCCAAGTTAGGGTTTCTCCATATAGTATTTGTGATAATTCATGTTCTTAATATCAATACTTAGAGTTTTCTTCATGATGTCTTAGATTTATCTCTTGGATGTTGCTTGTAGTATTTCTTGCAACTACATGCAAGTTGAGGTCAAGTAAGGATGTTAAGTATTTCCATTATACATATGGTGTTAGAGCATCCACAGTGGCGTTGTAATAAACTCCATTTTTAAATTGTCAAATATAGATAACAAAAAAACTAAAAAAAAACGACATAGTTATGTGACGGATTTTAAAGTTGGGTATGGAGCCAAACCAAGCTAAATTTTAGTCACACACGATTTCGTAATGGGTAAAATTTGTAATGGATAGTTGCAGAGCTGGTCTTATTTTTATGTGGGAATGTTATAAACACCCCTACTATACATGGGTTCATCACAAAAACCCTTATCAGACTTCACAAATACCCTTAATGGCATAATTGAAATTTTATCTGAAAACATAAATATTAAAGTTCCTTAATTAACCTTATATCTCATTTTTTTTCTTTTCATTTCTTTGTTTTTATCTCCATCTCCATCTCCGTCGCTCCCACCACCACCTCTACTTCTGCCACCATTCGAGCGCCACCTCTACTGCAATATCGTCATCAACAGTTCATCTTGTTTGTCTTCTTCTCCTCTTCTTTTCCTCCTATTATCACTGATTTTAACATCATCTAAATATTCAGGCGATCGAGAGATTTGTTTTTTAGGTTTCTATCTATGGTAATTTCTAATTGAAATAAGGAATCAAAACCAGACGAATTTCAGAGAGATCGATGAATCAGGTTTGTATAAAAAAACCTAGAAATCTCCAATTATTTGAGACGATCCCTAGAAATTAATTCAGGGTTTCTCAAATATAACTTCAATTCTTCGGATTTTTCTAAAACTCAAGGAGTAATGATGATGATGTGGTGGCGGCGGCTGTAGGGAGGTATGTAATTCAATCTATAATTTGTTTTTGTTTTGAGATTGGGGTTTTTGATTACTTTGACAAAAAAATACATTGATGAAGTAAGATTATATTAGGTAGTTTTTAGGTTTTGGTTTTATCGAATTTAGTGTTTTATGGTATATTTATCAAAATCATCTTAAACATTTGTATGTTAGTATAAAATGAAATGTTTAGTTTTTGGATGCGGTGGTGGTTTTTGTTTGATGTGGTGGTGGATGATGTTCTAGTGGGGGTGATGGTGGTGGTGGTGGTGGTTGTGAAGGTGTTGGTGGTGTTTTTTTTGTTTTTTTGTAGTTTGAGCAGAACTGTTGCGGATAGAGTACTTAGATTTCGTGGATGATCATGTATGTCTTGCGTACCTGTACTTTTCAGGCAATTGTTATCTTTATGAGAAATAATGTGTTAGTTTTACATTTTGCTCTACGTTTGTCTTTTGTTTATTTCGTGTAAAACTTTATCACTGTGTTATTTAACATTATTCTTATAACCCTTATTTGATCATTACTTGTCACTTCAAATCTACATTTTTATAGCAACAGTCATTGGAACGAATGCTCTTACCTCTAGTCAATTTATGCATATTTTCTAGGTTTCGATGTACGACCGCTTTATGAAAACTTCTAATTAAACTAATTAAAAACTTGTATTCCTAGCTCTGTTAGCTATTTAATGCTCTGATAGCTATTTTAGACGACACCTTTTATAAAAGTACACTAAAGCTCTGTTAGCTTGTCAATACCCTTATAGGATCTTTGATTTTGATATTTATATACTTTCATTATACTTTCTTTCATGCATATTGTCCTACTGAGTCGACCGATTCAGTCTTAGTGAGTCTGTTGGTTTCTATCAGCGGGTATCGTGAGAAATTTTATTGCTGGATTCAGTCTATGTTGACATTTACTGAAACTTCTAGGGGTGCAAGCTGAATAGTGTTTTGAAAATTTTAGGTGATTCTATTGGTATTTATTTTTACTGAAATTTCTTGGATTCTAGCTCAACTATGGGTGCATGTTATGGGTTGTGAAAACTTTGCATGATTCTATTGGTTTTGATTATTCATTTTTTTATGGGGGTTATGCAGATTTGGTGAACAATTTGGGAACAGTAGCAAGGAATGGGACTGACAAGTTTACGGACGCTTTACAAGATTGTGGAGATGTTAGTATGATTGGAAAATTTGGTGTTGGATTTTTACTCTGTTTATCTTGCATCCATTGGGGTGAGTGGAGTAATGTTTGTTTATTACTCAGGTGGACGTCACTGTTCTTTATATACATTTTTTTCTTGATTTGCATAGATTCTGGTAGGATGTTTGTTAGTGACTACATGAAGTGTCACTCATTTTTGTTGGTGAGGGCAGTCATTTCATGTACGAGTTGATCGATTTGAAAATATATATCCTATTCTTATAAACATCTAGTATGGTATATCACTTTTTAATGAAAAAAGTAGCAGAGTTGATCGATTTGAAAATGCATATCCTATTCTTACAAACATCTAGTATGGTATATCACTTTTTAATGAAAAAGTAGCAGCCAGCTTATTCTTGAGTCTATCTAGTTTGCCAAGAATATAGTTTGCTCCATTTCGTTCTAGTTTAACTATATCTAGTTTGCTCCATTTCGTTCTTGGACTCTATATTTTGGGGATAACTTGAGAAAGTTGCTTTCACTTTTGGAGGAAACTTGAGCTAGTTGCTTCCAGATTCAGAAGCAACTTGAGATAGTTGATTCCAGATTATGAGGTAACTTAAGATAGTTGGCTCCATTTTTTTTGAGAAACTTGTTCCATTTTAATCGCTTTTATAGGATAGAAAAAATAGTTAGCAGATGTTTTCATTGTTCTTTTACAATATCAATTTTGCCTCATTTTATCAAATTAAATATCAACTTTGTTCTCTTACAGTATATCTAGAGCTCTGTACTGTCTACAGTTCTAACAAACTCTTATGTACTGATTTTTTGAAATTATTGTAAAATGTGCAGGCTCCTAGCCAAGTTGGGAATTTCTCATGTGGCAGTGGTGGCTATAGTGATGGTTTTACAGCAAAGATGGAAGTTGGATCGTTGAATGATCTGTCCAGTTGGTGGTGAATATGGTTAGAACAACTTCTCCTGGTGATGGGGTTTCAGTCGAAAGAGATTGAGCTGACTGCTTCCAATGATTTCAGCGAGATAATTCAAGGAAGAAGAATAGGCTCTTGGGGTAATTTAATAGTTGCTTCTTTCACATAATGGAAAAAGGAGTTAGTCGAGATTTAGATGGTCCGGAAAAGGAGTGGTGTTGTAATAGCAATCGCGGATTTAGTTGTGCTTGAATTTAAGGTATACCTTTAGTGGTAAATTATCTTTATGCATACATCTTAGAGTAATCGCGACGAATATGTGGTGCAATGGAAGCACAACTGACTATATGTCAGAAGATGTGTGTTCGACTCACACTAGGTTCACTCATTTGTGTATAATTTTATTTTTGGAGACAACTTGTGATAGTTGCCTCCATATTTGAATACAACTTGTGCTAGTTTCCTCCATATCTGGAGACAACTTGTGCTAGTTGCTTTCACTTTTGAAGACAACTTCGCACTAGTTGCCTCCAATATGGACACAACTTGAGAAAGTTGACTCCACATGGTGGTGGCGTAAGTGGTGGTTATTGGTGGTGATTGGCGGCCGTGGTGGTTGGTGACGGTGGTAGGTAGTGGTAGACAGTGGTGGTGGGTGGCAGTGGTAGTGGACAGTGGGTGTTGGTTGGTGGTAGCGGTGGTTGGCGGTGTTGGTGGAAAGTGGTGGTGGTGGTCGTCGGTGGTGGTGGTGGACGGCGGAAATGGACAGTGGTGGTGGTTGTTGGTGGTCGTCGGCGGAGGCGGTAGACAGTGGTGGTGGTTATTGGCGGTGGTGGTCAGTGGTGGTGGTGGGCAGTAGAGGTAGTAGTTTTTTGTTTTTTTTTAATAGTGGTTAATGGTAGTGGTTTTGTTGTATATATTGTTGGGTGCAATAATCAAAAACAAGGAAAAATCAAATAAACAAAAGTTATTGATACTTAGCTCCTTTATAATGGAAGTGATCGATTTGATGAAACAGACGAGCTCTCCAGATCTCTGCAACAGCAACAAGGCAAAAACTTTGGAAAAACAGAGTGAGTCACGTGTTCAACACGTTTCCATTAAGACATTAGCTCCCGGCTACACTCAAGAGTGATGCTATAGCCCTCATAGGACGGATATCTCCAGGATAAAACATCCTAATACACCTACTACTAGCATATGTAGTAGATGCTCAACTTGAGCTTGGAAACTTCGGAAGAAAAAAAAAACCTTTAAAGAAAATTGCGAACATTAAGAAATCAATATAAAATATCTTCCCTTGGGGGTCTCTCTAAAAAATAGAGAATCCCCTTTCCCATAGATTTTACAAAAGTAGTGAATTTGTCTATATAATGGAACAAAAAAACTTAAGAAGAGGAACTCCCCGATGTGGGACTAAAAAGCTTATATAGTCTCTTAAAACAACTAAAAAATGGAAACTCCACAATGTGGGACTAATAAGTTTTTTTCATTCACAAAAGAAAACAATAAATTATAATTTTATTAAAACCTTAAAAATTATTTTTTAGTAATTGTTTTTCAACAATCCCCCACATGAATGAAAACTCAATAAAACACGAAAACACAGATAAATCTTGGTAAATCAACAACCCAATCTCACGACCCGAACTGACTGAACATACAGAAAAATCGTGCATGTTGAAGTCATACTAGCCATTCCAACGTCATCTCCCTCACACAACAGTGTGTTGACCCCATGGTCATACTATGGATTGCAAAAATCATATATTGTAGAGAGCTTTCATCTTTAGTTCCTCACAAGTGAGACTAAAGGTTCCTTTCACCAAAGTGAAAAGGCATGAACTAGTGAACCCTTAGTGACCCTTAGGTCCTAAGTTCCAGTAATACCAAAACCATCAAAACGAAAATCACATAAAAAGCGCAGGAAATACCATTTTAGGCAAAGGTGTCCATGAGGTCTTGAACCTTTTCTTAGTGAGATATTACCGGAATTTCTTTCTAAAGACAGTGAACTATGTCTTGAACTGCTAGTGTTTGATGTAATTAGCGATAACGACCACGGATGATATCTCCAAGGTTTCTGCCAAGCTCGTGCCGTTTTGCCCAATTTGGCCCTGGACATATCATGTTTCTCAGAATGCTCTAGAGAATCAAAGCTCATATTCTCATAGGAAGCGGCCCCACTTCCTCATTCATATAGGTGAGTTTCCATAAAGAGTGTTACTGCTACACCCCACCTCAATCTCAAATTTAAACTATAAAACTCAGTAAGACTTGTTAAAAGTCATCCTTCACATGCAGTCACACTATCATGTCTACACCATAGGGAAGGAACAGATAATGAAATTCTTTGATAGTGTTTACCTTTACCCACCAAAAATTAGTTGTCTCATTCGAAAACTTGATATTGGGATCTCTAGTCAGCAAGGTTGAGTATCCTTCATGGAAATTTTAATTTATGAGCTTAAGCCCCATCCCCCTCGATGCATTTATAACTATCTCTTTGGATAAACCTTTCGTCAAACGTTGCGCGATATTCTCCTTGGACTTTATCCAATCAATGGAAATAACTCCGATTGAGATTAATTATTTTTAACTTTAGCTATTATAGCTTGGCTATATAGGTATAGCTGGAACATGCCTATGCCAGAGGGGAATGTCTTCTAAAAAGAATCTTAGGCACTCGCCCCCCTCTCGTGCTTTATCTAACGCAATACTCTCAGATTCCATAATGAATTGAGCAATATATGTCTGTTTGGAAATCTTCCAAAAACAAACCCTCCTGCTAGAGTGAAAACATATTCACTCGTAGACTTAGACTCCTCTTAGTCAACTATCCAATTTGCATCACAAAGTCCCTTAAGGACAGCCAGTTACCTTTCATAAATCAAACAAAAGTTAATAGAGTATTTTAGGCACCGTAATAATCTACTAAGTGCATCCCAATGCTCTTGCTATGGACTACAAGTATATCTACTAACTTACTCATAATATAGGAAATGTCTGGACTCTTATAGTTCATTAAATTCATCAGACATCCTATAACTCTTGAGTATTCAAGTTAAGATACTCCATTACATTTATTTTTCTTGAGTTTACAAGAACAATCGTAAGGGGTACAAGCAGGCTTACAATCAGACTGATTGTATCTCTTAAGCACAAACTCAGCATAATGAGAACGACTAAGATTATAAATGTTAGATTATCTTCTAATCCTCAACCCTAAGATCACATCATCATGGCCTAAGTCTTTCAAGTCAGTGCTCTCATTCAGCGCATGTTTTTAATGGAATTAATCACATCTATGTTTATATCAAGTATACAATCACACAGGCATCCTTAACAAGTTACTTATAAATATACTTGTCAGATTCATTAACTTAAATCCACTACTCATTATCACATGATCAAATTTTCCATGTCATTGTTTACATGCTTATTTGAAAACCATACAAAGATTTTTTCAACTTACAACCTCAGGTTGGTCTATGTAAATTTCTTTATCGAATTCACGGTTTTAGAAAAGCTATCTTAACATCCATCTGATGTATCTCTAAGTTATTTATGGCAACAATAGCAATTAGCATCTCAAAGTAAGTTATTCTCGTCACAAGTGAATAAGAATCAAGGAAATATACAGCTTCTTTTAGTTTATAGCCTTTAGATACCAACCTATCCTTATATTTTTCCACAGTTCCATCTACCTTATGAGTCCTCTTAAAGACTCATTTATATCTTATGGTCTTACTTCCTGGAGGTAAACTAGCAAGCTCCCAAGTCTGGTATTGACGGACTGAATCCATTTCACTAAATGAAGCTTCTTACCAGTTTCAGTAAATGTTATGGCTTCTTTACGAGCCTGGAACTCAGACTAAGTTAGGCATATTATGAAGTCAGGTCCATAAGAAG
Source organism: Papaver bracteatum (assembly GCA_023529315.1). NCBI lineage: Eukaryota > Viridiplantae > Streptophyta > Magnoliopsida > Ranunculales > Papaveraceae > Papaver > Papaver bracteatum. The sequence goes on along the minus strand of JAJJWX010002797.1, from coordinate 678,376 downwards.
TCTCAGTTCTAATCATTTTGCTTCTCCAAGGATCAACTCTACTCCATCTTCCTTTGAAGGTAAATTCTGACTAGTTGAAAAGAAATCTAGGGTATCAACAACACATCCCTAAGAAGAGACAAGTTTCAAAATAAACATGTTCAAAGAACTCAACATCCCTAGACTCCATAAAAACATTCACCAATGTCAGAAATAACATAACTCACAACCAAAAATATCTTATCTAAACACCCCCACATTTTGACGTATGCATAAGAAGGTTGTCTATCTTTCCATAATCATATGGAGTTTTATATGATCCATTAAAGATTACTCTAATCAGGATATAACAAAATTAGAGGACGACTTCCCCTCACAAGTTGGCGGTTAATTATTTAATCAACATGACATAAATCATCTCCTGAAAAAACAAAATAAAAGCTGGTCAAACGTTGACTTAGAAGGTCAACGGCAGGTCTAGGTATCAACCCTTAATTTTTGAAATATTGGGTACCAAATCTAGGTGTTGGACATTTTCTGGGTACCAAACGTTAAATAACCCTCTAAAAAATCATTTTTTAGTAATTGTTTTCCAACATATATATTATACAAAAAGGGTAATTTAGTAATGTATAAAGCTTAGGGGTATAACTTAAGTTAGAAAGGGTATTTTTCAATGGGCTTCATACTAGGGCTATTGTCATGGAAATCCAGTGAATTGGGTCAAGCCTAGTAGAAGGACAATGTTCTAGTCAACTATAATTGACGGACAAAATCAGTTGTCCTTCTATATTTCTTTAAGTTTAATTTTTTCTTTCCAATGTTTTTTTTTTTTTTGCTCAATCACATTTTTTTTATAAATTGAATAGCTAAAAAGAGTACAATGGGAGATACAAAATAAAAACAGCTAAAACAAAACTTTCAAGCTAAAAAAAAGAAGACAAACTAACTCATGGCTTACTATTCACTAATCTAGAATTTAGATTGAAAAATTTAATTATTTGAGAATCATAGTGATGAGCCCATCTTTTACCTTTCATTCTAACACCCCCTTCATGAACCACTTGAATATCCTGCTTTTGAAACTATGAATGTTGATTTTACCTTTTTCAAATAAAATGGAATTCTTGAGAAACCACAGCTCCTTCATTGTTACACAAGCTGCTGTAAACCATACCTCTTCTATCAATGGACTTTGTTGATCTGCTATTTGACAAATATCCATGAAGGATGATGGTTTATGAAATGCAAAAACTGAACATATCCAATTCCAAATTGTAACACTAAACTCACACTTCCAAATTGTAACACACATACAGCATCTAGAAGGCATTTCATATCCTTCATTTCTCATTGTTTCATCATCAACATATACACCTTGTTGAACTTTCCAGATATTGCAAGAAATAGAAGGATGCAGAAAAGTTTTCCAAACAAAAGAAGGCCATACTAGCTTCTGCTGCTTGAGTCTTTATTTTCTCCACTGCTGCTGCTGTAGTAAAAACACCATTTTTGCTTCCAGACCATTTGATAGTTCTCACTCCACCATTCATGAAAAGTATAATATCATCTTATAGAACTGACCAAGCCCATTTCAAACCTGAATAAACTGATGAAGGTTTCCAGTTTCCAAACCACTGACCATGTTTATCTTTAAATTTTACAGTAAAGAAAAGAGCCCATTCATCTTGAGAGTTTATCATTTTCCACATTATCTTCATAAGGAAAGCTTTGTTAATGGTTTATATTCTTCTAATACCTAGCCCACCTTCATCATATGGAGCACAAACCTTTTTCCATGATAGTGTTTTATATTTTCTAATATCACTGTTACCAGACCATAGAAAATTCCTGATAAGCTTTTCACAAATTTTAATGATTGAAGCAAGCCATCGATAAACAGTCATATTATATAATGGAATACTGCACAAGACTAACTTGACCAAAACTAGTCTTTCTGCAAAAGATAAAATTTTACCCTTCCATTTAGATAATATGTGCTGAATCATTTCCACTACAGGCCATACCATTGCTGAAGTTACCCTACCAGGAGCTAAAATTACTCCTAAATATTTAATGAAGGAACTTAGATAACTCCATGTTAACCAACTCACATATTTATAACTTCCTAGTTGAGGACACACCATTAATGAAGCACTTACTCTTATCTTTGTTGATTAATTGTCCTGAGATGGCTTTGTATTCATCAAGTAATGTAAATAAACTATTCAGATATTTCTTAGCACCATTGCAAAAGATAAAAACATCATCTGCAAAAAAGAGATGTGTTGGATGAATACCATTTTTAATCACCATTGGAAGTATTTTACCTTGAGCCACCAATTGAGATATGTTCCTGCTAAGTACATCTTCCATTAGGACAAAGAGAAGAGGTGATAATGGATCACCCTATTTTAATCCTCTGTTCATTGAAAAGAATCCACAAGGCCCACCATTAACCATTACTGATATATTTGTTGATTCAAATAGTATGAGAAGCCAGTCACACCATGAAGATAGAAACCATATTTTTGAAAGACTTGAAACAGAAATTTCCAACTTACGGAATCATAGGATTGAGAAATATCAAGTTTAAAAGCTACATTACCTCCTCTTGTTTTCTTCTTCATTTCATTTACCATTTCTGAGGCAAGTAGAATTTGATCTTGAATGCTTCTACCTTTGATGTAAGCAGATTGTTGAGGTGATATTAATTTCTCCATAATTTTGTTCATCCTTACAGTAATGAAGATGGTGAAGATATTAAATAAAAAATTGCTTAAACCAATTGGTCTAAATTGGTGTGCTTTTTTTGCTCCTTGACATTTTGGAAGAAGAACAAGGAAATTTGAATTAAGACCTCTAGGAATGTATCTCCTCCTCCAGCAAAACTGGATTGCTTCTACCAAATCAGTACTTATAATTGGCCAACAAGTTCTATAGAAGATACCTGAAAAACTATCAGTACCTGGTGAGCTCTCTGGATCCATCTGAAAAACAGTATTCTTTATTTCTTCATGATCTGGCAATGCATCCAACATTTCTTGATCTGAATTGCTTATTAGTGCAGGAATGACATCTAACAATTTATCTGATATATTAACCTCCTGAAATTCAAACTTCTGCTTAAAGTGATGAACTAGTGTATCAGCTATAAGAGATGGATCAGAAATAATGTTACCATTAGTATCTTCAAGTTCACTAATCAAGTTTGTTGCTTGCCTTATCTTCATCTTAGTATGGAAAAATTGAGTGTTTGCAGCACCTTCTTGAATCCATTTTTCTCTAGATTTCTGCTTCAACATTACATTAGCTTGCACTTCTCTGCTAGCATGGTCATTCTGAGCTGACACTATATTACTCAAAGCCTATTCATCAAAAGGATGATCATCTGAATACTGTATAGCAATACTAACTTTCTCTTCTGCTTCTTTAATCTTGACTTGAACATTTCCAAATACATTCCAGTTCCACTCATTTAAATATCTTTTTGATATTTTTAACTTTTGCATAAATACATAAGCAGTATCACCAGCTATTTGTTGAGACCAACTTTCATTGACAACTGACAAGAATTCTGGATGACATATCCACATTTTTTGAAATTTTCTAGGACAGTTATGTGGTTTAGGAATATCCCCCCCCCCCCCCCCCCAAATAATGGTGCATGATCTGAGACTATTCTTAATCCAACCTTATAACCCCAATCTCCATATTTTTGAAGTCATTGCTGATTAAAAACTGCTCTATCAAGAGTGCGCAAAATTCTTTTTCTTCCTTGTTGACAATTTGACCATGAGAATTGTAATCCTGTTTTAGGAGCTTGAAGAAGTTCATAGTTGTCTAAACAGGTTGAAAAATCTAACATAGAAGATCTGTTGGGAGATTTACCACCTACTTTTTCATCCAGTGAAATAACTGCATTAAAATCACCCAAAACTATCCAAGGCTTCTTTAGTTCACTGATAGCTTCCATTTCAAACCATAAAAATCTTCTTTGTACCTTCTTCACATGTGCATGAACACCAGACACAAAAACATCTCCAATACTGACAGTAATCATTTGACTAGAGACTGAAATTACTTGAGGAGTTGATATGTTTTTATTCCAAAACAACCATATATTACCTTTAATATCTGATGTGGAATTGTGAATCACCATATTTTGCATTCCTGCTAAATTTAATTTCTCACAAAATGAAGTACTACATTTAACTTTTGGTTCTGCAATAATCACTAAAGAAGGACTAAACTGTTTAACCAAAGACCTTAATTTATCCTGAGCCCTAGGTCTTCTCAGGCCCCTGATATTCCAGCATATTAACTTCATTTGATAGGTGGAGGAGGATTTTTAGGACCTCCTTTCCCTTGGTTTTGATTTTTCCTGAAATTATACTTAGAATTAACTTGAAATTGTTTTGTTACCTTTGCTGCCTCAGATGGACTTGTAACTTTTGATGATGAAGCTGTATTAGATACCATTTCTTTCTCAACTATTTTGGACCAAGATATCACTTTAATTGTTTCATTGGATACTTGGCCAGTTTTTCCATTCACAAACTTGATAGCAGAATCTTCTAAATTATTGGCCCCCTTTGGTGTTGAAGAATTTGAAACTTCTTTAATAAGAGATTCTTGTTCTATTTCACCTTCTTCACATACTAGATAACTAAATTCACCTTTAAGACCCAATGTATTTCCAGTAGATGGCTTAAGAATTGATGTATCTTGAATAGTCGTCACTATAGAATCTTCACCTGCTCTTTCTGAGACATCACAAATATCAAATGGAATGTGCTTCTGTTTTATTGGAGTTGAAAATTGCTTCTGATTATTTTCACCACCTGTATTATCTACTTTAGATTTCCCCTGTTCAATTCTACATTCTGTAGTTCAATTCCCAATGATCTTACAATTATGACAAAATTTTGGACATACTGGAATTGATATATCCTGAAAGAAGCCTCCTAATTTTGTTCCAATCCAGATTTTGTTAGGAATGGAATGAGAAAAATCTATTTCAACTAGAACATTAGCATAATAAACAAGTTCACAATTCGCAGTAGCAATATCAATTTTAATAGGAGTTCCGATTTCCTTACAGATTTGAAAGAGAATTTCCTCCTTCCAAAATTCCAAACCTAGACCAGGTAATCTAACCCATATCTGAGCTTTAGATGTTCTTTGTGATGACGGTCTAAAGTTGAAAACCTAATTTATAACTTGCAATACTTGATCATTTACTTCCCACTGCCCTGATTTGATTGTCATACGATCAACTTCATTATCCAGTTTTATTGTGAAAAAACCCCTTCCAAGAGGAATGAGTTTACAATTACCTATTAACTTCCATTGTTGACACAAAATAATAGCAGCATCTACGAATTTGATTTTCTGTAGATATAACCTACCAATGAGTGAGAATTTACATGGAGATAATCCTTCTTCAAAAAGGTTATCAGGTAATTCTATTGTGGGGATTTTTGGAACTGAATTATTTTGAGATGAACCGAATTTTTTTGAATGAGAATTTCAGAACAAGTGGTTTCCGGACAAGACTCCATTAAAAACCACCTGAACTAATGATCCTTAATCATTAAAACCAAGAATTAATACTTTTGAAACCACCTTAATTGATGAATCTAAGCACTGAAGTTGAGAAGTCGACGGAAAAATTTCGCCGAGTCAGGCACCGAGTTGCAGAGCGTGACTCACCGAGCTGCTATTCTTTCCAATGTTACCCCCAACCACAGTTAATATGTCGACCGTAGTTACACTTCCAATAGGTTTGACATATGGATAGCTTTGAAGATCTGAATCCTATATGGATACTATATACTATGACAGATGCAGCAAATCACGATGCCTACATGATTACAAAGTTGAGTATCATTACCAATTGATGGAGGGAACCCTAAGTCAGTTCTTTGTTACTGGAACAATTTTATATGGAGATAAGTTGATATATCAATTTTTTTATTTTGGTACAAGGAAGTGAAAAAAGAAAGAAAACAAAAAAAACTAACTTGCTTCAGAACCCAACAGGGGGCGTAAACAAGCCAGAAAGGGATGGTTAGTCCTCAGATCTTGGATATTGTTGTCGATAGAAAAACTGTCTAAGTAATGGGCACTTGTATTTGCTCTTTTGGGACAAAATTGAATTGCACCTCTTTGAATCTTCTGATCAGAACTTTGATATCATCAGTGAGTTTTCTAATTCTCCGGGGAGGCACACGAGTATCACAAGTGAGGACTTTCACCTTAACCTAACAGTCGCCTTCAATAAAGACTGAGTCGACTCCCAGACGAGTAGCTAATTAAAAAGCCAGCAGGAAACCATTAGCTTCAGCATCCTCCGGATAAATAGAATTTCCCAGTCTCGTACCAGCACATACCAAGACTGTTTATAGCAACAACAACGCATTCGTAATGACCCCCACGAAGAGCTACTTCAACATTAATTTTCAACACATGTTGAGGAGGAGGCAGCCAACTAACCTGTGCGTTAGTGATTGTTTGATAAGTTTCAGTAGGTTCCATCTCCATCTCATTAAAGGGATTATAGTACAAGTTGAACCAGTATGAAGCATGACGTAAAATCCCATATATTTTTTCTTGCTTATTCTAAAAAACCAGGTCATTATGGGCATTCCAGATTGCCCGGCACTTGGTTTCCCTAATAGAAAAAGAAATATTCATCATCTTGTGCTTGTAGCCATTTAGTTACCAAGTCAGCAAGGTTTAAATATTGTTGATCCTGAAGTCGCAGTCCCAACGGAGAGGCAAACCATATTGCAAGGGTGGAAATACAGTGAATAAGAAGATGATCAACACTTTCAACAGCGTTGTAGCACAATATGCATTCAGGAGATACCCCCTCGACAAATCTGTCTATTTTCTGAAGACTGGCATGACCATTCCGAATGGCTCTCCAGGTGAATATTTTGATTTTAGGAGCCACTTTTTTGGTGGCCAAGAACTTCTTCCAAGGGATATTTGAAGATTCACCATGTTGTTCATATTTTTGATTTTATAAGAAGTTGATATATCAACCGAAAAAAACATTTCTTGCTTGATTGATTCTGATAATGATGTATATTATATCTTCCGGTGTTTTGAATATATATATCAACCAACTCCGTTTCCCATTTTAATTTACATGACCGTTATTATCAGTTACCCATTTTAATTTGTACGACCAACAAACAAGCGTACCCAGTTTATTTTAAATGACCTTATAGGGGTTTCCAATTTATTTTATACAAAAGGAGTACCCAGTTTATTTTATGCTACATGTTGTGCTATTTGTTGTATATTTTATGAAAACAAATGCTCGAAAACTAAGTAAACCATTCAAAAGAAAAATGATCTTTCATGATGGCGAATTTACATTCTCTCGCTGAGTTAAAGGTTCCTTTCTTCAGAAATGCTTCTGGAGCTATATAATTTCGTATACCAAGAGAAGGAGGGGTGACATCCAAAAACACCAAGCCCTGCACCTTATCAGTACCCTCACCACTCAAATAGAAGTTTGGACAGCAACACCATAAGACACAACCTCATAGGGTTTATGCTCTTGCACAGTTCCTTACCATCAAAGAAATCCTGCAACAGAGACTGCACCTCGGGTATTCCCGCAGATGAAAAATCCCTTGAAGATAAAAATGCTGGCATGAGTGTGTCCTAACACAAATGCAAAGAAAAACCCAGGTACAACATATCACAAAGTTTAATCTCGTGTCTAGACTACTCTAAAATAAACCTTCAACACTGGAAAATATATCAATGAATGTCAGCTTAGCGGCAACCGAGTAGCAATACAAAAAATGGTTAACATACAATTATTTTAACGGATCAACAAACAATTATTGAAACAACCCGGGTTCCTTATAAATAAACTACTATGCCTGAAGTACTAAGTAATATGTCTTACGTCTGCATAAGCAGTAGAGTGAACTGCAAGAGCTGCACAGAAAGATGGATTAGGTTTCTCTAATGAGTCTGTATTCCACTTCATTGCTCTAGTTGTACATCACGTGCACACTAGTTTGGGAAAGTTTACCTAGCAGTATTCTGTCCATAACAGAGCCTTTCAGTCCAGCCAGAAAAAAAATTGTAGAAGATTGTTAAAGGTAGAAGGAAAAATACCTATCCACTGAGGAAAAAATCACAAATTTACTTATCCATCTTATACTGAAATACTGAAGGTTCATAACGACACGAGGGTACAGAAAAAAAATGTAGAAAGCAAAAAAATAGTTAAGTTCACTTTGGGAAATAACTGCTCAAAGATACTACTATAGTAGTATACATCTTCTGCCCGAGGAGTATTTTCAGGATAAACGTAACATGTCAGTCTGTCCATCATTGAGTCAGTAACCTTGAAAACACGAAGGGTGCAAACATTGCTTTAGTTTATCAAAGGATATATGTTTATAGCCGTAGTGTTGTGGCTATGACACCACATAATGTTGTGGTATTTTTTTTTTCCCTGAACAACTAATCCTAGGTTATCAAAACAGAACAGTAAAAAGACGAGCAATTCCAATTCATCTGTAATCCACAAACAAGTTGAGACAAATTTTAGAGTTTGGATGCAAAGGAAAAAATAGAATTATTCGGTTCGTTCATTGATTATTTCATATTTTTACATAAAAGACAAACCTACTTACATTTAACACCTCAAAACACAAAGAGAAATGTTGATAACTATCGATAGTAGCCTTTCGGTATCACTATCTGGTACCTATCACACTATCCTACGTACACATGCAAAGAATGAGAACCTTTAACACTGAATTATATGCAAAGGTCAAGGCCACCTATATATACCTTTCGTTTATTTCATTCATGACGCAGTGTGTTCTTTATCGAACTAATAATCAAATCCAATCCTTCATTACTACCGCCACCACAACATTGCCTAAGCCCCTAAAATAAACTGCATTTACTAACTTAATCCCACGACGATTGATTTCAAAAACGTGTTTTATTAAACCACCATCAAAAATCCTAAAGGTTGAAACTTTTAGCAAAAAAAAAAAAAAAAAACTGAATGGCAACTAATTTTCCATTGAGGTGGGTTATTATCGATTTACTTACTAATCTTAATGGACTAGACACATAATTTTTTTGAAAGCAAATTAAGAAAAAAGCTGCAGTATGAACTTAATCCTACATTGAGATGCTTACAAGATCAAAATTTCAATTAAATAAGAAACAAAGGAGCTTACTTGCAATGAGTAGCAATGGAAGCTATGTCGTGGCTGGATACATCAAATCACCACTTATAAACCTTTCAAAATTCTACATCCTGCACAAACTTGAAATTTTGGGTACGTCAGGCATTCATCAAATTGGGTTTTCGTCTTTGGTGACTATACCAGATTCACGGAGACAGAGGGTTGCATTTGATTTCTCACAACATACGAAGAAAATTCCGCAATAACTGCACCAGAAATTACAACATAGATCCAGTTAATAAGAAATATAATTATGTGGTCTACAAACTTGAAACTCTCTGCTAGGTTTTTTAACTAACAAAGAAGAAGAGAAGAAAAAGATGGGCTAGGAAAGTTAGGCATAAAGTTCAGGTTATCAGGCATATCTTATGAACTTTAACCATACCCGGATTTAGTTCAGTTAACAACTTCAGGGACTAGAATGTCATTTAGTGCCGATTTTGTGCCAATCAGGAGCACCCATTTGACTCATCCCGTCAACAGTGTTTGGCTCAAAGGTTGTCGATCTCTAAGGAAAAATGGAAACCCTTGGATTTCCATGATGATGTATCTTCATACTAGGGGTAAATAGATAATGTTCCCTAATTAGGCCGACCGAGCGAAGCGAGGGAGGACTTTATATATATTTATTTTTATTTTTTTGAAGCATGAAATTTATTAAGAGGAACTAGTTTACAATTTGTCGTGGGTATGTGGTACCCACTGAGTCTGAAAATAAGATTTGATAAATAAAAGATGGGATTGTCATGTCCCATATTTTGGTTGAATAATTTCTTGTTTGACTTCCATCTGCCACGTGATTAGCTAATCCGTCAGCTTCCTGGTTTCCTTCTCTGTAGTTGTGTTGGATGGCCGCCTGTGGGATCCGTCGGAATCTCATTTTTATTTCTGCAATCATTTCTGCTATGTGCCAAGGTGGAGGGGTAGATGAGGTGATGAAACGAAAAAGGTTTTCGGAATCGGTTTCAAATATAACTTTTGGCCATAGTCTTTCTTTTGCTGTTCTTGTATCCAAGAGCATCGCCCGTGTTTCCGGGTTAAAGCGTTCAGAATTCCCAGTGGTTGAGCCAGAGCAAGGAGAGTTCGTATGCTCCTCGAGTCTCTGCAAATGAATCCTGCTCCTGCAAATCCTGGATGTCCTCTGGCTGCTCCATCTGTGTTAATTTTGATCCAGTTGATGTTCGGCATCATCCATTTTACCGATATTATGGATATTCTTTTATCTCTGACTGGGTGATTAAATTTTGGTGTATCTCCTGGAAAAATTGGCGATGTGGAGTGATTGGCCTCGTAGTATTCTTGTTGCAGTTTTTGTGCCCTGGCTAGGATTTCTTCCGAAGTTGTTTTCTTTTGTTGGTATATTAGTTCATTTCTAGCTATCCATAAGGTCCAGAAAAGAAAACAGCAAGAGGAGATTACCGAGGTTGATGTAGGTTGTTGAAGGATTTGGGAAATGGTTGCGTGTTGTGTTAAGGTGAAAGATTGGAGTGGATTGGAGTTTGATGAATTTGTAGATTGATTAAATAAGGTGTTCCAGGAATTAGTTTCCGTTGGACAGTGAATTAGAATGTGACTTGCTAGTTCTGGATTTGTGTTGCATCTTGGGCATATGTCTGAGTTGGTCAAATGGATGTGGTGTAGGATGGAGAAGGTTGGTAATCCTTCATTGATGGATTTCCACAAGAAAAGCCGAATTTTTGGTGGACATGGTAAGGTCCAAAGAAACTTGGTAGGCGGTAAAGGGTTGTGTGTTGGTTGACCTTGGGTTAGACATTTATATCCTGTCGAAGTAGTGTAGCTTCCAGATTTTGAGTGAGACCAGATAATTTTATCTTGGGGGCCATTTTGGGGGAGGTGGATGTTTATGATTTTTTGAATTATAGGGTTGGGTAGGGTGTTTAATTTTTCATGATTCCATGTGTGTGTTATTGGGTCGATGATATCTGCTACTAATCGGATTGGATAACATTGTGTTGGGTCTAGGTTTGGTGAGTGTGGGATCCAATTGGCTTCTATTGGAGTTGATAATCCATTTCTAATACGATGGAAAATTAGATTTTGCATGGTTGGAACGATTGTGGCTAATTGTCTCCATTGAGGACTGGCAGAGGATGGTATAGAATCAATGCCTTCTAGAATTGGTTTTTGGTTGAGATATTTTGCATTGAAGATACTTCCACATATAGAGTTAGGTTGTTCATGAAGGTTTCAGATTCTTTTCATGAGTAAGGATTTATTATGATCACTTCTCTTTCTTATTCCCAATCCTCCTTCAGTTATTGGTTTTGTTACTTTGTCATATCCTATTGGGTGCAATTTTTTGGTATTTGAGTCATGTCCCCAGAAAAAATCTCTAGTGATATGATCTATTTTTTTGTGAATATTGTTAGGTAGGTTTTGTGTTTGCATGATGTGATTTGTTGTGGGTATTAAGGATGTTTTGATTATCATGAATCTTCCGGCCGGAGTTAGGCATTTTGTCATCCATCCTTTAGATTTTCGGGCTAATCTTTGTAATAGGTGTGCGAATGTTTGATTGGATGCCCTTCCATGTTTGAACTGGACTCCTAGATAGATTGGAGGTTTTTATATGGTTTGCATGTTGAAGATCATTTATCTTGATCGGGTCTAGGTTTGGATGATGGATGATAACTGATTTGTTGGTGTTAATTAATTGACCGGCAGAAGTGTTGTAGGAGTGGAGGAGGTTTTTTAGGTGTTGATTACTCTGATGTGAAGCTTTGTACGTGATCAATAAATCATCCGCGTACATTAAGTGAAGAATTGGTGGTGCTTTTTTCGAAATGTTAAGGCCTTGAACTAATTTTTGGTTTTGTAGGTTTCCTAGATTTGTGGATAGGATTTCAGCACGTATAATGAAAATATATGAAGATAATGGGTCTCCTTGTATGATGCCTCTAGTGGGAGTGATGTAGCCATGGGGTGTACCATTGATTTTGATTGAGTATGTAACTGTTGTAACACATAACATAATATGATCTACAAAGGCTGATGGAAATCCAAGTTTTATAAAGGCGGTCTTGATGAATCCCCAATCTAGGCTATCATAGGCTTTCTGGATATCTAGTTTAAGAGCTACTTTTGGATCTTTGGTGCGGTTAGAGGTTTTGATATGATGGAAAAGTTCTCCCGCAATTGCTATGTTATCATGTATTGATATTTGTGGTACAAATGCACTTTGGTAGGGGCTTATTAAAAATGAGAGAAGGGGTCTAATTCGGTTGACTAGAATTTTTGAAATGATTTTATAAGTGACGTTACAGAGACTGATGGGTCGGAACTGATATGGTTTTGAAGGATGATCGTTTTTAGGTATTAGTGTTATGTTTTTGTGATTCATGAGTGGATGGATATTTAGGTTATTAAAAAAACTTTGAACCATTGCTATCACTTGTTGGTGTGTTGTTTCCCAGAAAACTTTAAAAAACTTACTTGTGTAGCCGTCTGGACCTGGAGCGCTTTCAAAATTTATGGAGAAGAGGGCTTGTTTGATTTCCGATGTAGTTACTTCCTTTGTGAGTAGGTCTGATTTCCTTGGAGTCAATCTTGGTCTGATATTTGTAAAAAAAATCTTTATTAATCACTGTTGGTGGGGCCGTGTATTGTTGAGTATAGTGATCTAGAATGAGTTGAACAACGTCCTCCTTTTTGTTAATCCAGTTGTTTTGTGAATCTTGTAATTGATGTATATTGTTGCAGGCTCTGTGAATGGTGGATTTAGTATGGAAAAAGGTTGTGTTGAGGTCTCCGGATTACAACCATTGAATTATAGATATTTGTTGCCAGTATGTTGCATGGCATTGTAATAGTTCCAAATGTGCCAGTCGTAGTTGTTTTTCTTTATTTAGCCAAAATTCCAAATTGTTGCCTGATTGGTTAGCACATTGATGTTGAGCGTGTTTTATGCAGGCTGTTGATTTCTTGATCATAGTCGGTAGGTGGCCAAAAGTTTCTTTGTTCCATTCTATGAGGGTATGTCCGGTTTTTATAAGTTTTAGTTGAAGATCAAGTGTGGGTTCACTATCTTTTTGTTGCTCCCAGGATGTTTCGATCACTTGTTTGAGTTGGGGATGAGAGAGCCACAAGTGTTCGAATTTGTAGTTTTTTTTCCGTTCCATTCTATTGCTTTCTCTTGCATTAGAATTGGGGCGTGGTCTGATGCTATTCTTGGAAGATGAGTAATTTCCGCATGCGAATTTTCTGTCCGCCAATGTTGGGTTGCCAGAGCTCTTTCTAATCTTTCTTGAATGTTATCTTGTCCCATTTGGTTGTTTGTCCATGTGTAGGGGTCTCCTCGGAATCCTAAATCTATAAAACCCATCTGATCCATCATGGTGAGGAGCGGTTGAGATTGAGCATATGTAACATGTCTTCCTCCTTTTTTTCCTGATTGATCTAAGATGTCATTAAAATCCCCTATCAAAAGCCATGGTATGGATGGATTGATGTTGTTGAAGACTATTGGAAATTCTTGACAAAATATTTTCCTTATATCCGGATGTGGTGGACCATAAATACCTGTGCAAAGCCAAGGTTGTTCAGGAAGTGGTGGTGTAACTTTTGCATGGATGTAGTTTTGTGAATGAAGTAATATTTGTATATTTAGGTTATCCTTCCACATTAAGCATAATCCTCCCCACCTTCCAATTTTTGGAACCGAGAAGTAATTATCGAATTGTAGGGATTGGGATAGGTTTCTCATATGGTGATTATTAGCTAGAGTTTCGGAGAGAAATAAAATGTCAGGTTTGTGAAGAGAGACCATCCCTTTTAGGTGTTGAATGGAGGGTGGTCTGTTTATTCCTTGACAATTCCAAGCTAGAATATTCATTGTGATAATTAAATGAGCTAGTAAAGTGAGCCAAGCTTCAGGAAGGGATAGAGGGCTGAGAATAAGGAATGTAGGATTAAACTGAAGGAGGAATTTGAAGCAGACTTTTAAAATTGGATATGTCCTAAAAGGTTTTAAGCGTTGAGGTGGGTTTTAGGGATGAAATGGCATCCAAAATTAAAAGATTCGAAAGAAGAAAAATTAACAGATCTAAATGAAAACCAATGCAGAACAAAGATAGAAATTAATGCAGGAAATTTATTGGGGAAGAGGTAACTAAGAGTGGATGTCAAAAAGGGGGGAAAAATTTAGTAACTAAGTGGACAAAAGGCTTGACTAAAAAAAATAAGAGCTAAGAGACAATCAAAAGATCACATAAGGAGCAACACTAAAAGGGGGAAAAACTGTAATGTCAAGTTAAAGATAGACAAAAGCACAAAGAGACTAAAAAGCTAAGAGCTAAAGATCTAAACTATGAAAAGCCAAAGAGCAGATTTACTATATGCATACAGATTACTAAATAGATATAATTTATATATCTATATTACAAACATAAGGAGCAAGCAAAAAGGGTTATAAACATCATCTCAACCTAGAAAAAAAAAATATTAAAGCAAACTAATAAACCTAACTAGATGGGATAAAAAAACAGAGAATGAAACCAAAAAGAAGTAAGAACAGAATCTAAGATATATCCACCGGTCCTTCAGATGAGTCTTTGTTGCAATGAGTGTGATCAATATTGATATGATGTTGGTGTTTTCAGTTCAAAGGGTCTGTAGTTTCTGCTATAGTTGTTGGTAAAATTGAGCTTTCATCAACACAATAGGAGCTAATGGAGCACAAAAGTGGTCTGAAAGAAGGTGTATAGCCAGGTTGTGCTGAAAAATCAGGCTTGAATCTTTTAGCAGGTTGAAATAAGTTGATCCATTGATCATATTCTTCTGCAGTGACTTTCTTTGCAGACTGTGTTTCCGAAGATGATCCAATTCCAGCATTCTGCAGGTAAGTTTGATGTTCTGGATTAAATCTTTTTATGGCTGGACTAGGTTTGTCAGGATCTGAGAATAATTCTAATTCTTCAATATCAGATACAAGGAAAATTGAAGGACTGAAAGGTGGCTGCTCTTCATAATGCTGATGTAGAGGCACAGAAGGAGGCAGAGAAGCTTGTTCCGAGACTAGGTTTTCAAAGTTGATGTTCTCTTCCACTAACCACGCTGCAGAGATGGTTCTTGTTGATTTTGAGGAGTCCGAGTGAAATCCATCTTGCCTATAGCCCTCATCTTCAAAAAAAGATACGGTAGAGTTGTCTTGTTTTGAGGAAGCAGGGGAGCCAATTTGGGGGAGATCCCAATCACTCCAATCTGATTCAGGTCCATCAATCTCCACATTGTTCAATATCTCTTCCAAATAACCCCCGTCACGTTTTGGTTCCATAAGTGGTCCCAATACTTGCAAAAACTCCTGAACAGGTTGAGGAGAAGCTTGAATGGGTTCTTGAGGTAGCAATTCTTGATGGTTGAGCACGAATACATCAATGCAATCTTGATGAACATGGCCTAGTTTGTGGTAGTAGTTGCAGAACAGTTTCGGAAGTTCTTTAAACACAAAATCAATCCAGTTGACACCATGTCTATCATTAGGAGCAATTGTGCCAAATTGAATAGGTTGAGATATATAAATTCTAAGCCTTATCTTAATGGTGCTGTAACCATTGTAGTAGAGGATGGGGTCATCATAAGCAACTAATTCATCAAACCCTTGAGTGTTACTTATTACATTATTAGGGATTCTAGTTTGCTCAAGGAATAGTTTGTGGAGGGTTAGCTCAAAAACTTCAGAGGTGATATCAAAGTTTTCAGGGAGAATGTTGAAATTGCAAAGTTGAAAAAGGAAGGTATCTCCACAGATCACCCTAGTTCCTTGCCTTTGAACATTAAACATCTTAGTACAAGATTCAAACTTAATCAAGTAGAAACCTCTATCTAGCTTGCTAACAGAGAGTTCACCAGATAACTCCCATCTATACTTTAAAGCATTTCTTAAGAAAAAGGAGTTTTTATTCATTTTTGTTAAAAAACAGCCAACTAGACGATTTTGCCATTGTCTAACAGGAAAATAGGAATTCCTAGCATTCCTAGCATGAGAACCAAACTGAGAATTGAAGTTAACATCCCTAGAACCACGGGAATACATAGCTAAAACAGCATAAGAAATAACATAACTTAAAGAAGAAATAAAAAACTAAAGGGAAAGGAACTAGTGAGAAACTAAGGAGAGGGATGATGTTAGCAAAGAGGTTTATTTTGTATTTATAGGTGAGAAGCACAATTAGATAAGGTTTACAAATCATCATGAGATTGGAAAAGATTTGGTTCTGATTAAATGGATTTACAATAACAATGAGATGAAATTGTAGGATTGAAAAGGGTTACAGCAAGATAAGGCTTAGAGAATACCTATAAAGCTCTCCTTCTGCCACCTCAAATTTCTCCTTGGATTAAATATAATTAGCTCAGTGATGACAGAAATCAATCAAATTATGAACAATTGAGTCTTGGAAGTTGAATTGAGGCCCGCTGCTTCTTAATGACGAAGATAAAAAGGAGATTTGAGGCGAGGTTGAACTTCAGGGAGGCGCAGACAAGATTGGGAACCAGTCTCATCGATCAAAAATTGATCAATCTATCAGATCAATAGATTCAACACTTAAGAAATTTAAATCTAGCAAACACTTTATAAAAATTAACAAACAAAGACTAGCAGCACAAAGAAAAAATTTGTAGGACCAGAATATCGCTACAACACTTCTCTGCGAGATTAACAACACTTCCCAGCGAGCATCACCGCAAGATCTTCAACTACACTTTGCGAGTGTCACAAAAGCAGTCAAAAGAGTGGCGTAATAACTGACGATGGAAGAAAACATGAGAAAATCATGTTTGTCCCGCGATGGTTACGAAGCTTGCGAGAATGAACATCGTAACTATAGCGGTACAATCGCAGAACCAATCTGAAATAAGAGGAAAACTTAGCTGTCATCCACTATGTAACTACCCTATAAATATAGACCCAATATGTCCAGAAAAGGATGATGTATTTTGGAGAGTTAAAAAAAGTCTTAAGGAGAGAGAAACTTCAAGAGAATAGTTGTAATCTTGAATTCTTCCATTTCTGTAAACATTTCTGAGAACAAAATAATAAAAGTTTTGTTTTTAATCTTCAATTGTGAGTTGAATATAGCAAGATCATAACAAGGGTGTAGTGTGGGATTTCCTGCAACTACATTTTGGCGCCCGAAACAGGGAGAATCAAGTTAAGAAATCTCTAATTAAATTTGAAGATTTGAAGAAATTGTTAGAGTTGAAGAAATGGCTAGAAGAATAAGAAATACATCATAACCACCAACAACTGTAAGGAGGAGTAAAAGACTTGCAGGAGGAGAAACAAATGAATTAGGAGAATCTTCAAGGATAAGAACAAGAAGAAATAGAATAAGGATTGATGGAGAAGATCAAATTCCACAACCGAATCAACAAACACCGATACAAAATAGAAATGTGGATTATGATAGAGTGAGTGTGCATACTTGGAGATCGGGTTCGATGGAAGATGTAGAAGATCAACAATTAAGAGACGGAAGAAGAGAATAAATAAATCAAGGGGTGGTTGAAGGATTAATTCATAGATAAGGCGAAAATGAAACAGCAGATGATCCAAGACAAAGAATACAAGAGGAAAGAAGATTAGAGGCGGAAGAGCGTGCAAATTTAACAAGACAAAATCACGAGTTGAGAATGGATAATTTGAGATTACAAAGTAGAAGATCAAGAAGTACTGTTAGATCAAATTCAAGATCATTAAGAGAAGAATTAAGGCGAAATTCCCCAATAAGAAATTCAAGAGAAAATACTCGAGAAGAAAGACAAAATCCAAATGAAGAGCAACGTCATAGAGAAGAAGAGGTAATTGAAGATCACCAAGATCCGCGAGGTGAAACTATGGAAGATAGGCGGAATAATAGAAATCAAGAGGATGAAAATAACCAAAATGATGAAGATAATCCAGAAGAAGGTAGGAGGATATTACATGGGCGAGAGATTCAGAGAAATCGAAGAATAATTGAGGAATAAATTGAGAGATATTATGTTGAACAAGCACGTCTAGCTTGCGAGAGAGAAAGATTAAGAGTAGAGTTAGAAGAACAAGAATTCCAAAAAGTTATACGACAAAATAACCATGAAAATCGAGAAAGGAGACGGACGCAAAATCGCCATAATAATAATATTCAGGAAGAGTATGATAGAATACAAAGGAGAATAGAAATACAACGAAGAGAAACGATGAGAAATGAAGAAGTTCGCAGGGAAGAAAATAGACAGTATAATCAGTTGCGATGGCAAGAAGAAGGTGAAGCAGAAGATCACAGAAGAAGGAATGTGGATGTAGATGAAGATACACTAGATCTCGCAAGACAAGAAGTACATGAACGCAGGAGAATGGAAACAGCATTGAAAAGACCAATGGAACCAAATTTAGCTGCGAATGAGCAAATTTTAAGAGAATTAGCAGAGATGAGGGGAATAATAAATAACAGAATAGAAGGAGGTAGAAGGCAACTTGATGAAGCTATTGAAGAAGCTGCGAGAACTCCATTCACTCAAGAAGTACAGTTAAGAGGAATACCTCCAAAGTGCAACTTACCAGCATTAACCAACATTTTTGATGGAACTACCTATGCCATACAACATGTTAAGGCTTATGTTAGGTGTATGTTGTAATGGGAGAATCATGAAGCTGTATTGTGCAAGTATTTTGCATCTAGCTTAACTGGTGAGGCGCTAAAATTGTTTGAAGTATTGCCAAAAAATACTATAACTTATTTTGATCATTTACAAGCTACATTTCTGGGAGCATATATAAGCAACAATTCATCGCGGCCAGGCATTGAAGATGTATTTGGGTTAAAACAGAGGGTTGGAGAGAGTCTGAAACATCTAACCATAAGATGGAAGATAATGTGCAGCGAGATTTCAGGAAGAGTAGACGAGAGATATCTTATCCTATCTTTTATTAATGCAATGTTCGCAACCAATCTATTGTACATATAAATTTTCAGAAACAAAAATACTATTACAATGACTGAGCTACGAGAGCTACAAGAAGAATACATTGCTTTGGAGGAGAAATAAAATGAAATGGAATCATATCCAATTGAAAATACCAGTTCAGTAGCGGCAAACGGAAGTTTACTTCTTAAAACGATTAATAATGTGGCGAGCACTTCGCAGGCACAACAATAGAAAGTAGTGAGTGATAACCAGCAGAAATTAGTAGCGATGGCCAGTTGAGATCAAGAAGAGTATGAGAAGGAGAAGGATTATTATAATCGTGGTGGAAATAATAAAATTCAAAGGCTTGATTAGCCGCAAGAAACTTATGGTGGACAGAGGCAAAATAACTTTAGAGGGCAAGACAATCAGAAGATAATATGGGAAGAAATTAAGATGCCACCTCTAAATGCTAGTATAGAAAAGATTTGGGAGGCTATTATTTTGATGGAAAATATACCATCACCATGGAATATGGGAAAAGATCCACATCCCAATAATCGGAGTCGAGAATTTTGTCCTTACCATCACTTTCATGGTCACACAGTAAATGATTGCAGGAATGTAAAGAGAATAATTTTAAGGATGATTGACCAAGGAAAGTTAAACCACTTTTTAGTAGGACATCCACAATCTCAGTGGTTACCTCCAGCCCAAGAAATTCGCAGGGTGAATACTGTAAAAGGAGCAGAAACATTCGTAATAGCAGTTGGGGCTAAAGCAAAGAATTTGTTTTGTAACTCCATTGTACATTCTTACAGAACTAATGAGGATTTCCATGATAATGTTCTAAGCAAAGTCTTCGCGAGGGACACATATGGCAGATAAATAATGAATATAGCGAGAGCCTCGCCACTAGAAGAGTGGCAAAAGAAAACTATATCTTTCACTGCACAAGAAGCACCAGACCTGCAAAGCAAAGATGATAACCCGTTAGTGGTAAGATTAGAGATAAATCCAAAGCAAGCAGAAGAATATGAAGAAAATGATGATAAAACTGAAGATTCTTAGGCCATCAACAGGGTTTTAATAGATACAAAGATTTCAGTTGACATCTTATTCTATCATACCTACAAGACCATGGGTGGGAGAGACGAAGATCTAATACCATCAACGTATAAAATCTATGGTTTTAATGGTACTACTAACAAACCCAAAGGGGAGATTACAATGCGAATTCCATTAAAGGGAATATCTTCTACAATCATATTCTGTGTTGTTGACATTGAATCACATTACAATGCTCTGATTGGCAGACCTTGGTTGCACGGAATCTTGGGTGTGGCATCAACTTATCATCAATGCATTGAGTTTCCACATCCAAAGGGTGTTGGAGTCATTAAAGGAGATTGGGGATAAAGCAAGAAATGCTATGAAATTGACATGGAAACCTGCGAAGAAAGATCTGCGAGAAATAGAAATTGGAAACAAAATGACAAGCAGAAACAAAGAGGTGACAAATTGATGGTCGATGCAATAGAACATCGAGAAGATGAAATGATGCAGAATCAATCTTCACTAAAAATAGCAAGAAGATGAAGGTGACAAATTAATAGCGAGCGCCCTACAAATGAAGAGAAAATAGCAAAGCGCAATAAGAAGGCAGCGATAGAAAACAGTAAATAAAGAGGTAAGTTAAGAAGTTTATAAATGGTTTGTTTGAAGAAAGTGTAATTGAAAAGAATACCTTGTTTGAAAGAGATTGCAGAATTATGCAAGAAGAAAGAAGATTAAAGAAATGAAATCTTAACAGAGTTTCAATACTCGCAAGAGAGGCGAATGAAATATCGCAGAGATTAATAGAATGGGACGAACCTTTATGGCGTGCACCCTAGTTCGTGAATAAAATTTCGTAAGATGCGAATGTAAGACCAAATAGTGTGTCATATAAGGGGGTATCTCTTTACATGACTCAAGGATAAGGTTATACCGCTGCTGGAACCTGAGTTATGCAGATGTTGGGGTTAAAAAAAACCTATCCAGGAGAGAGACCTTGGATTCCCAACTATATAAGGTTATACCCTGTTTGGGCGACTAAGGATCTCTTCTAAGGAGTGCAGAGTATGATCAAGGTGCCGAGGTACACAGTTGAGTCAAGGGTGCCCGGGGCGTACGAAACTACCCTGGACATCCTTGGAAATTCTTGGCTATGATGCACTCGGCCCGAAGAAAACCCCACCTAGGGTGCAGTCTTGTAACTATAAGCCATATAGGCATAAAGGACAAGAGGCGGAGAAAACAACTGGTTGTTGGCAAATATGGATGGGAGGAGCTAGTCTTGTATAGCCGATGTGCCCTCCTTGAAGGGGAAACCAGGGGTAAGATAAGGGCGGCACCCTCCATTAGGGAGCTGATAAGTGTCTTAAGACGACAATATCAAGGGGCTTTATGATCGCAAGAGCATTTAGGCCTATCATATTATCGCGTGACGTAAATTATACAGAGGCAACAAGCCAAAAGAGATATGTTTAGATGAGATCAATGGGTTTTTACATGAAAATGTAAGGACGTCATGCGATTTCATTGCAAGACGGCAATATCATGGAACTTTATTCTCGCTAGAGGATTTAGATCTGTCATATTGTCGCAGAAAGTTCAAAGAAAAATGGATAAGACAAGATCAATGGGTCAATACATGCAAATGTAAGGACGTCCTGCGATTTTGTCGCAAAACGAAAAAATGTGGCAAAATAAGACCTTTAATTAGGAAGGCATAATAAGACCATAAGATTACTACGATAATGCTCGTAGAATATATGAGATTTGTGATTTTACACATAAATCATAAGGTTATGCGATTATTTCTAGCGATAGCACCGCTGATATTGAGGCAAATTTAATTTACATTTAATATCTAATCTCTACTCAATTTTTTCATATTGCAGATGAATAATAGAGGCAAGTATGGGAATGCATAGAATAATGAGATTATTATTCATCCATCATATGATCAAATTGCATAGATATTGCTAAAAGATACATCTATACAAAAAATTAAAAGGCAATAATTATGTTGATTGATTATGTTGCAGAAAAAAGATTGTTTTCTAATTCGTACAGATAGAAGCAAAAGAAATTTACACATCAAATTAGAGAAACTCGCAAAGAATATTACTTAGAAGCAGAAAATAAGTGTACAAAATTTACAAGGAATATAAATAGAAGAAACAGAACTAAGAAGATCCATCACCACCTTCATCAGATTTCTCTTCTTCTTCGGATTTCTCTTTATTACCAAATTTCACTTCTTCATCATTATCATCTATATCTTCGTCAGATTCTTCTTCCTTGCCAGATTTTTCCTCATTACCATCCTTATTATCATCTTAATCTTCGCTAAATTCTTCAGCTTCACAATCAGAGATAACCAGGTTTGGAGTTTTCGCTGGAACTTTTTTTGCAAGATAAGGATACTTAGAATGAGAAATGTCATTATCATCGCAGACCAACTTAATGGAATTATTGCGAACCTCAATAAGGGAAGTACTAAAATTCGCAGAAGTAATCTTTAACTTTTCTTTCAATCTTGAATACTTCTCATTGCGAGCGGAAAGGGTGCTCGCAAGTTTATTCTTCTCATCTTCAAGTTCTTTTATCCTTTCAGAATATCTCTTTTCAGCTCCTGCAAGTATATAACAATAAATTGAAAATTTTGCGAGGAAGAACAATACAAACAAGAAATTAATAAGGAAGGATGACTAACAATCTTCTCTTTCAGAAATCATGTCTTTAATTAAATCCGCTTGTTCAACATGAAGACTGACATCTACACCTAAATTAGTTCTGGCATTGTCAAGAACTTTCGCGTCCCAAGCAAACTCCACATCATTATTTATAAGAAGACGGGAACGAAGTTGGTTTTCTCTTTCAATAAAACCTTCCTTCTCGCGAATAAGCCCATCCCTTTCAATCTGAACTTCAAGAAGGGTCTTATGGAAATTTGCTAAGGTTTCAGCCCCTTGTAAAGATATACGGTCTTTGTCTTTTGAGAGATCTTTGTTCTTGGCCTTTAAAGTTTTAATCTCAACTTTGGAATTGTGATAAAGTTGTTTGAGTCTATGAGTTATATCTAAACAAGATCTGTAGTCAATTTCTAAGAGGTGAAACTTAGATCTAAGTTCATCTATGGAAAGGGAATTAATATTGGAAGGATTATTTAAAGAATTATTCAGAAGTTCTAGAAGAGTATCATTGTCTATTGGTTCAGGAAAATAGGAAATGGTTAAAGCCTCATCAGTGAGACCATAAACGTCTGCGAGAATGATAAATCAAGTAAGAAAGAATAGTGAAACGTAAAATTATGAAGAAAAAGAAGAGGGTTATCATACCTAAGAGTTGTTTGTTAACAGTATCAAGATTGGATACTTTGAGCGATTGTTGAGAAAGATTGTTTTCAAGTTCTTTATTCTTCTCGAGAAGATTAGCAAGTTCAGTTTCCATTTGTTCATTCTTCTCGCGAAGATTAGTAGATTCAGATTTTAGTTCTTCATTCTTTTGGCAAAGAGAAACATTCTTCTGTTGAGAGAATGCACGCCTTTTGGCTAAATCAGAGGCAACGGCAAAGGAATCTCTTCCAACCTGCGAGAGAATAATATAAGTTAAGACTTGGCGATGGAATAAAATACATAAATAGGTTGAATAAATGATAACATACCAAGGTACCAAGAGGATTTAAGAGACTGGGAGTCAGCGATCTAGAGATTCCTTGGAGAGAATCATTATCTACCAATATGGGAGCATCGCAGATTTTGGCGAGATCCTGGGATGTCTTATTAAGAACTTCATCTCCATGGTTATTAGCGATACCATGAGTAATATCGCCAAATTTTTTGGATAATTGAGCCATTGAAGACTCGGAAGAAGAAGAATTGTGGTACCAGAATATCGCTATAACACTATTCCTGCGATATTAACAATATTTCTACGAGCGTCACTGACAATTCTTTAACGACATTTCACGAGCGTTACAGAACAACTAAAAGAAACTGACGAGGGAAGAAGTAAAAGAAGAAGAATACTGATCCTGCGATGGTCATTATGCTTGCGATAGAGAAATATTGTAACGATCGCAATAAGATCGCAGAATAGATCCGAAATAGGAGGAAAACTTACCTGTCATCCATTATGTAAATCCCTATATAAAGGGCACGATAGATCCAGAAAATGATGATGCATTTTTGAGAGCTGAGAGAATTATGAGGAGAGAGAAACTTCAGAAAGAAAGTTGTACTTCTGAGTTTTAGTATTTCTTGTAAATCTTCCTGAAAGTGAATTAATAAAAGTGTTGTTGTTCATCCACAATTATGACTTAGTTTTCATAGATTCTTGTCAAGGGTGTAGTGTGGGAAATCCTGCAACTACATTTTGGCGCCCAGAATCAGGGAGAATCAGTCTAAGAAATCTCAAATTGCAACTTAAAGATTTGAAAAAATTGTTAGAATTGGAGAAATGGCTAGAAGGAGAAGAAATACATCAGAACCACCAACAACTGTGAGGAGGAGTAAAAGACTTGCAGGTGAAGGAACAGGTGAATTAGAAGAATCTTTAAGAATAAGATCAGGAGGAAATAAAACAAGAAATGAAGTAGAAAATTCAAATCAACAGCCGAATCAACAAGCACAATCGCAAAATAGGGATGTGGATTATGATAGAGTAAGCGTACACACTTGGAGGTCGGATTTAGTGGAAGAAGCATAAAATCGACAATTAATAAATGGAGAAGAAGGAGAAAGAAATCAAAGAATGGCTAGAGGATTAGTTCACGTGGGATGTGAAAATGGGACAGTAGATGATCTGAGGCAAAGAACACAGGAAGAAAGGAGATTAGAGGCGGAGGAACGTACGAATCTAACAAGACAAAATCATGAACTAAGAATGGAGAATTTGAGGTTACAAAGAAGGAGGTCAAGAAGTACTGTAAGATCAAATCCAAGATCATTCAGGGAAGAACCAAAGCGAAATTCCCCAATAAGAAATGTTAGAGAAGAAGTGCAAAATTTAAATGGAGAGCAACGTCATAGAGGAGAAGAGATAATTAGCGATCGTTATAATCTACGTGACAATAGAAATCAAGAGGGAAGAAATAACCAAATTGAAGAAGAGAATCCAGAGAAAGGTAGGAGGATATTACATGGGCGAGAGAATCAAAGGAATCAAAGAATAATTGAAGAAGAAATTGAAAGATACTATACTGAGCAAGCACGCCTGGCTTGCGAGAGAGAAAGATTAAGAGCAAGAATTTCGAGAGGCAGTACGACAAAATAACCATGAAAATCGAGAAAGGAGACGTACAAAAAATTGCTATAATGATAATATTCAAGAGGAGTATGATAGGATACAAAGGAGAATAGAGAGACAGCGAAGAGAAATGAGGAGAAATGAAGAAATTCGCAGAGAAGAAGATAGGCAACTGCGATTTCAAGAGGATGGTGAAAGAGAAAATCATAGAGAAAGACAGGATGATGATGAAGAAGGAGATATGCAAAATCTCGCAAGACAAGAAAGACAAGAACGCAGGAGAAGGGAAGCTGCATTAAAAAGGCCAATGGAACAAAACTCAGTTGAGAATGAGCAAATTCTGAGAGAATTAGCAGAAATGCGAGGAATGATAAGCAATAGAAGAGAAGGAGGTGGAAGGCAACTTGATGAAGCTATTGAAGAAGTTGCGAGGACTCCATCTACTCAAGAAGTACAGTTAAGAGGAATACCTCCAAAATGCAATTTACCAGCATTAACCAGCATTTTTGATGGGACTACTTGTGCCGTTCAACACGTTAAAGCTTATGTTAGATGTATGCTACAGTGGGAGAATCATGATGCTGTGTTATGCAAGTATTTTGCATCTAGCTTAACTGGCGAGGCGTTGAATGGTTTGAGGGATTACCAAAAAATACTATAACTTCTTTTGATCATTTACAAGCTACATTTTTAGGAGCGTACATCAGCAACAATTCATCGTGGCTGGGTATAGAAGATGTGTTTGGGCTAAAACAAAGAGTTGGCGAGAGTCTGAAGCATTTAACCGTAAGGTGGAAATCAATGTGCAGTGAGATGGCTGGGAGGGTGGATGAAAGATACCTGATCCTATACTTCATTAACGTAATGTTTGCGACTAATTTGTTGTACATTCAAATTTTCAGAATCAAAAATACAATTACCATGACAGAATTGCGAGAGCTACAGGAAGAATATATTGCTTTGGAGGAGAAACAAAATGATATGGAATCATATCCAATTGTGAACACCATCTCGCTAGCGGCAAGTGGAAGTTTGCTTCCTAAAATGATAAATAATGTGGCGAGCACCTCGCAGACACAACAAGAGAAAGTGGTGATTGATAACCATCAGAAATTAGTAGCGATGGGAAGTCGAGATCAGGAAGAATATGAAAGGGAGAAGAATTATTATAATCGCGGTGGAAATAATAAGATTCAAAGACTCGATCAACCTCAAGAAACTTATGGTGGACAAAGGCAGAATAATTTTAAAGGACAAGGTAATCAGAGGATAATCTGGGAAGAAATTAAGATGTCCGCTCTCAATACTATCATAGAAAAGATTTTGGAAGCTATCATTTTAATGGAAAATATACCCTCTCTGTGGAACATGGGAAAAGAACCCCGTCCAAACAATCTAAGTCAAGAATTCTTTCCTTATCATCATTTTCATGGTCACACAGTAAACGATTGTAGGAATGTGAAGAGAATAATCTTGAGGATGATTGATCAGGGAAATTTAAATCATTTTCTAGTAGGACATCCACAATCTCAGCAATTACCGCCAGCACCAGAACTCGCAGAGTGAATGCTGTAAAAGGAGAGGAAACATTCGTAATAGAAGTTGGAGCCAAATCAAAGAATTTGTTTTGTAATTCTATTGTACATTCACACAGAACTGTAGAGGATTTCCATGACAATATTTTAAGCAGGGTCTTCGCAAGAGACACAGATGGAAGAGAGATATTGAATATCGCGAGATCCTCGCCATTAGAGGAGTGGCAGAATCAAACTCTATCTTTCACTGCACAAGATGTACCTGAGGTTGGCGAGCAGCACGATAATCCACTGGTCGTACGATTAGAGATTAATCCAAAACAAATGCAAGAAGAAGATGAAGAGAATGATAGTAAAGTTGAAGATTCTTGGGCCGTCAACAGAGTCTTAATAGATACAGGGAGTTCTGTTGATATCTTATTTTATCATACCTTTAAAACCATGTGAGGAAAAGACGAATATCTAATTCCATCAACATACAAAATCTATGGTTTTAATGGCACAGCTAACAGACCAAAGGGGGAAATTGAAATGCAGATACCGTTAAACGGAATATCTTCAAAAATCTTATTTTGTGTTGTGGACATCGAATCACCCTACAATGACTTAATAGGACGACCCTGGTTACACGGGATATTGGGTGTAGCATCTACTTATCACCAGTGTATCAAATTTCCTCATCCAAAAGGTGTCGGAGTTATTAAAGGAGATTGGGGAGAAAGCAAGAAATGTTATGAAATCGATATGAAGTTGATAAGCACATATTTCACATATATTTAGTGTTAATTCCATGCTAGTATTTGTTGGTTTTCTTGCATATTATTGTGTGCTACGGTTGTTTTCTCTTATTTGTGTGTTATTAGGTGAATAATCCAAAAAGAAGTGAATTTGAGCTCAGTTGTTCAATAAAAGAAGCTAGCTAAGAGAGGAGAAGGGCCATAGACCAAATGTAACTCGTTCAAATACAAGATTTCTATTTTTCATACTGTAGATGACGAGAAGGGGAAGCCAACGGCGAACGAACGAAGTCATTCGGAGTTCGTATGAAGAAGTTATGGGCAAAATAAGAATGAACTTGGAATTAAACTGTTAGTCTTCCAGGACTGACAATTGAATGGGCATCTCTTGTTAAGGGGCACCCTCACTGTACGTTAAGGGACACCTTCCTGTTAAGGGGTAGTCAGTTCAAGGGAAGTGCTAAAGGGAGTCCGGTCTATTACTTAAGGGGTTGTAAAAATTCGAATATTGTTAATGGCACCTGCAATACTGATAAGGGGCCGCCATCATCTTCTTCACTTTCACGACCAGTCATGGTTGATACCGTTGACGGAGCTCGATAGAGTTTGATGCTGTAGTGGCTGTTGTTGCTTGGCCGAGAAGGGAAATGACAAGATGTTGGTGAGATGGTTGCAGTCATGATCGAGATGATGAGAAGACAAGCTCATTGATGTCATGGCCGTGAGCAATGGAACAGTACAGAGAAGGACGGTCGGAGACAATGGGTTTTGCCATGATAGTGAAGAACAGGAAGAGTCGGAGCAGGGCAGAGCTGTTAGGAAATGCATGGACGGAAGTTGAACGACATTGATGAAGC
This sequence comes from Papaver bracteatum, assembly GCA_023529315.1. Classification (NCBI taxonomy): domain Eukaryota; kingdom Viridiplantae; phylum Streptophyta; class Magnoliopsida; order Ranunculales; family Papaveraceae; genus Papaver; species Papaver bracteatum. The sequence goes on along the minus strand of JAJJWX010002797.1, from coordinate 649,823 downwards.
TTGGGTGTGATGCTGCTGCCAACAGATGAAGGTTGAAGCTCGACAACGAAAAGGGACCTGTGACGGAGGAGGTTAGCAGGGAACATGGCTCTTGATAATGCTGTTGTTCATTACCTCCATTGACGGAAATGTTTGCCGGAACAATGATGAACTCGTGATACTTTTGGTTCATACGGGTGGAGCTTGATGTTGTCGAGATGACAGTTTGACCGGGACAATGACGTGAGCACTTGGCTGCTGTTCGAGGAGCAGTGATGAAGAGTGAACGAAGGAAAAACGAGTGGTCACGCCATTATTGACCGAAGCTAGAAAACGTGTGATACCGACACGCCGCACAAAGGAAAGCAAAGGCGGAAAGCAAAGGCAGAAAGAAAATACGGAGAGGCAATGATGAAGACGAGCTCAAGAAATGGTTTGCTGCATGCATGGTCGAAAGAAGAACTCAACAATGGCTGCTCGAGTTTATCCAGCGCTGAAGAATGCCAAGAGAGATGATGGCAGGCATGCATGCACGTGAAGAAATAGAAAAAGAAGAGTTGAGGCGAGCAAGAGACGTGTCTCAGTTTGATGGCGAGAAAGTGAAGTAAACAAAGTAAAGTATAAAGTCCATCAAATGCAGCAGCGCACAAAGAAAAATGTGTCCAACACATGCGCCGAAAGAGAAGAAAAATGTGTCAACACATGCATGCGCATGGGATGAAGACAGAAAAATTGTTGCGCATTTCCCCTATAAATAGAGCTGGAATGCTCCTCCCAAAAACACACCTCTCCTTCTACTCTCCTTCTCTCGAGTTCTTCTTCTTCTAATTCTTTCATTTTTAGCTATACTTTAATTCTACTTCTTTATTTACTTATTTGCTAGTATTTTAAAATATGAGTAACTAAAACTCTCTTTGATTAAGGGCGATTTCGAAGCCCGAAATATGAATCTATATTTGATATGAAATAACTTATTCTATTGCATTTATTTATGTTATTGATTGATTTTCTACTATGCTATTATTGTTTATGGATTATTTGTTAAGGATTTAAGTTCGAAATTAAATCATTAATTTTTAATCTATTTGCTAGTTTACATTTTCTTCGACCCGTAATTTTTTAGAAATATAAACGCAAGTATCAATATATGGGTACTAATGATGGGACTTTGTTAAGTGCCCGTATGTAGAAATCAACACTAGTAGGTGATTCATGCTTTTGAGTTCATCACTAGGAGCAACCTTATCTCACAAAACTTAGAGCATTTGTTTAAGTCACACCTAGTAAGCGTACCTCTAGGAAACTTGGCAAGTAGGAACCGGTAGTCGAGCGCTTCCGTATCCGGTGAGCTTAGGAGATAATAACGGAATAGTTGAGCGTACTAATTATTCTAGGGTTGTTAGTAACATGATAATGCAAATAACTTGGCTATATATCAATTTGGTTTGTATTCCGTGGTCTAGAATGATCCTTTAATCAATTCCATCTCATTTTTGAATACAATTTACAATTTTCAGAATTTCCACAACAAAATCATCTTTGCTAAGAGTATTTGCATAACAACTTAGACTTCATACCTCCCTTGGGACGATCCTACTTACAATATACTACTTGCTAGTTAAAGAGAAGTAGAGAAATTTATTTTTGCGAGTTCGACGCCTCGTCAGAAGTCTTGCGAAGAAAGAGCTGAAAAGAATGGCAATTGGAAGTGCAAAATTAAGCAACGACAGAAATGTGAAAGGTTAATGATTGATACAATAGAACGAAATGAAGATGTGAAAGATGATGACGAGCGTCTCGCAGAAAAAGAGACAACAGCAAAACGTAGCAGAAAAGCAGAATCAGAAAATAGTAAGTAAAGAGGTAAAATGATTGAACTTTAGAGAACTCTGCGAATAATTTGTTTGAAAAATATGTAAATTGAACAAGATATTATGCTTGAAAGAATGGCAAAACTCTACCAAATTGATCAAAGTTATGAAATTCTATCAGAGTTACAATACTCACAAGAAACGCGAATAAAATTTCGCAGAGACATAAGAATGGGACGAACTTTCATGGCGTGCACCCTAGTTCGCGAATAAAATTTCGCAAGAGGCAAATGTAAGACCTAATAGCGCGTCATAAAAGGGATATCTCTAGACATGACTCAGCGATAAGGTTATTCCGCTGCTGGAACCTGAGTCATGCAGACAACGGGGTTAAAGAAAACCTATCCGGGAGAGAGATCTTGGATTTACAACTATATATGGTTATACCCTGGTTGGACGACTGAGAGTCTCTTCCAAGAAGTGCAAAGTATGACCAAGGCGCTGAGGTACATGGTTGAGCCAAGGGTGACCGGAGCATAAGAAACTCTCTTGCCATCCTTGGTAAGTCTTGGCTACAATGCACTTGGCCTGAAGAAAACCCCACTTAGGGTGCAGTCTTGTAACTATAAGCCATATAGGCATAAAGGACAAGAGGCTGCGAACACAACTGGTTGTTGGCAAATCCGGATGGGGGTAGCTAGTCTTGTATGGCCGATGTGCCCTCCTTGAATGGGAAACTAGGGGGAAGATAATGGCGGCACCCTCCATTAGGGAGATGATAAGTGTCTTAAGACGGCAATGTCATGGGGCTTTATGATCGCAAGAACATTTAGGCATGTCATATTGTCGCGTAACGTAAATGATGCAGAGGCAACAAGCCACGAGAGCAATGTTAAGATGAGATCAATGGGTTTTTACATGAAAATGTAAAGACGTCCTGCGATTTCATCGCGAGACGACAATATCACAAGGATTTGATCTTGCGACAATACTTAGACTAGTCATATTATCGCAATATAATCAAAGAAGAAAGTTAAGGCAAGATCAATGGGTCAATACATGCAAATGTAAAGACGTCCTGCGATTTTGTCGCAGAAAGAAGAAGCGTGGCAAAATAAGACCTTTAATTAGGAAGGCACAATAAGACCACAAGATTACTGCGATAATACTCGCAGATGTTATAAGAATTGCGATTTCACACAACTATTATTTGACGGTAAGATCGCCAATATTAAGGTAAATTTTGATTTTTATTTAATCTTTAATCAATTTTTATATTGCAGATGAATAATAGAGGCAAGTATGGGAATGCATGAGAACGATGAAATTATTATTCATCTATCATATAAAAATTGCATAGATACAAGCACGCAAATAATTAAAAGAATAATAGTTATATTGATTGATTAACTTGCAGAAAAATAACTGTTTACTGATTCTTACAGGTAGAAACAAAAGAGGCAAAAGAAATTTACAAATTAACGGAAATATTACAAAAAAAGGAGAAAGAAAAAGAAGAGCTAGTTAGATCCATCGCGATCCTCCTTATCAGACTTCTCTTCATCGCCAGATTCTTCCCCTTTACCATTATCATCATTATTTTCTTCTCCACCAGACTTTTCACCTTCGTCATCACTATCATTTTCTTCCTCATCAGAATTTTCAGCCTCACTATCAGAGATGTCAAGACTTGAAATTAATGCGGGTACTTCTTTCGCAAGATCAGGGTTTACAGAAGGAGAAATTCCATGGTCATCACAGACCAATTTAACAGAATCATTGCGAACGACAATAAGAGATCTATTGAAATTCGCGGTGGTGATGACAAACTGCTTCTTCATTTGTGAATATTTGTAATTGCGAGCAACAAGAGTGTTCGCGAGATGATCCTTTTCTTGTTCAAGCTCCTTGATTCTTTCAAGATAACCTTTTTCAGCTTCTACAAGAATATAACAACAAGTTAGAAATTTTATAAAAGAGAATAATGAAAACAAGAAATTAGCGAGAAGAAGAGTAGCCAATAACCTTCTCTGTTAGAAATCATATCTCTAATTAGAGCCGCATGTTCGACTTGAAGGCTAACATTTACACCTAAATCCTTTCTGGAATTGTCAAGAACCTTCGCATCCTAGGAAAACTCATCATCGATATTAATAAGGAGACGAGATCGAATTTGAGTCTCCCTCGCAAGAAGATCTTCATTCTCGCAGATAAGTCTATCTCTAACCATTTGAACTTCAAGGAGAGTTTTATGAAAATCTGCTAAGGTTTCAGATCCCTTTTTTATGGCGAGATCCTTCTCGTCAATAAGATCGTTATTCTTCTGCCTTAATTTATCTATTTCTTTCTTTGAATCAAAATAAAGGCGTCTATATTTTTCAGTCAAGCCTAAATTGAATCTATGTTCAAGTTTTAAGAGATTAAACTTGGATCTAAGATCATCTATGGAGAGGGAGTTAATCTTATCATCTGAGAAGTTACTCAAGGAATTATTAAGACTAGCGAGAAGAGTATGATCATCTACAGGTTCAGGGAAAGTTTGAAAGATTATAGCCTCGTCAGTAAGACCATAAACATCTGCAAGTTAAAAGTGATTGCTTGAATAAGCCGCGATAGAATAAAAGGAATTAAGAAAGATGGGAAATTAGTCATACCATAGAGTTGTTGGTTAGCTTTATCGAGATTAGCGATCTTTTGCTTATCAACAGAAGATTCCGTCTCCATCTGCTTATTCTTCTTGCGAAGTTCAATAACTTCAGATTCTAGCTTTTCCTTATCTTGGCGAACTTTAGCAGCTTTCTCTTCAGCATAGAAGCATCTTTTGTCTAAATCAGAAGCAACAGCAAAAGAAGCTCTACCAACCTGCGAAGAAGAGAAATAAATCAAACTCTAATGATAGAGAAAGTATAAACAAACTGAAGAAGAGAAAACATACCAAGGCACCAAGAGAATTCAAGAGACTGGGAGTCAGTGATCTTGAGATTCCTTGGAGAGAATCATTATCTACTAAATAGGGGCATCGCAAACTTTAGCGAGAGCTTGAGATGTCTTTTCAATAACTTCATCTTCACCATTGGAGGTCATGCTATGGGAAATATCGCTGAAAATTCTGGATAGATGAGTCATTGAGGAATCAGAAGAAGAAAAATTTCTTATTGAAGGAAAACCACCAGCATTAAAATCCTCGTCAATATCCTTATTAGGACCAACACTTGGATTTTCTGGAATTGTCTGAGGAGTTGAAGAAGAAGAAGGTTGAGTTTTTAATTTCTTTAGCGGAGGATCGCTAGATTCATCATTGCGAGGGGCGGAAGATCTTCCCCTAGAAGAAGTAGTCGGCTTCTCCTTTATAGATTTCCCATATGGTTTCTTTTGAGATTTCTCCTTGATTTTTGGAAGAGGCAGTGGTTCTAATTCTTCGATTTCATGCGAGCACAGATGAAGATAAGAAATAGGGGCAACAATATATTGTTAAAATTTATGAAAGAAATATTTCTTACTTCATCTGTAAAAGATCTCAGAGCCAAGAGAATGTTGGGTTTCCTAAGAGTTTGATAGCTGAGTTTCATTCTATCAATCTGAGAAGATCAAAAAGGTTAGCGAGAGTATAAAGAAGACAATAAATAATAATAACATGAAAAGTTGAGAGAATATACTTCTTTAGATCTTTCAGGCCAGATGAAGACCCAGGTTTGATATTCTGCAAGATTCGTGGGAAGTTCGCGAGAACCAGATATATAAGGACCTTCAAGACTCAGTGGGAAGATGAACCACTTATCGTCGCTAGAATGACGAGGACCTTGGTTATTAGATGTATGAAAGTCAATATCCATCATAAGAGCATTGTCACCAGTGACTTTTTCTTTCTTCAAACGAACACCCCAACATGTACTATCCCTCTTCATAGGGACAATTCTATAGTTTACAAAAAAAGTTGTCCACAGTATAATCGCAATAAACAATGGGGACATCTTTGAATAAAGGATTCTTTGGAGCCTGGGGGTAGCGAGTTCCTTTACCAGCGCCACAAGAAGCATATTCAAGTAGTAATCTGATGCAATCCCCACCCAATTGGTATATTGATCGTGAAAATCTCTCGTCAGAAATTATTTGATAAAATAGCGGAAGCTCAGGATCATAAAGAGGGATGGGAAGACCAGCTTCAAGTTGTCCTAGCGATACTATGATTTTCTCGCGAGAACATTGGTCGTCAGTAAATAGTTTAATAGAAAGTTCTGATTTGGAATCTTGATCTGGAATCAAGGATAAGTTAAAACCTTTAAGCCTGAGTTTCTCGCGCATTCTATTGAAGGCCTTCAAATTTTTAGCACCAGCAGCAACCATTTTTGAGTATGGGAATGAAGGAAAAGTTGAAAAGAAGAAATAAATCACAGCGGTTATAGAAGCGCAATTTGCGAAAGAACAGTAAAAATTGCAGAGAGAAGGAAGAAGAAAGTAAAAGAGAAAAGAAGAGGAATGAGAAGAGTATTTATAGAAGAAGAGATTTCTCGAAAAAAGATGAAGGCAATTAATGCAAAGAAAAGACGTGGGTGGTCAGATCGCAGCGGTTACAGAAGACGTGTCAAAAATTTATTGGGAGAAAGAAACTCGTGAAAACAGCTGGCGAAGGACATAGAAACGTGTCAGAATGGGAAAGCAGAAAAGATAAGCAATTATGGCATTCTTAATTATAATGATCTTCTCTTCTTCGCAGAAAAGACATGAGAAGAGGCAAGATGTAGTACCAGAATATCGCTACAATAATATTCCTGCGATATTAACAACATTTCTACGAGCGTCACTGACAATGCTTTAACGACATTTCACGAGCGTTACAGAACAACTAAAAGAAACTGACGAGGGAAGAAGTAAAAGAAGAATAAGACTGATCCTGCAATGGTCATTATGCTTGCGATAGAGAAATATTGTAACGATCGCAATAAGATCGCAGAATAGATCCGAAATATGAGGAAAACTTAGCTGTCATCCATTATATAAATCCATATATAAAGGGAATGATAGATCCAGAAAATGATGATGCATTTTTGAGAGCTGAGAGAATTCTGAAGAGAGATAAACTCCAGAAAGAAAGTTGTACTTCTTAGTTTTAGTATTTCTTGTAAATCTTCCTGAAAGTGAATTAATAAAAGTGTTGTTGTTCATCCACAATTATGACTTAGTTTTCATAGATTCTTGACAAGGGTGTAGTGTGGGAAATCCTGCAACTACAAGAATCTTTCACGAAAGAAATGTCGTTATCATCATCATTGTTGTTCTTATCAAAATCAATACTTAGATTTTCTGGAATAGGTTGAGGAGTTGAAGAAGAAGAGAGTTGGGTTTTTCTTCTCTTTAAGGGAGGACCATTAGATTCCTCATTCCGAAGAGCGGTAGGCTTCCCTTTGGGAGGAGTAGAAGATTTCCCCTTGCGCTCAACTGTGGATTTCACCTTGGTTCTCGCAGGTTTTATTGGTTCTAATTCTTCAATTTCCTGTGAGCACAGAAAAAGATAAGAAATAGGGGCTACAATATATTGTTAAAACTAATGAAAAGATATTTCTTATTTCATCTGTGAAAGATTTAAGAGCTAAGAAAGTGCTGGGTTTCCTAAAGGCATGGTAGCTGAGCTTCATCCTGTCAATCTGGAAAAGATTGAAGTAATTAGCGAAAATATAAAAACGTAGGGAAGATAGTGAATAATAATTATACAAAATATCGGAGAGAACATACCTCTTTATTTCTTTCAGGCCAGTTGAAGACCCAAGGTTGATATTATTAAAGATTCACAGGTAATGCACGAGAACCAGAAATATAAGAACCTTCAAGACATAACGGAAAAATAAACCACTTATCATCGCTGGAGTGGCGAGGGCCTTGATTAGTAGATGTATGCCAATCAATGTCTAGCATAATAGCTTTGTCATCAGTTATCTTTTCTTTCTTCAAGCGAACACCCCAGCAAGTGCTATCCCTCTTCATAGGGACTATTTTGTAATTTTCAAAGAAATTATCTACGGTATAATCTGCAGAAACAATGGGAACATCTTTAAATTGAGGATTCTTCGCAGCTTCAGGTTAGCGAGATCCTTTATCAGCACCGCGAGAAGCATATTCAAGCAGCAATCGAATACAATCTCCACCCAATTGATATATCGCTCGCGAGAACCTCTCGTCATAAATTATTTCATAGAATAGTGGAAGTTCCGGATCATAGAGAGGAATGGGAAGACCAGCTTAAAGTTGACCTAGCGATAATATAACCTTCTCGCGAGAGCATTGATAATCAGTGAATAATTTGAGAGAAAGTTCGGATTTAGGGTTCTGATTTGGAATTATAGACAGAGTAAAACCTTTGCTTTTGAGTTTTTCTTTCATCTCACCAAAAGCAACCAAATTTTTAGCACCAGCAGCAACCATTTTCGAGTATGGGAATGAAGGAAAAGGTTAAAAAATGAGAAGGAAATCATAGCGATAACAGATGCGCAATTTACGAAAGAACAGTAAATTTGCAGAGAAGTTACGCAGAGAAAGAAAGAGAAAGCAAAAATAGGAAAAGAGGAGAATGGAAGGAGTATTTATAGAAGGATAAAATTTTCGAGAAGATAAACGCAATTAATGCAATTAGAGGACGTGAACGATTAGATTGCGACGGTTTAAAAGGACGTGTCAAAGATTGAATGGAAGAAAAGATACGAGAAGACAGCTGGCGAAGAATATAGAAACGTGTCAAAACAGAAGAATGCAAAAAGGTAAGCAGTTGCAGCATTATAAAAAATACAATTCTCATATCTTTTCTTCTTCGCAGAAAAGACATGAGAAGAGGCAATATGTAGGACCAGAATATCGCTACAACACTTCTCTGCGAGATTAACAACACTTACCAGCGAGCATCACCGCAAGATCTTCAACTACACTTTGTGAGTGTCACAAAAGCAGTCAAAAGAGTGACGTAATAACTGACGATTGAAGAAAACATGAGAAAAGCATGTTTTCCCCGCGATGGTTACAAAGCTTGCGAGAATGAACATCGTAACTATTGCGGTACAATCGCAGAACCAATCCGAAATAATAGGAAAACTTAGCTGTCATCCACTATGTAACTACCCTATAAATATAGACCCAATATGTCCAGAAAAGGATGATGTATTTTGGAGAGTTAAAAAAAGTGTTAAGGAGAGAGAAACTTCAAGAGAATAGTTGTAATCTTGAATTATTCCACTTCTGTAAACATTTCTGAGAACAAAATAATAAAAGTGTCGTTTTTAATCTTCAATTGTGAGTTGAATATAGCAAGATCATAACAAGGGTGTAGTGTGGGATTTCCTGCAACTACAAAATTATCACAGCGTTATTCTTTAAAGTAGGTTAAAAATAACACCAACATCGAATCAGAGCACACCCAAAGCTAATAAGACTACATCATGAAAGAATCGGTGGATAAAAAGGTTTTAGCTGAAGGAAATTGAAGGAATCATGGTTGAGAAGGTAGAAATCAGGATTGCAGAAAGTATGGTAGAAGGGATTTTGGACGATGAGTTGACTCGGTTCTTTCCCCTTCTACTTTGTAGTTGGTAGTTAGTTACTAGTGCCTTGAGGACTCTATATATGGTGACTTTGTGTCAAATGGGACATGACTTTTTTTTTCCAATTTCACAAAAAAGATTAGATTTGGTTCAACGATGAAAAGACCTCACTGCCCCTCTAAATAAAAAATTTCTTTTTTTCCTTTAGATATTTTCGTAAATAAACCCAAGAGGAATGGCAGTAAGGTATTAGACATTTTTGTAAATAAATCAAAGAGGAAGGGCAGTAAGATATTAGACATTTTCATAAATAACCTAAAAAAGAAGGGCAACTAGATATAAGAGTCAAATTTTATTAAAATTACTTATATATCATATTTCTTTAGGGGTATAATTGATAACCAAACTTTAAAATAACATATCTAAAAATCCGTGCCTTGGAAATTTACAAATTTTATCTCGTTGTAAAGCTAATAAAAAAATATATCCAACAACACAAACAACAATATCAAATTTAGAGTTTTTATGAAAAAATCGGAGGTATTTATCATTTTAGGCATAATTTTGAAAATAAATGTATATCTATTATGCACAAATGATACATAATACTTTATATAACCATATTTTGGTTTATTCATCAACTAATTTTCCTTTGCAACTAATTAAACGATGTACTCTTCCCGTTTCAAGAAAAGTGATACTTTCACTTTAGGCACAAATTTTCTTCTACAGTCCAATTGCAGCAGTGTTTCTTTTTTTCTTCGGTCGGCCCTCCCCACCGTGGCAGCGGTCATCTAGTTTTATTTGTTTTTTTGAAGCATAGAGCCGGTCTTATTATTTGTCTATTTGAAATTGAAATCGAGTATAAATTGATACGGTATTTCAAATGGGTATGATTCTCGCAACCAAACTGAAAATGCGTACGCATTCTAACGCTGAGTAATGAGTATGGTTATAGATAGCAACTGCTATCTCAGGTTACCATCTTTGACAGGTTCAAACGACAAACTTGATAAGAAAAATCAGTTTTAGCTGCTACATTGTGATCGAAGATCGGTCATAATTGCTAAATTCACACCATACCACTGTGAATGTGATGCTCTTGAGAAGGATAGTTGTAAATTATGAACATAATTTTATACAAGGGAAGGTTCCAGAGTCTCCAGACTCCAAACACTGCAAGGCCCAAGTAAAAATGAAATGGAGTCGACTAACTCAAGTTCTCTGTTACGTTTGGCATGGAAGGAGTTTGAATTCTAGGGAGTTCCGACTACCTAGAATTCAAACTACATTGAAAATGAAATCCATCCTTCCAAATTGATGTGTTTGGCATGGTTATAAAAGAAATTGATAATTATGTTATATTAATATTTTAATATTTATTATTTTAAAAAATTACTTAAGTATTATATATTTTTCTATTTTTCTATGCGCACTACCAACCCGGCAGCTTTACAACAAGCTTCTGACCTTTTCGATGACCACTTGTTCCAATATTTGAGGCTTTTAATCACCGGGGATGGAGCTGGGTTTGGGCCTTTGCAGCAGAGACTGGCTACTCTCCCTATTAAGGATGGTGGACTTAGCATTTATACCATGGATGACACCCGTACCTATTGCTATCTTGCCTCTCAGAGTCAGACTGCCTCGGTGCGTAAGACGATACTTGGTAGCTTGTTCTCAACATATAATGGTGATGCCTATCAGTTGGCTCTTCAGAAATTTATTCAGGTATGTGGTTTTCCTCCTAATTATTGCATCAATGATAATCGCCGCCTATGCACTCCCTGGCAGTCACTTATTTTGATGCGGTTAAGAAGCAAATCCCGACCAATTTACTCTATCTGCAAGAGACTCTGTTCTTTTGCAATGCAATCAGATTAAACATGCTCAAGACTATCTTTTGGCTGTCCCGATCAGTGGTTTAGGTCAGTGCCTTGGTCCCAGACAGTTCAGAGCAGTAGTTTGTTATCGTCTTGGTATCCCGTTATTTGTTGAGGATGGATTGTGCGCTTGTTGCAGTAAGCATATGGATATCTTTGGTGATCACGCGCTCCACTGTAAGCTAATGATGTTGGTCTAAAGTTCCGTCATGATCTGCACGTGATGTAATCGCGCATATTTGTTTCAAAGTCAAGGCGTCCCTCGCCGCAAGGAAGTTGATTTGGGGTTGTCTAAGAATAACAAGGATTTACGTCCGGCTGATATCCTTGTTCCCAACCTGGAAAACGGCCAAGATGTGTGTATGGATGTCACAGAGTCTCCCCTTTACCGGTGATGGTGTTCATGCGTTTGTCCCAGGCCAAGCTATCTCCAAAGCTATTTCGCGTAAACGTTCCAAATATTTGGATGAGTGTACTTCGCACGGTTATGGTTTGGGAGTGCTAGCCTTTACTACCTTAGGAGAACTTAGTGAGGACACGATTTCGTTTTTCAAACGTCTGAAGAATTGTTTAGTTAGTCATGATGTTGGCAGTGGTCTCGGTAGTTTTATTTTTCACAGATTGGGTATTACTATTCAAAAAGGGGTTGGTGCCCAGCTTGTTGCTCGGTTACCAACTAAAACCTTTTTTGTAAATTGACTTATGAGATAGATAATTATATTAAAAAATTGTAAAAATATTTAATATTAGAAAATTGTAAAATTTATTTATTAAAAATATTATATCTATTATAATATAATATTATAAAATTAATATTTATAATACTAATAATTATATGTTTTAATAATAAATAAATACATTATTATTTTAAATAAATCAATTATTATTTTAAATTTTTTTGATCTTTATATCGTAATACATTTTATTTTAGAAATCAATTATTATTAAAATCAGTTTTTGAAATTCCATAAAAAATAATATTTTAAAATAAAAAATAATCATATATCAACAATATTAATGTATTTTAATAATAAAAATATTATTCTATTTTTAATATGAGAAAAACTAATTTTTATATAATATTAAAATTTACATAAAAAACTATTTTTGCTTCAAAAAAAAAAAACTATATACATATATAAAGATAATACTATAAATTAATAAATATAATATTAATAATTTATATTTTTATCTAAGTATAATTTATTTTGATATTTTGAATTAAAAAATAATTATATATATATATATATATATTGAAATAGATTTGTAATACAGTATAAAAGATTACTACTAAAAATATTTAAAATAATATTATTAAATTTTTATTTTTATTTCTATGCAAATAATAATATTTAAATATGACTATAATAAAAATTCCATTACACAGAGCTTCTTGTTGGTAGAACTACCAAAGTAAAATTATAAAATTATATATGAATTATCAAAGTCAATTTGTAATTATAAGAACTCAAATATTGTTTAAATAAGAAAATAAAGTTGAAATGTTAATATTGTCAACCAGTAGAGTTGAAATGATGGAGCTTCAAATTTCATGGGGAGGTGTCATTTGATTTTCCACCGAATGATGGAGTTTCAACTCTCTGGAGTTCCAATTTCACCCATACCAAACACCCTTGGAATTCAACTTCATCCTTAACTTCTCATGTTGACTGAACTCCACCCTCAACTACCAGAAATTTTTATTCTCAAGAAAGCCCAAAAAGGCAAACACCTCAACTAGAGAAAGAGTCCTCCGTCTGGAGAGAAAAATGAAGGGCGAAAGTCGAAACCGAGACAAAATAACGAAACTCCGCTAGTCTTCTTCACTTCCCCTTTCAAGATGATGAATGACTAGGCTGTGACATTGATATAAAGATTTAAATCCATTAAACTATATATGCGATTGGATCAAATCTTGGATTTTCTTGTCCTCCTCCTTTAAAAGATTAAAGAAACAACTTTAAGTGATTCTTCCTATCTTTTTATATGCTCGGTCAAATGCAATCAAAGTGATTTCCCGTTGTCCCTCTACCTTTCTCTTTTGAATATAACAAAGATATCCTTGATTTCTTTCTCTAAACAAAATTATTATTTGACGATAATTCAAAAAAAAATTAGTCGAGAAAATCTTTGAAATTGTAGGATATTATAGGAATAACGTCATTAAAAAATTTGATTTTTTTTCCCTTTTTGCTATATAGAGAAAAATTAATTTGAAAAGCAAGGAACGTCAAAGCAACAACCAACCACAAAAGCAAAAACACGGGAAGAAAAAAAAAGACAATCAGAGAGAACTAAAGAACAACTCCGGAAGAAATCATAGCTTGGGCACAAAAGCTGCAACAAGAATACTACAGAGCCATTCACTCCACACCACCAGTCTTTCCAGGAGATACTCCAAAATTTAATCATCCAATAAGAGATAGAGGGCTAACCACAATATTAGTAGGATGGACAATACCGAACATCAACTGGATTAAAATTAATACGGATGGAGCAGCCAGAGGTCACCCAGGATTTGCTGGAGCAGGATACATCTGCAGGGACTCAGATGCCCGAACTCTTTTAGCTCTAGCTCAACCACTGGGAATTACGACTGCTTTAACTTCGGAAACTTGGGCGTTGCTCTTAGCTACAAGAACAGCAGAAGAGAGGCGATGGCCAAAAGTTATATTTGAAACCGACTCTGAAAACCTTTTACGTTTCATAACCTCATCGACCCCTCCTCCCTGGCACATAGCAGAAATGATTGAAGAAATAAAAATGAGATTCCAACGGATCCCGCAAGCAGTTATCCAACACAACTACAGAGAAGGAAACCAGGCAGCCGACGGACTAGCCAACCACGCAGCAGATGAAAGTCAAACAGGAAACTCATCAACCAAAATTTGGGACCAGGCAATCCCATCTTTCATTTCTCAAATATTATTCTCAGACTCCGTGGGTATCACATACCCACGACAAATTGTAAACTAATTTTTCTCAATAAATTGCATGCTTCAAAAAAAAAAAAAAACAACTCCTTCCGGTTAACAATTACATCACTAATAGATAACCTAGACATAGTCGTACAAAAGAGTAAAATGTCCATCAAAACATTGTTAACTTAATGTCATTTATTTATAAGGTTTTCAACTTTGTGTTTTCTGTTGTTGAAGATACGATTGTTGCGCTTCAACCAAATAACTCATAAGGAAGCAGCGTAAAGATGTTTCCATATCTCTTTACCGGGAGCAGAAAAATGAGTTTTTGTGCAGTTCACAATAAAGTCTTTAGTTGAACCAGTTAGGTTAAAAACTCTGTTGTCGGCGTTTCAAAATTATCCAAAATTTCTTTGGAAAGAGAACAATTAAGAAAAATACGACAAATAGACTAGGTGCCAGACCTCCAAAAACAACAAGTATGCAACAATGTATTACCACTAGCGGTAACAAGCGCAAAGTTTCGTTTTTATAGATTATACAATGTAGATAGTCTGTCTAAAATGCATTTCCATAATAAAAAACCAAATTTGTGCGATCAATTCTTAGACCAGATCAATTTAGAAGGGAAAGAAGTAGTAGTATCTTCAGAAATGGAGTTGTTATAGACTAGCTTGACAGAGAATTGAAGCTTCCAGTTTTGTCACCAATCAAAGTAGAGAATTGTTTTCTTCGGGATAGAAAACAATGTAATCCAACATAGAAAGTATAGTGGATAGCACTTCCTCATTTAGTATCATTAAATCTTTTATGAGGCTTAGATTCCAAGATAAACATGTAGAACTAGCACAACGAGCATCAAAAATTACTCGATATGTTATTATTAATAAAAATACCACATCGGATAGGGCATAAGCAGTGGCGAATCCAGAGCGGAAGTTTTATGGGAGCAAGGAAACACTTTCTCCCAAAAATCACCAAAACACAAAATTGCGAACCATTATTAAAGTTACAATAAGGGTTACTTATATACAAGAAAATTTAATAACTTCCGTAAAAAAGAAAAGAAAAAAAGAAGTAGTGATTTTGATTTTTTTCTTTTTTACATACATGATTAGTAATCTTCGTGACCATTTACTTAGACCATAAAAAGTAAGTTGATATCTGATTATTTTCTATGATATCTTCTTCCTTTATATATATTATTATTTAAACGTAAAATTAAAAATTATTTAACTATACAGATCCTTAAAATCGAAAATTTTGACTTGAAAACATTATAACAGAGTTTTGGGAATCGTTTCCTTTCAATTTTGGTGAATAAAAATAAAATTTTCTTTATTTTTAGGTAAAGCTATTATTGGTAGGGGATTAAGTGTTTATTTTTTTCCGAAGGTATATTTGAAGACATACGATTAATGTTCTCTCCAAAATTTAATTTGGTGGGGGGCGGTGACCCCCACATAACCCCTACTAGATTCACCTATGTGCATAAGGAATCAAGAGCACCCAGAATCTCATTTTCCTTCCCATAGACAGGTTTTATTTCTTTTTACCAATTTTGAATTGGATGTTCGCGAAGAAATATTTCTACATAACACCTATTTGTTTCCAAATTCCAACCCCATGAGGATCTTTGCATTTCTTAGCTCTCCACCCAAACTCTGCTAGCTATATAATTCTGATATAATCTGCTAGACCATATTTTTACTTTATAATCGTAGTCCAAGGAAATTTTTGGTCGATCTGAGAGAGGGGTAAAATCTTTGATAATTGAAATACCAAACTTAGACTACTAGTTGGGCATAGTTGTAATTGTAATTGGTTGACATTTATCATAATAGTTTTAAAATAAACATCGATCTCCGTTAAACTTGTATAAGAGAAATAAAATAATAAACGTCAAAGAGAAACAAACACAGCGGCTAATAGTTGAATTCCAAACACAATGTTAAGGAACAATGAGACAAAAAAAAAATACAAGCTATATCCTCTAGTCTGAATTCTTTGACCTCTCCCCAAATCTCTTTACTTTCTTTGATGTTCTTCCCATTTTATTTTAGTCTAAAGAGTTCCATTTACGTTCTCTTTATGGATTTTCCCTCACAAGTTAAACGTCTAGTGATTCTTTAACACTTATCATCAGTAAAGTCTTCACTATCCACCTCCAAATCATCAATTGTTACTGTTAGAGCATTGCTCGGTCGAACTCACAAGTGTTTTTATATCAAGCTCGTTGTCAAATTTAATTGTCAAAACTATATCTTGACTTATAACTAGTTAAGTCTCGGTCTGGGATAGATGTAGTTGAGAAACAAACCATTCATCATTTGCGTTCTGCCGTTTGAAGGCGAAGATCAACCGAAGATTTTGGAGAGATTCATCAACAAAAGGTAAGTGAAGACTAAACCACCTATTTATCAAGTTATATTCACCTTTCGATCCTTGAGACGATCGTCGCATAACTAATTAGACTAGCTTGCATAGACAAGAATTTCGAGTCTAGAACTGATTATTTAGTTTACGAATTTCTCGAAATATAATGACTAAGCTTAATGAACATTTTTTCATACTTGATCAAATTCGGTGGAGAACATTTTATTGTTGAGAACCAAATCTTGATTCAAGTCTATCATTTGAAAATAGCATGGAACAGTGATATGTGTCATTGATCTTATTCAGGAATGTTTCGAATTGATTTAGAGAAATATAGAATTACTATATTCATAATACAAGACAGTGTTATCAGTCTTACAAACTTGGAAAATTGTTATATGTCTGGAGTTGTATTACATGTACTCGTATACATAACATAGTAGTTATATATTGACTTTCATATTTGTGTGATACACATATTCGTATGCACATCATGGGAAAATTGTTTGATTCGTGATCCATATAGGTATGTATTTTCATATACAAACCATTTTGGAACTTTGGCAAGGGAACCGGGTTAAAGTATTCAAACCGGTATGTGATCCAATAAAATGTTCTAGAACCAGTTTAGTACCCAAACCGTACGCAAACTGAAAAGGTTTTGTGAACTCCGGAACTGGTGAAGTCTTAAGTTAGCAAAATTCTGTCAACTCCGGAACTTTGTTGCACTTAAGTTGCAAACCGGTACGTGAACTAAAAAAGTTATGTCAACTCTGGAACTAGGTTATTGCTTATAAGTTAGCAAACCGGTCCGCGTACCTTGACTCATACGATTCACGAACTACTTAAGTATTTGTACCATGTGCATTTACCAACTATGTCGATTATGATTCAATTGCGATTAAATTATTTCTCTAAGATAATTTTCATTTGATCAATTCTCTAATTAACACCAGACTCATTTGATCACATGATTGTGACTTAAGAACAATTTCTTTGCGTTCATGGAAATGAGTGTTAAGATTTTAAATTCAAACCGGATAGTTTCGGCTAACCATGTTGAACATAATCTTTATACACGGTTTGGTTACAATTTACCTAACCAGAGTGTATATCTTGTTTATGTGAATAAGATTCAAAGTTTTCATCTAACGGTAGATATTGTTTGCTTGGTTCCAAAGCTATCTTAGCTTAAACCTAAAGCAACCTAAGTTTTGAAGTCTATATAAGGGGAACTCTTGGCAACTGGGTTCTTTGAATCTTGGCACTACTTTTTGGTATGTCCTAGTTGTATATAGAGTCGTCCTCTCCGGAAACCCTTTTAGGGTTTAGCAACTATCAAAGACTTCATTGGGATTCGTGAAGCCAAGACTAGTTATCTTTTATCTTGATAACTTAAGTATCTTGATCTTGTTCGAATGTTGATTTATCACTTGAACAAGATAGATAGAAATCACAAAGTTCTCTTCGTCTCAATATTTGTGATTCCACAAGTTTTATACTTGTGAGGTGAAAAATAATTTAGGCTGCACTTTGGGTTTTATAAGTCCGAATTTTGAGGATAGCCAGAATTTTATCAAGTTGCTATCAATTTCTATCACCTGGATCATACGTTTGATCTGATCATTTGTTTCAATCGTAAATCAGGAAATCATTAAAGTATTCAATTGAGTTAAAGCAACTCTTAGTTGGTGTGAGATCTTTTAAGGGAATCAATTTTGCGGAGTCCTGCTAGGATTCAAGAGGCGTAAGGAGGGCGAATGTACCTGAATCAGTGGGAGACTCAGTTCGGGCTCAACTACATTTCATACCGAAGTTAATTGGTAGTAGGCTAGTGTCTGTAGCGGCTTAATACAGTTTTTTGTTCAATCTGGAAAGGTCTCGGGGTTTTTTTTGCGTTTGCGGTTTCCCTGTTAACAAAATTTCTGGTGTTTGTGTTATTTCTTTTTCCACATTATATTATTTATCTTTATAAATGAAATATCACAGGTTATGTGTTGATCAATCACAGTAGATAGATGTGAACTTGTTTTTTGGATAATACTTGATTGATCCTTGGATATTGGTCTTTGGTACCGGAAGAGCCTTTGCATATGACTTGAGATATCTTATCTTAAAGAATCAATAGATTTGTTACCAAACATATTTGTTGTTCCTTTACTGTTTAAAATACGATCCAAATGAATTGTTCCTGAAAAAACGGGGGTCTAACAACCTCACCCAATATTTCGTTTAGCAATCTGTATGGACAAACTCCAATATAATTCCAAGAAAATCAACTAGACAGTCAGACTCAATCAATGGAAATATATCCAAGAGTTATATCTATGTTTCACAATGTAATCAGCAAATCAAACAGATACAAATTTGTGAGCCTGATTATTATGTGAAAAAACTTGAACGATACCAAAGACCAATATTCAAGTGTCAATCAATTTATATCAATAACCAAAGGTTGGATCATCTAATTGATTGAACTACGCACTGAAAAGGTGGAGGTACAACAACCTCACCCAATAGTTCGCTTAGCAATCTATATGGACTAACTCCGATATACTTTTAAGAGAATCAATTAGACACTCAGACTCAATCTTAATAAAAAGTATATCAAAGAGTTATATCTCAATTTCTTTATTCAATATTTACTCAAGCAAATAGAAATCTGCGAGTCTAATTGAATATAAGAGAAATTAACTTGAACGGTACCAAAGACCAATGTTCAAGTATCAATCAATTTCAATCAACAACCAGAGGTCGAATTTCCCAATTGATTGATTCAACACATAACCTGTGATATTTCAATTATATAACAAAATATAATGCGGAAAAGAAACAACACAGACACCGGAGGTTTTGTTAACGAGGAAACCGCAAATGCAGAAAAATACCGGGACCTAGTACAGATTGAACACATATTGTATTAAGCCGCTACAGACACTAGCCTACTACAAACTAACTTCGGTCGGGACTGTAATTGAACCCCAATCAATCTCACACTGATCTAAGGTACAATTGCGCTCATTAGGTCTCTAATCCCAGCAGGATACTACGCACTTGATTCCCTTAGCTGATCTCACCCAGATATGACCCAAAGTCGAAGACTTTAATAAACAAAACTGTCTCATACAGAAAAGTCTATAGTAATAGATAAATATGTCTCCCACAGAAATACCTACGAGTTTTTTCCGTCTTTTGATAAATCAAGATAAACATGAACCAATCGATAACCCAGACTTATATTCCCGAAGAACAACCTAGAATTATCAATCACCTCACAATAATCTTAATCGACTAGCGAAACAATATATTGTGGAATCACAAACTATGAGACGAAGATGTTTGTGACTACTTTTCTATCTTGCCTATCGGAAAAATTAATCTCAAGCCAATCTTACGATTGTCCTCAAATACGATAAAACAACAAGATCATATCATGAAACTACAGAGAAAATAATTAGGCCTGGCTTCACAATCCCAATGAAGTATTCAAGTCTTGAACCTACAGTTTATCGGTAGAAACTTAAGGTTAAAGGAGAATCGACTCTATCTTATACAACTAGTTTCACATAGGAGGTGTGGGGATTAACTTTCCTAGTTGCTAGAGTTCTCCTTTATAGAGTCTCCAAATCAGAGTTTGGAATCTAAGTTACCTTGGTAACAAAGCATTCAATATTAACCGTTAGATGAAAACCTGATTAGATTCAAGATAATATCTTTCAACCGTTATATGGAACTTAGCTTGTTAAACACAAATGAAATATACGTCATTTAGGTTTGTGTAACCGTACCTAAACATGTACAAGTCATTAGTTCAACAGTAGTCAACCAAATGGTTAGCCATATGAGCACTTTCATATCAACCATATTCATCTTCACCTTAACTAGTTCAAATGACTCAAAAGAACTAGTTAGAGAGTTGTTCAATTGCTTAGATCTCATAGAAGTATACAAGACACAATCGAAGAAAAATAGATTTTGATTCACTCGAATCGATTCATGAACTTTATAGAAACTGTTTGGAAATATGTATTCCTTAGTTTATATATATTTAAGTTCACGAATAAGCCAATTTTAGAAATTATCACACTTAAGTATGCGTACAGGTATGCGTACTTAAGTAACCAGATTTGAGTTTGTTTTGGTTTCCAAACTCAATAGAAATTCACGGACGTGAACTTTCAACCAGTATGCATACGGGTACATATACTTAGGTAACCGGATTGAGTTGGTTTTGATTTCCAAACTCAGCAGAAATTCACGGATGTGAACTTCCGCCAGTATGCGTACGGGTACGCATACTTACCCAGTCTCCATCAACCATTTAGTACACACACAAGTATGCATACATTTGGTTCCCGATTTTGGACTTATACACTAATGCGCAAACACATTATATGATTATACCCAAGGATGGTTACATGTTATAAACTCTCATTTCAATCATTGAAACATTCTTAGAGGATGTTAAATAGAGGTTACTCACACACTATTTTCCGTCAAAGCAATTTTCAAGATATTGAAATAACCAACATGACTTTCGTCACTTATAAAGATGAACTTGGCTAAAGTGAAAGCTTACCAACACATATTTCGAGAAAAAGATAAGCGAGATAAACTTGGCTCGAAATAGAAAATGTGTATAATCGAAGTCTATATAGTAATATGACTTTTGTCTCAAGATAGGAGATAGAGTAGATATAATTTTTGAGTGATAGATAAGTTCAAGTCTCCACATACCTTTTACGCGGTGAAGTTCCACCAGTTCCTTGAGTAGTTCTTCGTCTTTGTATGATGAACGCCGTGGAGTCTAGAGCTCAACTACAATTTCTATCCTAGTCCGAGACTTAGCTATAAGTAGACTAGAAATCAAGATTTATAATTTTGGCAACTAAATTTGACAACAAGCTTGAGATAGCAACGCTTGCGAGTTCGACTGAGCAATGCTCTAACAATCTCCCCCTTTGTCAATTTTAGCGACAAAACTATCAATACATATGGAATACAAAAAATTAAACTTTGTAGATTCTCTTACACATGCATGATCTCATTGGTTCTTCAACATTACTCGAAATCTTCGTCACTTCCAAGTACTCCAATGATTCCAAAGGTTGTAAGTTCAACATCATCGTTATTGAAAATCCGTAGCCATAACAATGAGAAAACAGAAGCTCTCGATCATTGTTACACAGTGTCATAGTATTATTACACATCATCAAAGTTCAATTGTATCACAACTTTGACAACAATACTATGGTGATATGTATCACTCCCCCTTAGTCAATACTCCATCTCACATGGAAACCACTCCCCCTTACATAATGATCTGAAAAACATATGTATTTGTAGTGTGAACTACACATTAATTATCCCCCTTTTTGTCAATAAAATTGGCAAAGGTACGAAAACTAGTGGGATCCTAATGAAATTTCCATAGAGATATTTCATGACCAATAGAAAGCACATATCAACTTTTTAGATGCAATCATGTAGTTGAAACTAAATGCATTCATCAAGGAGTTTATAAAGATACAAGATAACCCCTACAATATTCCACAGCAGCACTCCCCACAAAGATTTGGCAATAAAGCACAAGTTCAAATAAGAACTCTCCCCCATATAATGTCATTCCCGAAATAACAACAAGAGTGACCTTACTTTCACAAGAAAAGAATGATTTATTTGGACAACGACAAATCATATAAGAATATGAATTTGTATCCAAAATACTCAATTGAATTAACCATAAGAGAACCCATGATTAATTCAACCAGAATACTCAAATAAACTAACCACAAGAGAACCCATGATTAATCTAATTGGAAAATGCTCAACATAAGAAAACTTACGGAGTCGCACAATATATACATAAAAAATATGGATCAGGGAAGATCAATATTGTGGAATAAATAAAGATTCATTATATCTTTTATCACTATTTGCACAATGACATATAATAGACTTAATCTTTGTAAACAAAAGCTCATCCTTTCTTCCATAAATATTTGCATAATGACATACGAAAGACTTAACTTTTGACAACATATGGGACAATCATAGTTCAAAGATGCAAACACACATATCCCATAACAAATTGAAATATATAAAACCATAAAGATTAATACTGAAAAATCATCTTCCAAACAAACTTTAAAATTTAAATAAATAAATCTAAAAAAAAAACATTGAAGATGAAAATCATTGGACATATCTATGTGTAATCACAACAATGGCTATTCCAAACTCTAGTTATTCTTCTTAAAAACACAAGAATAAAATTCTCAAAAGAAGCTTTCCTAGACATTGATACCTCTTATCGTCCCCGAACTCCTTATCGTCAACAACCATTGGAACATACGATTCTTGAAGATAAGAGTCAATTCCAACAAATATTCTAGGTTGATAATGTCGAACCAGGGTGTAGATGGGGAAAATGATTTGCTGGTTTTTATGGAATTGAGGAGACGACCGTACGGAGGGGACTCCTTGAACCGAGCGAAATGTTCAACCTCACACAGATGCACCGCTGCAAAGGGGGTACTTTGAATTCGAGAGATCAATCTGTAATACTCCGGCCTAAACCAAGACAATGGCCATTCCAGAGTAAATTCGGTCACAAGAGAGGATGGGTCGATCTGTAGGAGGGAAGATGAGAAATGTGTGGAATCAGTGGTAATCAAAGATTGTAGGTGTGTTGTGAATTCTGAATAAGATAAGTTCTGAATGACTAAAATTGCTCAGTTGAAAGTAATTGCTCAATTGATGAGTTGTTGATCTCGTATTATCAGTGAGACATGAGATTATTGTTGTTTTAATCATGATTCAGAGACTTATTTTTATTGCTGGAATTGTAGACACCATGATCCCATGAAGCGTGACAGTTGATAGAATCAAGAAGTGGGGAAATGGAAATTGTGTTTGAAACCAGTTGCTCATCGTGCGGAGACTTGGTCAATTTTCCATCCACTACTTTGTTAACTTCTTCAACTGACTGCATGACTTGCTCACATTCCATCGTGTGTTTGAACACACGTGCCATAGACCGCCAGACAAAAACCCTAGTTGATATCCCCCTAAGTGACACGATTGACGTCTCGTGGTTAATTAGTCAGTTGCTGACTTCATGATTTAATGGGACAATGAGTCCATGTATTTGCTGAGTTGAACATGATTTGCAAGAATATTCATAAACTCATGAATTGAACGTGTCTGCTGAGACAAAGATAAAATTATGACGTTGAAGTGAGCAAGTGTTTCTCATTAGATGAATTGTTGAATATTGATAGTTGAACCAATATTCCTTGGTTTGAGCAAATATTGCTAGTCTGAGCAAGTGTTGCTCGTCTGATGACTTATTGGTAGCGTGACCAAAATAAAATATTAATTAAAATACTGGTAGTTGAACCAAGCATAATTAATAAGAATACTGATCATGATATCATCATAAAATTATTAGTGTTTGAATCTGGAATTATAATCCTTGGACTCAGAAACCCTAATTTGATCAATTGATGACCAATTGATGGTTTATTTGAAAATTAACCATGGAATGACGGAGAACCGACTTCATGGGACCATGGGTCGACCATGCATCTCCCATATGCTCGTGTGAGCAAATACCAAGGCCTCTCAAAGAGTTGGTGATTCGTTGATGAAAGAATGATCAAATGCTGGTTTAATCATTTATTCGAAAATGCTCGTCTGAGCCTTAGGTGATAAAACCTAATTAATTATGAAGAGATGAGAGACCAACCAAGGGGTCATGAAACCGGCCCTGGGTGGTCACGGGATCGAATGACGATCGTTCCATGAAAATCCCAAAATTATTTGGAAGAGTTTTGGGCCTAATACGTGTAATTGCACAAATTAGGTCAAATTGTGTAAATACGCGGGACCGGCTCCTTGTGAGCCAAAAATCCAACCTTGGTCGATCAAGGTAACATGCTCATGTCACCAAATTGTTTGTATCTCAGTTTTGAGAATTTCGATATTTTCAGATGTGCATTTGAGCAATCATTTGAGAAAATATGAAGAAATCAGGGTTTTTTGATGAAACCGTCGAAACTTCATGAGATGAAGGAAAAATAATAAAAATGTAAAGGAATCATGAAGTGTGGGACCGTACATGGCCAAGGCATGGTCGGCCGGCCAAAGGGCCCAATCCCACACATTTTCCCCAATATTTTTATAATATTTTCATGATTTTAGGGAAATATGATAAAACCAAGAAATTTGTTAAAACCAATGAGTTTTTGTTGAAATCAAAGAGTTTTGTTGAAATCAAGGAGTTTCCATGAGATGAGGAAAACATGAAAAATAATAATAATAAAATAAAGGACGTGTGGGACCGGCTTGAGCATGGTTGGCCGGCTAGGGCCCGGTCCCCTGAGTTTTCCCTAATTTTATGTATTATTTCATGATTTAAAGGAATTTTCATAATATAAAGGAAATATCATGAAATCAAGGAATTTCATGGGATTATGGAAACATGAAAAATATAATAATAATAAAATGGGATGTGTGGGGCCAGCTAGGGATTGACCGGGCATCTAGGGCCCGATCACACGGGTTTTCCTAATTTTATATTATTTTTTCATGGGATCAAGGAAATATCACGAGATTAAGGAGTTTTCATGAAATTAGGGAAATAATAATAGACAATGAGGAACCATGAGGTGTGGGGCCGACTGGGATCAAGGCATGGCCAGTTGGCTAATAATCACGGCCCACAATGTTTTCCTTAATTTTATATTATTTATTTGGTGTGAGGGAAACACCATGAAACTGAGGAGTTTCCTCAAAACGAAAGATATTTGTTCAAGTGAAAGGATTTTCATGAACTCAAGGAAAATAATAAAAAATATGATAAAAATATGAAACTGGTGTGGGATTGATCACGGCATGTCCGACCGATCAGTGGGCTCATGCTCCCAGCGCCTTGGTCAATTTTTAATTATTTATTATTTTCCTTCCTATTTTGCATAGGTTCATCGTCTCGTCTTATTTTGAAATACTTGTTCGTACGGTGATTGTTAGTTCATCGTCGTCGAGTACACTTGCACCATTTGAGTCAGGGCTTACTCGGAGGTAGCTCAGATGCCCGTGTTGTTGAATATTTATTGTTAACCCATGGAACTCTGCTGGGAAGAACCATGGATTGTGGTAACGAAATATTACAAAAGTATTTGAATACGTTTAGAAAATATTTGAATATTTTCAGAAATTCAGTGGATGAATCCAATAATTTAAGAATAATTAATTGATGGCTCTATACTAGCAGAGCAAGCTGTCTAGGAGCATTAATTATTCTGATATGAAGTTTGCCGGAGCTTCATATCCTTTATATAGTCAGGGAAAACTGTTGTTTGTATCCTGAAGACGTTATCGCTCTATACTAACAGAGCAAGCTGTCTAGGAGCCGTCAATCTTGTGATTCTATATAGAAATAATTACTTAAGTGTTCAGTATTCATGAGATACGACGTTGTCCAGCCGAGAGACTACATATCTACATGTACTCTGAGAAACAATATTTCTCAGCCAGAGGTTCGATGAGAGACCCGTGTCTCAATACTCACATCTGATTGCTGGATCAGAAGTTCGTATAATTATGGGTTTACGATTTTAGCCTTTGTCAAAAATCCACCATCTACACAGGGCCTTCTGAATTTCAAGAGTTCTCATAACAAAAGCCTTTATTTGTTGAATCTCCTTCCTTATTTCCTTCAACTCTTCAAGAACATCAGAAAACTTCTGAGAATTTGAAGGAATAGGTCTTGGATTCCTCACATTCCTTTTTTTTTTTAAAGTTGGAGGTAATGGAGATCTTTCTTTTTCCTTCATGATTGATGGCTTAACAATCATATTAACATCTTTTATATATGCATACAGGTTTGTGAGAGGAAATCACATCTTAAGTCTCAACAAGCAGTCTTAAGATAAAAAAGAGTTTCAGGGAAGGAAAAAAAACGTAGGGTTACGGAACCTTATACAATTAAAAGGATTCACGTACGCACAACTCTTACCCTATAAAAGGCAGAATTAATAATTTTAACCCTCTTTTATTGATTAAACAGGAAAGTCCTTTACAATATCAATTAGATATGAAAAGCGACATGAATTCCGGACTTTACAATGCTCTTAGAGCAAAAACAAAAGAAATACAAAAAAACAACTAAAGAGTTTTCTTTTCTTAAAGCCTGAGGTGTGCACAATCTTGTCTCTTTTGATCAGGCACATGAGACAAGACGAACAAAAACAATACAATCAAGTTGTGTTGCGGTGAACAACAATTTGTCCACCATGACCTCTTTGAACGGAATTCAATGAACCATGTCTATCAAAATGTTTAGACCATAATATTTTCTCTAGTGGTCTTGACATATCCTTGGAAACTAACTTCTTTTACGAAGATAAAATCACACATACCTCTGCAGTCTTTTGAACAAGTTTGAGATTGTTTGCTAATCGCTTTGCTCTTCGTTGAAGTTTGTTGACATGTCTTAATTTGTGTTTGTACTTGTAACACTTTGATAGCTCATGACCTTTGAGCAAACAATATGAGCATGTCAACCTGGAATATGATTCAGGTACCCGAGATGTACAAGTTGCTAGACACATAGTAGAGCCTGAAAAATTAGACAGAGAGTTTGCAACGGAAAGGTCAATTTTTTCTTCCAGATTGGTTGAGTTCTCTTCTGAAAGAATATCAAGATTTATGTATGTATTGCTACAATTATCAGAATCAATATTTTCACAAAAAAGTGCAACACTTGACTTTTAGTCTTCATTAGAATCATAGTTGTCATGCATTTCATCAAGAGTTACAGCAAGACCTTTGTTTCCAGTGTATTTATTTCGATTTGGACACTCATTTTCAAAATGACCAAAACCTTTACACTTAAAGCATTGTGGCATATCCTCATCATCAGCCCCGTTAGCATCCCTGTTTTTAGGAGGAATGCGATTGTGAGGTTTAACTGACGATCTGGGTTTTTCTTTGGAGAACCGTTTACTTCTCTTCAATAGAAGATCTCTAAACTGTCTTGTGATCAATGAGATTGACTTGTCAAGATCTTCATCTGATGAATCAATCTCCGAAAGATCATCTTCAGAGATGCAAACACTTTTACTTTTCTTAAGTAATTTAGTGTTCTTTTGTCCTTAAAAAGCAACATCCTTCCCAGATTTGGATGTATGCTCATGATCAAAGATCTTTAACTTCCCAACCAGAGTGTTTCTGGAAAAGAGCATCAAGGTTATTTCCCTAATCGAAGTCTATATAGTAATATGACTTTTGTCTCAAGATAGGTGATGTAATTTTAAAGTGGTAAGTAAGGTTTTCATTCACTCAGACTTGATGAAATTGGTTTGAGATTTAAAAAAAAATGAAGAAAATATATTCACAAGATTGTCACAAATATCGAGATATACTGAAACTTAGGATTCCACCAATTCTTATATTCATGTGGTTCAACTATTAATTCTAAACAATTATAGCTAATAAGATAAAAAATATTGACTATTTCTTTGCCAAAAATAGATTTTATAAAGTATTAGATGTAAATCATAAGCATGATGCATCAAAAGTTCTTAGACTAAGCATACGCTATCATACAAAATCACAAATAATCAAGAAAAATCATAA
Source organism: Papaver bracteatum (assembly GCA_023529315.1). Classification (NCBI taxonomy): domain Eukaryota; kingdom Viridiplantae; phylum Streptophyta; class Magnoliopsida; order Ranunculales; family Papaveraceae; genus Papaver; species Papaver bracteatum. The sequence continues at coordinate 621,687 of JAJJWX010002797.1, read as the reverse complement.
ATCAATTTATATTAGTGCAAAAGTCATAAAAGAATTAAATAGAATTACCACATGCGTAAAGAATGGCTTCCTCTATTGTCCTAGTGTTTGGGGTGTAGCTCCTCATATTATTCACGTGCTCAAAATAGGTGTTCATAGCTCAAAAGGGTAAAAAACAAGAGAAAGCTAATAAAGCAGCGAGTTTGTAACATATATAATTGTTACATAACTCACTGTTACTGTGTCTACTGTTACATAGAAAACCCTAACTGAAATAATTATTGCAGATTTGTTACAAATTCAAAAGAAATGGTGACAGTTCTGTTGTTCTTCTTCTTCCTTCTCTGTAACTTCCCTAGATAATTTTTCCGAGCTTCTGTGGTGCTCGAAATTCCTCTGCTTGGTCCCCAAACTCTCGATTATATTCCTAAGAGTTTTTCACCTCTTATATAGGCCACAGCTTGATTAAATCTCCCAAAATATCTTTGTATCCTCCCTTTCTTTCATCAGAAGTTCCGAGACTTCTTTCCTTTTTTTTTTTTATCCTCTACGTGGCTGCTGAGTTGTTAAGAAATCTTCCCTCAGTCATAAAAGAATCTAGCAGATAATATAATCCTTCATATCTCCTCAAAACTTACTTTCTCCACCTTCCCTGTTTTGCCTAGAGGAAACATATCTTTCCCTGTTTTATTTCACGCGTCAATCCGAGCTTCCTGAACTTCCAAAAATAGATGGATAAGAACCCTATGGGGATATATTACCTTAATGCTTGCGTACCTTCCTTCATTAACCAACATAAATACCCAAACTTCCTCTTTACTGTGTTCACCGAGAGAACCATGGAATCCTCTTTTTATTCGACTCTTGAGCCCACACCTATCCTATTTTAGCATAAAAGAATATTAACAATCCTAATCCAAGCAAAAACCGGACTAAATCTCTCCCAAATGATTCACAGCAACCCTCGCAGATAATTACTCAGTTTCCCGCCAAAACCGAGATTTGAAATAAAGAAGAAGGGATGCCCCATATCCTCTGATGGGTGCTGATAGCAGGTGGTTACCCCTTATCCATTTGAGTGCCCCTTATCAACTTGAGTGCCTTTAGCAATTATCCTGGGTGTAAATATATTTTTTTTGGGGTGTCTCTAACCAATTTCTCCGCACAAGTGTATTTCTCCAAAAACACCTATAAAGACATAAAAAGCCATAATAAATACAAAATCGATCACTAACAATACATACAATTGAGATCATATTAGACATATAAATGTGTCCATCAATAGGAGATAGAGTGGATAGACTTTTTGAGTGATAGATAAGTTTATGTCTCAACATACCTTTTAGTCGATGAAGTTCCACCAGTTCCTTGAGTAGTTCTTCGTCTTTGTATGATGAACGTCGTGGAGTCTATAGCTCAACTACACTTTATATCCTATTCCGAGACTTAGCTATAAGTAGACTAGAAATTAAGACTTACAGTTTTGGCAACTAAACTTGACAACAAGCTTGAGATAGCAACGCTTGTGAGTTCCACAGAGCAATGCTCCAACACACACAACCTGTGATATTTCAATTATATAAACAAATATAATGCGAAAAAGAAATAACACAGACACCAGAAATTTTGTTAACGAGGAAACCGCAAATGCATAAAAACCCCGAGACCTAGTCCAGATTTAAACACCACATTGTATTAAGCTGCTACAGACACTAGACTACTCCAAGTTAACTTCGGACATGAATGTGGTTGAGCCCTAACCAATCTCACACTGATCATGGTATAGTCGCGTTCATTATGCCTCTGAATCCCAGTAGGACTCTGCACACTTGATTCCCTTAGCTGATCTCACCCAGAACTAAGAGTTGAAATGACCCAAAGTCGAAGACTTGATAACCAATCTGTCTCACACAGAAAAGTATATTTAATAGATAAATCTGTCTCCCACATAAATACCTAAGAGTTTTTGTTCCGTCTTTTGATAAATCAAGGTGAATAGTAACTAATTGATACACCGTACTTATATATCCGAAGAACAACCTAGTAACATCAATCACCTCACAATAATCTTAATTGTATGGTAGTGAAACAAGATAATGTGGAATCACAAACGATGAGACGAAGATGTTTGTGACTAATTTTAACCTTTCCTATCGGAGATTAAATCTCAATAAAATCTTAAATACTCAATCACGATAGAAAACAACAAGATCAGAACACGTAACTACAGAGAAATAGTTGGGTCTGGCTTCAAAATCCCAATGAAGTCTTTAAGTCGTTAACCTACAGGGTTTTGGAAAAACCTAATGTTAGAGAAGAATCGACTCTAGTCGCAACTAGTATCACACGGGAGGTGTGGGGATTAGGTTTCCTAGTTTCTAGAGTTCTCCTTATATAGTCTTTAAATCAGGGTTTGCAATCAATGTTACCTTGGTAACAAAGCATTCAATATTCACTGTTAGATGAAAAACTGATTAGACTCAAGCTAATATCTTTCAACCGTTAGATCGAACTTAGCTTGTTACCCACGAATGAAAAGTTACTTCATTTAGATATGAGTAACCGTACCTAAACATGTACACCTTGTTGGCTCAACAATAGTTAACCGAAGTTAGCCATACGAACACTTTCATATCAACCTTGTTCATATTAACCCTAACTTGTTTAAATGACTCAAATGAAACTAGTTCTAGAGTTATTCAATTGTTTATATTCTCATATAAAACTACAAGACACAATTGAAGCAAAATCGATTTTTATTCACTAGAATCAATTCATGAACATTATAGACACGGTTTGCAAAAGATTGCATTCCTTAATATATATATATATATATATATACCTAAGTGGTCGGAATAAGTTTGGGTACGCCAGTACGCAAACGGGTATGCATACCTTCCAAACTCGGTTGAATTTCCGGAACTTGAAATTCACGCCAGTACGCATACCGGTAAACATACTAAGTTCCCGGACTTCCATAAACCAATCGGTACGCATACCGGTATGCATACCATGGTTCCCGGACTTGGAATAACTTGCAAAAGTTAGCATACAAGTACGCATATTGTGTTATATTCAATCATGGTTATTTTGTCTAAACTCCCATTTTAATCATTGAAACATTCTCGGAAGACGACAATAGATGTCTCACACAAACTATTAGCTTCAAAGCAATTTTCAAGTGATCGAATGATCAATACGAAACATTCAGAGTCTACATCAAATGACTATCTCACACAAATCATGTAAGACGTTACTAGGCGATTTTTACATGATCATCTTTTGAATTTCGTCAAGAATATAAGATGAACTTGGTTAAACCAAAAGCTTACCAACATATATTTCGAGAAATATGTAAGCGAGTTAAACTCAGCTCGAAATATCAAATGTGTGTACTCAAAGTCTATATAGCTATACAATTTTTGTCTCAAATAGGAGATAGAGTAGATAGACTTTTGAGTGAAAGATGAGTTCAAGTCTCCACATACCTTTTGTTGATGAAGTTCCACAAGCTACCCTTAGTATTTCTTCGTCTTTAATTGATGAACACCATGAAGTCTAATGCTAAACTACACTTTCCATCCTAATTCGATACTTAGCTATAAGTAGACTAGAAATCAAGACTTATAGTTTTGGCAACTAAACTTGACAACAAGCTTGAGATAGCAACACTTGCGAGTTCGACCGAGAAGTTGATAGGTGTCTAAAACACCTTTATATTTATCTATTGTTTATGCTTTCTTTGCTAAGTTTTCTTGTAAATTATGTACCTTATGTTTGCCTTTGAGTGTTTAGGTACTTTGGAGTCATTTGGAACAAAAGAAGAAAAAACAGGGCAAAAGTATCATCTCATGTGCAACTTCTCTTGGAGGCGGATTATTTCGTACTATTTGCTTTTATATCTTTATCTATGTCTGAAAAGTATGCCAGCTTTAGTGATGCAAATTATGTCTGAAAATCATGGCGGCTTTAATGATGTCAAGAAATTGAAGAGAAGAAGTGGATCTGAGAAGTAAGAGACGGTTGTTGTTGGGAGAAATCATTCACTTGGAGCAAGGAGGGCGAAAGCACTCAAATGTGAGTGCTTATGGGAGTCAAGCCAAGGATAGAAGGGGGAAACCAGCTGAGTTTTGCTCAGCAGCTGTTGTTGTTGGTGGCCTGTATCATTTGTTGGGCGCCTGTAGTAAATTCACTCATTACTTAGCCCTAAATTCAAGAGATATGTCTTTTCTCTTATCATTGAATTCTACCTGAAATTGAGAAAATATGGTTGTGCAGAGAGAACTGAGAAGTCATGGCGGCTGGCAGAGGAAATAAAGATCGAGAGTTAAAACTGTTTTGAGATGAAATGTATGAGAGGAAGAAGATGGTGATTCTGTTAATACCGAGAGACAGACCGAGAAATCACAGAGAAGTCAGAGAAAGGAGATAATGAAATTATTGCCATCAATTCACTTTCAGGTTAGGGTTTTTCTATATTTGAGTTGAATAAAGAAATCAAAAGCTTGGATTTATTTTATTTTGTAAAAACAGTGAAGAAATTGAATTTGATGTGATTTGATGGCTCGATTTGAAGGACTGAATCTAGGAATTAAATCTGTTATGAGTTTGAAGCTCAACAGATGAATTAGAAGATTGGGTTTCTGTTGTTCTTTATGGAGAAATGAAAGGGAGTGAAGGTTAGGAAGAATAAGGGTTTGAACACAGAAAGAAGAGGAAGATTCAGGTGTTGATAATGGTTATTGAGATAGTTATGTGTTAATGGATTCAACATTACAAGAGAAATGCTACTGTTATTGGGCTAGATGAGAAGGTGCAAATGGGTCTGATGGTATTGCTTGTGAAGGGATCAGGCAATTATAAGTGGTGATATTTTGATACTTAGATGGTTCAGTTTGTTACAGGGGAAAGCAGGTGTTTTTGCTAATGAGAGGAGGAATAATGAGATTTTTGCATCTACAGTTTGGTGTTGATTGTCACTGTAGCAGAGGAGATTTCAGGTGGAATTGGTTGTTGTTGTTATATAGAAGCTTAAGGAAGCGATGGACAAGACTAAGATGGAGTAACTTTGTCAGGCGGTGATTGTTATGGCTAGAAATGTGTTGTAGCTGAGCTGAAGATGCAATGGAGAGACGGTACTGCTGTAGATGGAGCAAGAAATGGTTGGTGCTAATGGAAGGTATTGAAGCTTCAAAGTGGAGCTATAGAGTGGTACTGAAGTAAATTGGTGATGCAGATGTTGCAGGTGAGCCTAGGGATGTGAAGCGAACTACATGATGGTGATTCAAGGGTTATGAGTTGTAGTTGGAGCTGACATATGAACTGATGGTTGAACTGATAATGAAGAAACGATGTATTTGATGTTGCACTTCAGGAAATCAAGCAATTGCAGCTGGTGGATAGGTACTGCGGGTGAAGATAACATGGGAATGGTTTGTAGTTCAGTATTGTAAAGCTTGGCAAAGAAACAAGGGGTTGGAATTGGTGGCTGGAATGAGTTACAGGGTATTTGAGTTGTGTATGAGAAGTTACAGCAATAGGTGGATGTGTAGACTATGCTAGGTTTCGCAGTGGTGGCTGTATCTGGGAAGATAGCTTGAGTTATGAACTGAATGATTGAATGGGTTTTATAACTGAACTGAAACTGCAGGTGCATGCTGGTACTGGTATTGCAGATACAGGAGGATGAATGCAAGGAGGTAGGACAAGCTGTTGTTTTAGGAATAAGGTGGTGTCGAATGGAAGTTGTGGTTTTGGTATGCGACGATTGAAATGGCAGTGGGTTATGTTAGTGCGCCGATGCTACAGAAGGTACATGACTTGCAGGATGAATAGCCAACATGGCTGGAATTGCACTGGTAAAGCGTAGTGATGGTGCAACGCAACATAAGGCCACTAATTCTCCCCCTTTTTGTCAATATAAATTTTCAAAGGTACAAAAACTAGTGGGATCATAATGAAATTCTCATAGAGATACTTCATGATTAAAAGAGAAAACATATCAACTTTGTTTCGATGATTTCACATAGTCGAAACTTAGTGTATTCAGTAAGGATTTTATAAAGATACAAGATAACTCTTACAATATTCCACAGTCGTACCCCCCACAAAGACTTGGAAATTAAGCACAAGACTCCATTCTGTGCATGATTGATCACATGAGATTTAAGTGGTGTTGTGCATGTTTTAATTGAAGATTAAAGAAGATTTGAAGACGAAGAAGATTTCTTATTGGTTTCTCATATATTTGTGTTGCACAAACCTTGATCGGCTGGATCCAACTAGAATCGGATTTATTCGATTGATTAGTTGTGTGAGATTGGCATCACTTTATAGTTTCTTGTTAGAATCTATATCGATTGATTGCGAAAATAAACTTGACTACTTTGTAGTTATTGGATAGATTGATCTAACCAGGAAAATGAGTTTATTAGCTTAAAAGGAAAAGCCTTTGTATATGACTTGAGATATATTATCTTAAAGAATCAATAGAGTTGTTACCACACAGATTTGTTATTCCTTTACTGTTTGGAATACGATCCAAATGAATTGTTCCAGTGTGTGCACTCATCGAAGTCGGAAGCGTAGGGATACTGAGGAAACTAAGTGAACTAGGGTTAGTTGCTTGGTCTCAACTATACAAAGTTGGTTTATATTTTGTATAACGGCTTAATTCTGAGAGTATTCAATCCTGGACTAGGTCCCGGGGTTTTTCTGCATTTGTGGTTTTCTCGTTAACAAAATCTTGCTGTGTATTTTACTTTTCTATTTCTGCAATTATAATTATTTATTATAATTAGAAGTAAAATACACAAACGTTAACTCCACTTTACTTGATAGTGATATTATAGAGTTTGGTTAAGTCCGAACTCATTATTAAGTAATCACACTTTGGTAGTCGTATTGTCTCGATCTCGTATCCTTAGAGAATCACAGAAAATGTGAATACCAATTTGTAGTATTATCTCGACTTTATCCATAGACAATCACTTTCGGTAAGAGGACTATAATAGATTGTGGATAAATTAAAGATTGTAGTGTATTTGGGTACCCTCGTCTTTTCACCAACTATTCAATATGAATCTATAATTTCAAGCAAAAATAAACCAAAGAAAAGAAAAGATTCAAGTAAAAAAACATGGAATTTGCATAATTACCCCGCTTTATATTGAAGAAGTACGCATACTAATTAAACGCATAAGAATTTACTTCCTCCCCATCCTCCACTGCCCCATCATTGATATTGAGTGCACCAAGTTCAAATCCTAATACATCTTCTTCAATAATCCCATTGTCCTTACCAAATTTTCTTTTCCTACGTGGATAAAAATAATTAATGTTATATATGAGATTTAGACATTTAACTAAATGAAATATTACTGATTTACGTGGCACCACTTACCAACTCCATAGTCCCTATCACGATTTGTTATCATCGCCTCATCATTTTCAGGTAATAAGGAACTGCGAAACCGATTAATTACCCTTCCTCCAATGCTAAATGCATATTCCGAAGCGATGATTGAAATAAGAATTGACAAAATATCCCCTGCCATTCTTGAAAGTCCTGGAAATCGTTGTTCATGGACTTTCCAATACTTTAGGATGTCGAATGGTACATTTAAAGAACATCTGTATGAATCGCTAAGATATTCATCTAACTCTGACAAGTCAGAAATTAGATCACCACCATTTTCCCGTGCTGCAACACATTCTTGCATGAAACAAGCAAGAAGTTAGTGAGTATATGATGCAGCAAGGTACTGAATATATGAGTCTTCAAAGTCTTAGTAACAAATAATATCAGATTACATCAAATGAATATATGATTAATGCAATCAATAATAGTAGCAAACATCTAACACTATGTAGATAATTAAAATAAAATACAGTACTAAAATCTTCGCAATATAACTGGGTATCACTAACATGAATTAGAGTTAAGTAAGTTTTAAAATTACCTACATAAGCTCACTTCCTTGGTGTGCAAAATTCCCACCAGTTTGAATACCAAAATTTTGAGTTCCACTTTCGGAAGCTATTGAACTTGACAAGATGTAATACTCATTATAAAGTGTTGTCATATTTCTATGCACATTATTAACTTCATGTTCTAATTGCCTCATATCAGGATACAACTTGGAGTAAGTAAATTTTACAAAATTGATTTTCAATCTAGGATCTAACATAATTGCCATAGACAATATAAGACTCAAGTCCTTCCAATAACTATCATATTTTTCTTGCATCTCTTTTACCATATTCATAATGTATTCAATGTTATTTCTGCTTTCTTTCTTAAATAACACCTGAACTTGACAAATTCCTTCAAAATATAGATTGGAAGTAGGATACTTACTACCAGAAAATAAAGTTGTGAGATCATAAAACGTCTTGAGAAACTTTGTGACTACTTCAGTTGTTCACATTCTTCATCAGTTGGACAGTCTTCATAGTCTGGATCCACCAATTCTTAATGAGAGAAAACATTTGTATACACAATACAACTATCTAACATAAGATAAGTTGAATTCCACATGTATAGAACAAACATTCAGTGAGTATATAATAAGCAATAATACAATTCTCTAACTGTATCAGTATAACAAAATAAAAGTGGAATCCCACCTTGTCTTTACATCTTGACGAATACCCATTTTTCTTCCAGACATTCCTAAAGTATCAACAATGTCCAAGAACATTTGTTTTCTTACTTGGGAATTTTTATCTTAAGCACGGATGGATCAATATTCTTAAGTCCTTCTTTCACAATAAGAGCTAAGATGTGAGAACAACAACGCACGTTAAATAATTTTCCCTCGTTCAACAAGATCTTCTTTGCAACAAGTGTACTCTTCATAATTCCAGCACAAGATCCGTTATTTGCAATATTATCCAAGGTGATGTTGGATACCTTGTATTGAATTCCCCAATCTTCTATCATTGAAAATAGCTATGCAGAAAGGTGTTCACTTGTATGAGGTAGTGGAAAGGGGAAAAGTTAACATGAATTTATGTTGAAGATATATAATAAAAAATTTCAAGACTCAAGTAAATGCTTCAACTTTATGAGGTGGTGGAAGGGGACGAAAATTCAGAAGCTTGTTTTGTAACTCTCAATTTTGATCAAGATAGGGCATAATTAAGCTTATATATCCAGTAGTCATTACAGAAATCCACATGTACGATGTTAGACACATCCTACCTATAATGGTAAGTCATACAAAACTGGACATCATATTAATTAATTACTCATACATAAAAGTATTAAAAAAAAACATATGGTGATAAGTCAGTAGGATTTGAAAGTCATACCTAGAAGCAAGTTTCAATCTGTTTCGTATAACTTTTTTTTTTGCTTTATGTTTTTTTTTGACAATATCGGCTTTCCCAGTATTCCTTGATATTGGTTTAGCATCCTCATTTTTTTTTTATTTTGCTACACTGCCAAAGGGCAAACAAACTACAAAGACACTCTCACAGTTCTTGTATTGGAACTGCCAGCAATATCTGCACCAAGCAAGTGACAAACATCATCAGGTGGGCGAGACACCCAAACACCTTCCATTATTTTGGCAGCACTTTCCTTTGCCAAATAGTCTGCTACCGCATTCGACTCTCTATATCTTTGCTGAAAAATGATATTTTCAAAATAGTCTTTTAAAGACATAACATCCGCTCATGATCCATGGAACTGCTACCTCCTCCTTGCATAATTTAATAGCATAAGTGGAGTCACTCTCAACTTCAAGATTTTTAATCCCTAGATCCTTCGCCAATTGCATTCCGTCTCTAATGGCCCAGACCTCCGCAACGTTGTTATCATTTCTATAAAGATATCTAGCATAACAAGCCTGAAAAGCACCTTGATCACCTCGAATAATTCCACCCTCCTAAGCGTGGTTCAGATAGTTGGAAGCACCGTCACAATTCAACTTTGAATAACCCACCTTAGGAAAAAACCACGGAACATCCATGTCGATCACCGTGTATTTCTCACGTAGCAAGCAACCTTTGACGCTAAGAAATTCTCTGGCACTTCTTATTGCTCCAGCAAGTATCCTAGTTGGATGGAAAGGGGCCTTGTTAAAGACCCAATCATTTCTCCCTCTCCAAATGTTCCACAAGATAAACGACACTATATTTTGCCACTCCACACCTCCTATTTTCCCTCTGAACCTGCATAAATTTTTAAGCATACTAGGGGAAACATCGTCAGTACTCGGTTGAAAATTAATCCAACTCATAACCTTCCTCCATAGAGGCTACACATGACTACATCCAAAAAACAGATGATAAATTGTCTCAAAGTATCTATTACATAGACTACATCCTTGGTGGCTACTAATATGCTTACGGTATAAATAAGCACATATGTCCCTAAATTATTTCCACTCCACCAAAGAAAATGAGAGATTTCTTGAAATGATTAATGCTGAAATTAATTCCCGAAATTTCAGTTGATCAATTTTGCGTACTCGAGAAGACAGCTGGCCATTCTTTGCAGATAACATCATTTTCCCTATGTCCTGAGACTGACGATTAGGGCACTTATGCATTTTCATATATGAGGTTCCACCTTTCTATCTTTCATATTTATATCCTGCATTACAAGCCTTGCACACTCCCTTCTTTGCTCCATCTTCATATTTAACGAGATTAAAATATTGCCAAACATCATATCTAAGTTTATGTTTCTTTCCACATGAAACTGGTGCAGGTGCACAACCAATAGTTGCAGAGTCATTCACAGAACTTAGCATCTCAACATCATCGTTCTCACCGTCACTACTCATAACATCGTTATAATGATCTTGTACTTGTTATTATACACTTGACATCCTGTATGGAGCCACAAAGAATAGGTCAAAGACTCAAACATTAGTACATTACTTACTTGCCGGAAATAAAAGAAGCAAACTGCAATGATAACCCCAATAATATACAAGTGAATGAAAATAGGATTCCGGCCCATTCAATTGACAGTCAGAGACTCACAATACTTCATTATCACACACAAATGCATAACATTTTCAAAAACAAAATAACATGAGAAAATTTTGGGTCACAAGATATTTTTTGGTTGAGTGTAAGACATTGTTAGATTACGGGTTATCGTCGTAGTTTCACTTGGAAAAATTTGAACTCCATGATGATTTTGGAATATCAATGTCAGATTTTGTGTCATCTTCATGGTTATAGCGGATGTGTTTAGAAATGAGGTATATTTTAATGTCTTTGATGATCCTACATAACTTTTTATCGCTCCTGATATTGAATACTATGAGTCTCGACATTTTCTTTCATTTATATTTGAGTGCATGATGGGTTTTCAGACGATCAACATATTTGCTAACTTTCTACAATAACGAGTACAATACTATGCAAAGAATTATTGCGCTGAAAGTGAAATGACGCGGGTACCAAGTATACCATAATATTTTTGATATCAATTATATAAGACACATCTTACGTGATCTACTATAGACATAGACTGTCAAGAAGATAGCAACCACAAGATGTACACTTAGTATATAATATAAGTTCGGACTGAACCAACTATGGGATCAAACCAAGTGTTTGCCTAACGTACAAGTGTATCTATTTAAATTATAAAGACAAGCTAAATAATGCAGAATTAAATTAAATTAACACGACACAAGATTTTTTTAACAAGAAAACCGCATATACAGAAAAACCCTGAGACCTATTCCAATTTTGAAGACTCTCAGAATTAATCCACTATACAAAGACTACTACGAACTTCGTATAGTTGAAACCAAGTAACCTAACTCCAAGCTACCTAGTTCCTTCAGTATCCTCGCGCCTACTACCAATCTGGTCAACGCACGTGAATCTTTAGATAGAATCCACTATCTTAAGTTTCTCCAGCCGTTGTGAAGACTTCTGCCACTCAACTCCTTTGGATCGTATTCGCAAACAGTAAATAACTAATCTGTATTCGGAAACCGCATTATCAATCTCAAGAACTGAAACAGAAATGTTTGTTGAGGTATACAAAGGTTTTTCCGTTTAAATTATATAAACTTATTTGTATTTGTTTTGATCAACCAAGATCTAGATTACAGATATAATCAATCTTGGTTTACAATGTCGCAACAAGGACACATATTTGCCATGATTGTGGTGTACTTAGTTTGCAGGAAGTTTTCTAGGTATATTGATGAAAAAAACTTGGTAGCTTAGAAACAAAGCTAGGTTCGTGAACTAGTTTCAATTTTTATGAATTACTTTGTAACCAAGAAAGATAAACTTCTCCATATAGGTTGTTCATGTAAGCATGTGAGAAGTTTGTTTTGAATCATATTGAGAATTGTGCAACCGTATATTAGTCGAAATACACGTTATGTACCAAGTGGTTTGCCAAGGAACAATGGTTAAGTCGTTCTGGAACCGACAAGCATAATTGCATAAATTGAAGTTAATATCACATGACCAAAATCAGTTCGTGAAATGTCCAAAACATTTCGTGAATAATCAATCGTCACGTAACTCAGAAACCCTTTTGTATTTGATAAGTTCGTGAACTGGCCAAAACAATTTTCGTACTTATGTACAAATACTATCTAGGAAACTTTCAGAATCAAACAGTTCGCGAACTGCATAAATCAGTTCGTGTACTATTGAAAGAAAGGTTATCCAGGAATATCTCATAATAGACCATTTCACGAGATAAAAAAATCAGTTCGTGTAGCAAGTTAATTGAGATTTAATTTATCAAGTCTTTTTAAATTTATAAGTTCAAATTCGTGAACTGAGAGTTGTGAACATAAGTACTAGCTTGACAACTCCTTATGAATTCATTATGAAATTGCGATATTTCGAACAATGAGTCGTTCTCAATCTATTATGCAACAAGTTCTATATTGATTGAATATCTTCTTTGCATTGTTCATCTTAATCACGGGTACATAGGATAGTCAGCCTTCGCAAACCTCTGTTGATGAAGTTTCCTATAAACTTCAACTCGAAATATTGTGAAGTGTTTCAAACCTTGTCAAGTCTAAAAGACGCGAAATTAACAACTTTGCACTAGATACATATATATGTTAGAACAACCGACTTTAGCTTCGGCATAAATTTATTACATTCGGTAAACTTTGGGTAACGGGAATAAAATTATGTCACAATGCAAAATTTGAATCACTTAGAAAACTTTGAGTCTCATCTAAAGATGTAAGATTCGTATTACATATTTCGAGCCACATAACAAATTTTGGATCGCTTGATAGATTTTCTTCACGAGACAAAATCTGAGATACAAGACAGTTTTTTAGGTCACTAAGGTATATTTGGACTACAACACAAATTTTAGACAACAAAACATGTTTGGATGATAAAACTGCGGGTTACGATGGCAAAATTGATTCCCGGAAATTATTTTGTTTCCTCTCAATAACGGGAAGTCTCAAATGAATGAACTAAGTAACAATTATCTCAAAAAACAACTACCCCGTAACACCATTTTCAATCGTACTTCAGTGCACAAACAAAATTGTTTATGAAGCGACTCATCAATCAATAGTGTTTGGACAATGTGCCATATCTAACCCTTTTGGACCTCCAAGGTTCTTCCTTAATGTTGACCATGATTGATCAATACACTTTACCCCCTCATAAACCTCTCACATACAAACAAAATTGTTGCATACTCCCCCCATCATCAAACGGATGGTCAGATTGTTGTACATTATTTCAAACAAAAATAAATGAATAAAAAAAAAAATCGGGCTACTTCCGTTGCTTTACAAGCCACAATATTGCCTCAACTAATTGCCTCAACAATTGCATACTCTTCCCCGAGGCCCTGAGCTGAGCAATCATTATCGATGAGTATATCTTTATATGGATCCTGTCGTGTCCAAATTTTCTTTGTTGTTTTGTTTGTTTGTGTGATGGCAATTTTTGACCCCATTTGTGCTTTGAGCATGTAGCTGGGCTCCTGGGGCAGCCCTTTCTACGGTGGAACGAGAACACTGAATGTTACGGTTTAGTCTTGCACATCTAAGAGCGTTTGCAGCGGTGCGACTAAGAGTAAAGACTAAAGAGTAAAAAAAAAGACCATATTTAGGTTTAGTCCGTTGAGTGAAGCAGTGGGGGCGAGTAAATTTGGTCGAGCGTTAGTAAAGATTACGCTCGGTGTGGGCGTTGATATAGTTTACGCCTGATGACCCGGAGACGCTGTTCACGTAATTAAAAAAAAAAAAAAAAGTAATATGGGGCGGAGGTATAGTTACAGCCCCGTACTAATTAAAATGAAAAGAAAAAAAAGAATAGGGCGTTGTTATAGTTAACGCCCCATGCTAAAGAAGAAAAAATGGGGCGGTGACTTTAGGTGCGCTCGGTGTGGGGCGTGAACTTCAGGTGCGCTCGGTGTGGGGCGTTAAGTTTACGAACGCCCGACTAAATTTAAGTTTGGGCTTGGTCGCAGACCAAATTTGGTCTGGAAATTTGTTATGGTCTGGGATTTAATCTTTACTCCGTCCCACTACGTCTCTGCTAAAGACCAAATTTTTACTCTTGGTCGTCCGCCACGCTCTAAGATCTCAACTGTCTAGTAAGGATCGTCTCCGGAACTAGCTGAAGAATATTTATAGAAGGGACCGCCCGCCGGCTATCATGTGAAAACTGAAAACAGTGGAATCAGGGTCGTCTCTGAAGTTTCGACGACCTTGTGCGAAAGAGATCGAAACGCCTTTCTATCCAAAATAAATAAATTCACATATAAATAAAATGTACTTAATAACATTGAAACGAAGTAATTTGTGCTGCAATTCTAAAAGAACGTATGATTAAAAGTATTAGGAAGTTGGGGATTTTCCATCAAAAATGAAAACAAACACATAACTACTTAGGACTGAACTACATTGATTAACAAATTGAAATAGAAAAAAAAAATTGAGGACTAAACTGCATAAAAAAACAGACTAAAGGAAATAAACCATCAGCCAAATACTCTTTCACTTTAAAATTTATGATGTTGTTTTTCCGTTGTAGGTAGTTCTTGACATACCTGCAGTAAAAGAAGAAAATAGCTCAAATAAGGAAATTAAAATGAAAAATGTTGCACTCGACAAGTAATTAGTAATTTAGTACGTACTAAATTGCAAGTAGATGATTGACCAACTCCAGTCAAGCATTTTATTTTAGCATATATATCTCATGATCCAAGAGTATTAACATTCAATAAGGAAAATTAGTATGATTATTTTTACTTAATCGAGTGGCTGGCTATAAATCACTACAGTGATTAATTTTCGTGGAGGACCCAAATTAGGTGATTTTTGTCATTTTTCTTTTTTGACGTAGCCCACATGTGAACTAGGGAAAGTTAAATTATCTGATGGGCTCTTTTAAGTTCCGTTCTAACCAAAAAATGTTGTGAATCAGTTGGGCCCAATACTAAACACCACCTAAAAATATGCCTTCATGAATAGGACGCCTTGTGCAAGAGCACACCGGGAAGATTCCAAATCGTTGGAAATCCAAGAGGATAAAAAGCATGTGGAATTGGAAAATCGAGGGATAACGATAAAAAATTAGAAAGAATGAAACGACATATTTCTGTTGTACCAATCTCTGACACCACTAGCTCTGTAAATTCCCCAACCGACTTTGGATTAGCCAATTAAACTCCATTTATGTCGGAAATCTAATTACACTTCTACTCCAATTATATTCTCTTAATGTCTGTAACTTCCCCTCCATTAACAAGATTTAACAACATCAAGATAATAATTTACGGTAAAAACACTGTGACGCAGTAATTTTGGAACAATTTTAGATTTAACCCAAAACTGGAAAATCCAATTCAAAAGCAAGAATTTGGTCCAAGAAAGTGACTAAGACGTAATTTTCTCCGAGGGTTTTAAGGGTGTGTCAGTTTCACTATTCACTAGGGTTTTAGAGAAGAAGAGGAATAATTTGGGGGTTGTTGTTGTACGTTTAAAATGAAGAGCACGTTCATTTGTTGTGGACAGAAATGGTGCCTTTCACGTGTTTCTGTCTATAACAAAGACGAAGAAGAATCTCTTCTTCCCATTCATCTTCTTCTTCTCCTTCTCATATACAGACCCCAAAAACCTTATTTTTTCTACAAAAGAAAATAAACAAAAATTCTTCTTCTGGATATTGTGGTGGTGAGTCGCTGTTTTCTGAATTTAATTGATTCTTTTTTAATAAATTATAGTTCCTTTTTGTACTTCTTTCTTTGTAAATATTCTTCTTTTCGAAAGTTTGATCTTTGAAGCTTTTTATGGTGTAAATATGGGAAAGTAAAGTAGGTGAGAAAATACAAACAATAAAAGCATAAATAAATAGGATTTTCCTTAAACCCTCATAAATGGTTTTAGATTTGTGAGTATTTATTTGCAATGCTATTTTTGTAGTAATTAAATATATTTTTTTGTGTGATTGTTATTTTTCACTTGTATTTTTCTTACTGTTCTAACATCATTTTCAATTTTCTGTTTTTGTATTCATATGGGTTTTTATTATGACACTGATGATAAAGGTTGCACCTTTAAAGATATTCCAAAAATTTAACACCATTGATAGGACTAGTCTCTGCCTGCAAGTTTTAAATGAGGTTTTGAATTACTCCAACCTTATCTAGCTTGAACTGGGTGTAACAGTTAACTGAAAATTTGGCAGCTGTTGGGTTGATGATGTTTTGCTGGTAACTCACTTGCAAATATTTGTTAGGTAGAATGATTTATTTATTTTTGATTTTTTTCTCTTACAATCTTTCGCTTGATTTTGTCAAAATTTCTGTTTATAAAAAACAATTGAACATGACAAAGTTTATGGATGTGTCGTTATGGGAAGTTATTAGGTAATGTGATGGTGGGCCAATTTCTCATGGGTTGTGAGAAATATGTTGAGAGGGAGATGATGGGTGTGATTGATTTTATGTTCTTTCTGAAATCTCATTTTCTCTGAATATTGCTTTTGGAAATTTTGTGTAGATCCACTAGTATAAGAGTTTGAACTGAATTCTGAGCTACTCATGGATACGAATTGTGGGAATTGGTTGCGTAACTCTTCCAAGGTATGTTGCCTCTTCGTTTCTCTAGCTCAATTTACTTCAGATCTGGGTATCTTTTTGCTTTTTGATTTTCAGTGATGAATTTAGTTGCTTCATTTGAATTTCATTTCATACTGAATTTTTATATCCATAGGTAAATGGTTTTGATTTGTTAGATGGCAAGCGTTTAGTTTTGCTCGGCTAAGATTGTGTAATTATGGAGTTAAATAGACAGTGCCTTTAAGTTAAGTAATTTCATTGCAGAAGGAGTCTTGGAGGACTACGCTGTTGCTAGCTTATCAGAGTCTTGGCGTGGTGTATGGGGACTTAAGCATATCCCCTTTGTACGTTTACAAAAGCACATTTGCAGAAGATATTTCTCATTCAGAAACAAATGAGGAGATTTTTGGGGTGCTTTCGTTTGTTTTCTGGACCCTAACTTTAGTCCCGCTCTTCAAATATGTCTTTGTGGTTCTTCGAGCTGATGATAATGGAGAAGGTAAAATTTTATAAAAAGTGACACAGTATGTTTGACTAAAACGCTATGTTTTACTAAAGATTTAAGCCCTCAAATTGTGTTTTTTCAGGGGGAACCTTTGCTCTGTATTCACTGTTGTGTCGACATGCAAAGGTTAGCCTTCTTCCCAACAGGCAAGTTGCAGATGAATCTCTCTCAACATATAAACTAGAGGGGCACCCGGAGATCAATAACAGCTCTTGGTTGAAAACTAAGCTTGAAAAGCATAAATGTTTGCATACTGCTTTACTTATATTGGTTCTGCTTGGTACCTGTATGGTAATTGGAGACGGTGTTCTAACGCCGGCAATTTCAGGTATTTTACATGATCCACAAGTTTTTCTTCATTTATATTCTCTCCACTTTTACTGACCTCCATTCTCCACTTTTCTCTGTATAGTTTTCTCTGCAGTTTCAGGCCTTGAGTTATCCATGTCCAAGGAACACCATCAGTGTGAGTTTTTAGTCTGTAGTATTTCTTGGTTTTCCCTGCTGTCATTACTTGTTAATGACTAGCTGATCGCTTTAGATTAAATAAATGCCTCATAGTGTAACTTGTTTTTATGTCTTTTTCTACTCGTAGATGCTACGCTGTGAAAGTCTAATCATGAAAGTGAAAATGAGAGTATTATTCATTCATTTTATATGTAAGGACTCATTTATTTCTTACTCATTCTCATTTTTTATACTCTTTTGCAGATGCTGTGGTTCCAATAACTTGCGTCATTTTAATATGTCTTTTCACTCTACAACACTATGGTACACATCGGGTTGGAATGTTTTTTGCACCTGTCGTTTTGGTGTGGCTAATATGCATCAGCGCTCTAGGCCTATACAACATAATCCACTGGAATCCACAAGTTTATCAGGCTCTTTCACCCTATTACATGTACAAATTTCTGAAGAAAACAAAAAAAGGCGGTTGGATGTCTTTGGGTGGAATTCTGCTGTGCATAACAGGTAACATTGGCTGAAAAAGAATTACTAGTGCTACTACAATATGTGATTTAACAATTATATGGATGTTACAACTTGAGATATGAATGTACGCTGAAATGCTTTTGTAAACATTGGTTCGATCTCCGATCTAATCTTGTGGGGAAATGATCTAAATATGGTTTTGACTATACTTACAGGGTCAGAGGCAATGTTCGCAGATCTTGGTCACTTTTCATACAATGCAATCCAGGTAGCGATTTACTATCTTTATCAACGCATTTATCGTCTGTACTTCTCACCCATGTCTAACCCACTATCCAATGTCAGATTGCCTTCAGCTTTCTGGTTTACCCAGCACTTATTTTGGCATACATGGGCCAAGCTGCATATTTGTCCAAGCATCATCTGATGGAGACCAGTTACAATGTTGGCTTTTATGTCTCGGTTCCAGGTATACTGTCATTCATTCTTCAATCTTATTTATGTGCTGTATTTAGTGAAGTGAATGTATCCACACCTCTGACAGTTGGCAAGCAATAAAAATTGGTTGGTCAATTCCAATTTAAAAAAGGACTTAGTTTAGATTAAATTGGAGGTGGCCAAGCAAATTTCACTTAAATTGATTAGCTTACTTGCACACTGAGAAGAAAATGTGATGATATGGAATGTGTGGTTGCAGAAAGTGTGAGGTGGCCAGTTCTTGTAATAGCAATCCTTGCTTCCGTCGTGGGAAGCCAAGCAATCATCAGTGGGACATTTTCTATTATCAACCAGAGTCAGTCACTTGGTTGTTTCCCAAGGGTGAAAGTCGTTCATACCTCTGATAAGGTTCATGGACAGATATATATCCCTGAGATTAATTGGATGCTTATGGTCCTTTGCCTTGCGGTGGCCGTTGGTTTCCGAAACACGAAACACTTGGGGAATGCTTCAGGTATACACACCCAATGCTAACTAGAATTTTCATTTCTTTCTTCAGATTTTTTAAAGAAATTAGAGATGTCTTTAGTTGATTTTCACAAGGTTGATCTTAAGTTGCATCTTTCCTTCGATTATCATAATCAATGTGATGCATCAAATCCATTCTTGGTCGGCTGAGTATGAAAACTCAAAATAAAAATCTTGTTATTTGATGTGCAGGTCTAGCAGTGATGACGGTAATGTTAGTGACAACATGTCTCACTTCCTTGGTTATTGTTTTGTGTTGGCACAAACCTCCTATTTTGGCACTGGCCTTCCTACTCTTCTTTGGTTCCATTGAAGCTCTCTACTTCTCCGCATCCCTCTACAAGTTTCTTGATGGGGCCTGGCTACCAATTCTTCTAGCCTTAATCTTGATGACAGTTATGTTTGTCTGGCACTATGCAACAATTAAAAAGTATGAGTTTGATCTCCACAACAAGGTCTCCTTGGAATGGCTTCTGGCTTTGGGTCCTAGCTTAGGAATTGCTCGAGTCCCGGGCATTGGCCTGGTGTACACTGATCTCACATCTGGAATCCCTGCAAACTTCTTGCGTTTCGTCACCAATCTTCCTGCCTTCCACCGGGTACTTGTTTTTGTCTGTGTGAAATCTGTACCTGTCCCTTTTGTGCCTCGTTCTGAGAGATACCTAGTCGGTCGTGTGGGACCACCAACCCATCGATCATACAGGTGCATTGTTCGTTATGGATATCGTGATGTTCACCAAGACGTTCACTCATTTGAAACGGAGCTTGTTGACCGGCTGGCTGATTTCATCCGGTTTGATTGGTCTCGAACTCATCCCAACTCAAGCCCAAGCTTCCAAGATGTCATCTCACACTCTGCCGAATCAACAAGCGAGTGCAGATTGACTGTGATTGGCGCGGTAGCCTTTTCAGGCCCACCGGCTTATGAAATGGAGGAGACTGTGGAGCCAGCTAGTGTTTCTGTTGGATTCGAGACAGTAGAGAGTATGACAGATGTTATTGAGATGGAGCAAACTGGTCTTCAGAGAAGAGTAAGGTTTGCAATTGACAATGAATCTGAAAGGGATGAAAGATTTGAAACTGATGTGCAAATGAGGGAGGAACTGGAAGATTTATTGGCAGCACAACAAGCTGGCTCTGCATTCATCCTTGGTCACTCGTACATGAAAGCAAAACAAGGATCGTCCATCTTTAAGAGAGCAGCTATTGATGTAGGTTACAATTTCTTGAGTAAGAATTGCAGGGGACCAGATGTGGTGCTTAGAGTTCCGCCTGTTTCTACCCTTGAAGTTGGCATGGTGTACATTGTATAAGCAATAACTGGTTTGTAGTGCACATAAGTTTACGTACTAGAATTTAGAATAGTCAAAGCGGCAAAAAGCCGATTGTAAGGTTTTCTGTCTGAATCAAGTTATATATGTAATGCTAATTATCAAAAAAGAAGAAGTATATGTAATGCATTTCCTATACTCTGCTTGTCTCTGAAGTCTGAACTGTACTCGCTACTCGTTACGGCCATAATATTATAGTGCGCGTCATGTTCGAACTTCTTCTAGCCAGCAGCAAGATAGTTTTCCATCTCAGGGTTGAGTTCGCTGCTACTCACAGTTTCAACTTTTACAAAGAAATTGAGGAGGATTCATTTGTGTCCATAAATTTCTGTTCCAACTTGATAATTTTGTGGTTTAAACTCCAAAGGAAGAAGCCCAAAGTCTTGTATTTCAATTGGTCAGGCAATTAACACATCCTTCATTATCTACCACTGAAAATGTTTTCAGAAAACATCTATACTTCCGCAGACACGTGTCGATAAGCGATTGATCCAAGTAAGCATAACCAGACCAATAGGACCACAGAATTCTTGTAAGATATGAGAATCAAATTTAAGCAGTTGGTCTCTCCTCTCATTTCATACACAGTAGGGAGATTCCCTATATAATCTGTTGAGCTTTGGATTCAGACCATAAGCAGTAGTATTTTTTATGCTCATTAGAGAATCAATACAAACAATGGAAATGAAATCACTATTTCTATCTTCTTCACAGAATTATTGTCCTCCTCAATTCAGAGCTACACAAAACATTACAAATCCTCCTACTAATAACTTTGTAACATTTAGAAAAGTTTGGGCTAAACAAGAGAAGGATGAAGAAAATGAGAAAGAAGAACCAAAAAAGAGAAAACAGTCTTTGTTTAGTAGTGTAACTGAAGCTTTAGATTTCTCTCAAGTAAGGTCTGCAGAAGATGCTGTACTTAT